>CM026399.1:11594351-11618457 GCA_014843695.1 Archivesica marissinica | reverse complement strand
ATATGTGGGGAGTGGTAAAGGTATTGTATGGATATATGTGGGGAGTGTTAAAAGTGTTGTATGGATATATGTGGGGAGTGGTAAAGGTATTGTACAGATATATGTGGGGAGTGGTAAAGGTGTTGTACAGATATATGTGGGGAATGGCAAAGGTGTTGTATGGATATATGTGGGGAGTGGTAAAAGTGTTGTACGGATATATGTGGGGAGTGGTATCGGTGTTGTACATATATGTGGGGAGTGGTAAAGGTGTTGTACAGATATATGTGGGGAGTGGTAACGGTGTTGAACAGATATATGTGGGGAGTGGTAACGGTGTTGTATGGATATATGTGGGGAGTGGTAACAGTATTGTACAGATATATATGGGGAGTGGTAAAGGTGTTGTACGGATATATGTGGGGAGTGGTAAAGGTGTTGTACGGATATATGTGGGGAGCGATAAAGGTGTTGTACAGATATATGTGGGGAGTGGTAAAGGTGTTGTACAGATATATGGGGGAGTGGTAACGTGTTGTACAGATTATGTGGGAGTGGTAAAGGTGTTGTACGGATATATGTGGGGAGCGATAAAGGTGTTGTACAGATATATGTGGGGAGTGGTAAAGGTGTTGTACAGATATATGTGGGGAGTGGTAAAGGTGTTGTACAGATATATGTGGGGGTAAAGGTGTTGTACAGATATATGTGGGGAGTGGTAAAGGTGTTGTACGGATATATGTGGGGAGTGGTAAAGGTGATGTACGGTTATATGTGGGGAGTGGTAAAGGTGTTGTACGGATATATGTGGGGAGTGGTAAAGGTGTTGTACGGATATATGTGGGGAGTGGTAAAGGTGTTGTACGGATATATGTGGGGAGTGGTAAAGGTGTTGTACGGTTATATGTGGGGAGTGGTAAAGGTGTTGTACAGATATATGTGGGGAGTGGTATAGGTGATGTACAGATATATGTGGGGAGTGGTAATGGTATTGTACAGATATATGTGGGGAGTGGTAACGGTATTGTACAGATATATGTGGGGAGTGGTAAAGGTGTTGTACAGATATATGTGGGGAGTGGTAAAGGTATTGTACAGATATATGTGGGGAGTGGTAAAGGTATTGTACATATATATGTGGGGAGTGGTAAAGGTGTTGTACAGATATATGTGGGGAGTGGTAACGGTGTTGTACAGATATATGTGGGGAGTGGTAAAGGTGTTGTACAGATATATGTGGGGAGTGGCAAAGGTATTGTACAGATATATGTGGGGAGAGGTAAAGGTATTGTAAGGATATATGTGGGGAGTGGAAAAGGTGTTGTACAGATATATGTGGGGAGAGGTAAAGGTGTTGTAAGGATATATGTGGGGAGTGGCAAAGGTGTTGTACGGATATATGTGGGGAGTGGTAACGGTGTTGTAAGGATATATGTGGGGAGTGGTAAAGGTGTTGTACAGATATATGTGGGGAGTGGTAAAGGTGTTGTACGGATATATGTGGGGAGTGGTAAAGGTGTTGTATGGATATATGTGGGGAGTGGTAAAGGTGTTGTACAGATATATGTGGGGACTGGTAACGGTGTTGTATGGATATATGTGGGGAGTGGTAAAGGTGTTGTACAGATATATGTGGGGAGTGGTAACGGTGTTGTACATGTTGGTCAATGTTGTATTGTCTACCAGAAGAAATATATCTAGAGGAAACAATTTTTGTTTTGTTTATCTTATTTTAAAATTTAAAACATACAAAGAACTTGACATGATATGAATTCCCACATATGGAGAAGCTAACAAAGATGCAATTATGACATCATGCCATTTTGCATTATGGCAAGGAAGGATCGAATGAATATATCATTTAATCTCCGTCAACGATAGTCATTGCTAGAACCTGCTGTGCAATTGCTGTCTATGCATAGTTCATTTTAGCTTGATTGCTAAACTTCCTACAACACTAGTTAAATCGCTCTCGAGACCTCATTCCCGATGAAATCCATCACCATGAGGGAGAGATGTGGAAGTCATGATAGCACAGTGGTAGCGTGTTCGCTTCAGGTGCGAACGGCCAGGAGTTTGTGCCCAGGTGTAGCAGTTACGATTGTGTCCTTAGACAGCAAGGTATTTAAATTCCACATTGCCTCTTCTTTCTCCCTCATGGCGAAACAAGTTCTTTCAACTTATATTAATCACTCTCGAGACCTCATTCCTGATGGAATCTATCGCCACGAGGGAGAGAGAAGAGGCAACGTGGAATTTAAATGCCTTGCCTAAGGGCACAATCGTAACGGCTCCAGCGGGGCTCGAACTCCGGACCTTTCGCTCGTGAAGCGAATGTGCATCCACTGCGCTATCATGACTTGATGCAGGCAGAAGAAGTTGAACAGTACATGATACCACAATTGATGCAGGCAGAAGTTGAACAGTACATGATACCACAATTGATGCAGGCAGAAGTTGAACAGTACATGATACCACAATTGATGCAGGCAGAAGAAGTTGAACAGTACATGATACCACAATTGATGCAGGCAGAAGTTGAACAGTACATGATACCACAATTGATGCAGGCAGAAGAAGTTGAACAGTACATGATACCACAATTGATGCAGGCAGAAGTTGAACAGTACATGATACCACAATTGATGCAGGCAGAAGAAGTTGAACAGTACATGATACCACAATTGATGCAGGCAGAAGTTGAACAGTACATGATACCACAATTGATGCAGGCAGAAGTTGAACAGTACATGATACCACAATTGATGCAGGCAGAAGTTGAACAGTACATGATACCACAATTGATGCAGGCAGAAGTTGAACAGTACATGATACCACAATTGATGCAGGCAGAAGTTGGTTGTTTGGTGCAGACAGAAGTTGAACAGTACATGATACCACAATTGATGCAGGCAGAAGAAGTTGAACAGTACATGATACCACAATTGATGCAACCAGAAGAAGTTGAACAGTACATGATACCACAATTGATGCAGGCAGAAGAAGTTGAACAGTACATGATACCACAATTGATGCAACCAGAAGAAGTTGAACAGTACATGATACAACAATTGATGCAGGCAGAAGAAGTTGAACAGTACATGATACCACAATTGATGCAACCAGAAGAAGTTGAACAGTACATGATACAACAATTGATGCAGACAGAAGAAGTTGAACAGTACATGATACCACAATTGATGCAGGCAGAAGAAGCTGAACAGTACATGATACCACAATTGATGCAGGCAGAAGTTGAACAGTACATGATACCACAATTGATGCAGGCAGAAGTTGAACAGTATGTGATACTACAATTGATGCATGCAGAAGTTGAACAGTACATGATACTACAATTGATGCAGGCAGAAGAAGTTGAACAGTACATGATACCACAATTGATGCAGGCAGAAGTTGAACAGTATGTGATACCACAATTGATGCAGGCAGAAGAAGTTGAACAGTACATGATACCACAATTGATGCAGGCAGAAGTTGAACAGTACATGATACCACAATTGATGCAGGCAGAAGAAGTTGAACAGTACATGATACCACAATTGATGCAGGCAGAAGTTGAACAGTACATGATACCACAATTGATGCAGGCAGAAGTTGAACAGTATGTGATACTACAATTGATGCAGGCAGAAGTTGAACAGTACATGATACCACAATTGATGCAGGCAGAAGTTGAACAGTATGTGATACTACAATTGATGCAGGCAGAAGTTGAACAGTACATGATACTACAATTGATGCAGGCAGAAGTTGAACAGTATGTGATACTACAATTGATGCAGGCAGAAGTTGAACAGTATGTGATACCACAATTGATGCAGGCAGAAGTTGAACAGTACATGATACCACAATTGATGCAGGCAGAAGTTGAACAGTACATGATACCACAATTGATGCAGGCAGAAGTTGAACAGTACATGATACCACAATTGATGCAGGCAGAAGTTGAACAGTACATGATACCACAATTGATGCAGGCAGAAGAAGTTGAACAGTACATGATACCACAATTGATGCAGGCAGAAGTTGAACAGTACATGATACCACAATTGATGCAGGCAGAAGTTGAACAGTATGTGATACTACAATTGATGCATGCAGAAGTTGAACAGTACATGATACTACAATTGATGCAGGCAGAAGAAGTTGAACAGTACATGATACCACAATTGATGCAGGCAGAAGTTGAACAGTATGTGATACTACAATTGATGCATGCAGAAGTTGAACAGTACATGATACTACAATTGATGCAGGCAGAAGAAGTTGAACAGTACATGATACCACAATTGATGCAGGCAGAAGTTGAACAGTACATGATACCACAATTGATGCAGGCAGAAGTTGAACAGTACATGATACCACAATTGATGCAGGCAGAAGAAGTTGAACAGTACATGATACCACAATTGATGCAGGCAGAAGTTGAACAGTACATGATACCACAATTGATGCAGGCAGAAGTTGAACAGTACATGATACCACAATTGATGCAGGCAGAAGTTGAACAGTATGTGATACTACAATTGATGCAGGCAGAAGTTGAACAGTACATGATACCACAATTGATGCAGGCAGAAGTTGAACAGTACATGATACCACAATTGATGCAGGCAGAAGTTGAACAGTACATGATACCACAATTGATGCAGGCAGAAGTTGAACAGTACATATAATTACCTGTAACATATTGAATCATCATCATCATCATCACAGTTGTACGAAAGCCGTTTCAGCATATTTCTCGAAGCATTTAATACTTTCAGGTTCTGGAACTTCCAGGGGAGACAATCAGGTAATTCGGTAAGGCTGTTGTTGCTGATGTTAAGTTCAACCAACATCACAAACGACAACCAACTCGGGTGCAGCACATACAGGTGCTTGTTTTGTAAGTGCCCAGTAATCATCTGAAAACAATAGTCTATCTTCTTCTAGTACAGACGGATCTGTAGATCAGTGGTTAACACGCTGGACTGGTAATCCAGGGATCGCAGGTCCGATCCCCCCCCATCTGACCCTAATAAAATTAACAGTCTTTCAGATGGGACGTTAAACCGAGGTCTTGTGTCAGTGCTTTACACCATGCACGTTCTTGAACAAGAGGATACTCTGGAATGGGTCTCTGTCTGTATCATTGCACTATCCTCCAAAAATCTAACATGACTAATCTCTTCAGGAGTCGCTCATATGGACAACCGGTAGCGACGATAAATAAACATAAAACACACAAACACTCTTCTTCTAGTAAATGTTCCTAAAGGTGCTAAACTCTTTGCACGCTAGCGGTGAAAATAAGTCAAATATATTCATGACACAATTCTAATGAAATTCCACGACATATTTTTTAGTTTTCAGTTGCAAATAAGAAAAACACATTATGAATTATTGTCTGCTACAATTATCTGAACTATTTATAGCCTTGGGGGATAATGTCCTACCCAGGAGTTTCAATGAGGGGGGTGTTTAATCATTATTTATTTTACAACGATTGCGAAGCAAGTTTTAACAACTTATATTAATCACTCTCGTTGGCTCGGATGAAAGCGTATATGTGGTCATTCATGTGGGAGGAAACCGGAGTACCCGGAGAAAACCCACCTGTCCGATCTGGCGACCATCGTACCATCTCACATACTTCCCGGTCCGAGGATCGAACCCGGGTCGCATTGGTGAGAAGCGAGCGCGCTAACCACTGCGCTAATCGGACAGGAGACTCTGGAATGGGTCTCTGTCTGTATCATTGCACTATCCTCCAAAAATCTAACATGACTAATCTCTTCAGGAGACAATGAGGGGGGTAATGTCCTACCCAGGATTTTCAATGAGGGGGATAATGTCCTATCCAGGATTTTCAATGAGGGGGGTTAATGTCCTATCCAGGATTTTCAATGAGGGGGGGGGGGGTAGTGTCCTATCCAGGGTTTTCAATGAGGGGCATGTTAAGGGTTAAAAGATTAAAGACTTTGAATTTCTGAAATATCAAACCTGAAAAAGATCGTCATCTTCAGTACAGTCACTCACGAAACAGTCCTTCATAACTTCACCAATCAGATCCGGGTATGCATTACATACTGACGCAGTGAAATGTAGATCCCCACAGCAGTGCATTAAGAACTTGACAACGTCAATGTTGCCACCTGTTCAAAGTGAAAGTATATGTTATTATAGTAAGCTATTTATGTTATGTTATATTTCGGGTTTTACGCCTGCATCAGCACCATTTCGGGCTATATCGCCGGCGGGCAGTTTACCTAACAACACCTTTCCTGGGCAGGCTCCAGCGGTTAACCAGTACTTGGGTGCACCAACCTCCGTAAGAAATTGCCAACTTTTTCATATAAATGAGACACGGCCTGAGCGGGGCTCGAACCCGTGACCATCAGTGATGATAGGTTACAGTGGTATACAAGTCAGTGACCTTAACCACTCGACCATGGAGGCGGACTAGTAAGCTATTAAAATGATACGGTTAAACAGACAGGTCAGTGGTACAGTGGTTATGTTTGTTAGTTCGGGTTTTACGCCTGCATCAGCACCATTTTGGGCTATATCGCCGGCGGGCAGTTTACTTAACAACACCTTTCCTGGGCAGGCTCCAGTGGTTAACCAGTACTTGGGTGCACCAACCTCCGTAAGAAAAGGGCAACATTTTCATATAAATGAGACACTGTCTGAGCGGAGCTCGAACCCGTGACCCATCAGTGATGATAGGTTACAGTGGTATGCAAGTCAGCGACCGTAACCACTCGACCACAGAAGCAGACTGATACAGTGGTTAAAACGTTGGATTGCGAATCCAGGGATCGCAGGTTCGATCCCACGTTAAACACTAATAATATTAACAATCTGTCAGATGGAACAATAAACTGAGGTCTCGGTGTCGGTGATATAATACGCCGGGCATGTAAAAGAACAAGGAATGCTTCTGGAATTGAAGTGTATCCTCTGTCTGGCACTATCCTCCAAAATTTACTTCTGGAGGCGCCGTCCCGGTTAACCAGGCGGCGGTTACGAATGTCCAATATTTGGCAGAAAATTATGTACACGGAAGTGCCAATTTGACTAATTGTAAAAAAAGTGCAGAAGAATAATTTTGTTCCGCGTATATTTTGTGCCAATTTCAATGTGTATTAGATATATGGACCGAAACATCTACAATGAGACATACTGAATCCGACGACTACGATTGGCTATCTATGCATGTAGAGGATTTCCCAATCTCCACCAAGAGCAAATAATAACATATGGAGTAGCAAAAGCACACTATCTCCCAGATTGAGATTGAGGTTTTCCTAGACTTTTGTGTTTTCGCACTGCATCATCGTTTGTAATTCTCGCACCTTTTTCGACAGTAAACAAAACAAGTTTTCCTTTCGTTTCTTTTTATAATTAAATGGTCCCAGTTCCTGCAGGATAACAAATGCCAACATTTCCAACACTGTTTATTTAAAGCAGCATTACATCGTAATAAAGGATGTTTTGGGTAAAGTATAAACACTAATGTGTGTGTGTTTACAAAAATCGAAATAGTCGCTCAGAAACGATAAAATTCCAATAAATTTAAACTGTCGTATACGCGAATTTGTTTATCAACACATGAAATGTAAACACGCACAGTGCGCATGCGTGAAACAACAGAGGATGTAGAAAACAACGTATATATTTTGAACATGAAAAACTATCTATCTTCCTCTAATGTAGAACCCCTCGCAGGGATGTAGAAATGTCCCTAAAGATTTAGCTAACAGAGGTATGAATCAACATATCAAGTAATTTAATTAAAAAAGACAACGTGGGACAAATGGGGATGATGGATTCCGAATGCAAACAAGTGCGGACGATGTGTTCCGGTAGTAAACAAAGTGTGTCACCGATCGACTCAGAGTCCTACTTTCGGTTTCGGGTTTGTTTTATCGCAAAAACACGCTGTTTACCAAATGAACATAAGCATACAAAGTATAATGTTAGAATGTGTAGCAGCATTACTACCCATACGTAAAAATTGAATTTTTCAAATATCTTTTATTTCATACGATGTAATGCTGCTTTAACCTAATAGCTGACATATTGTTCCATCTAAAGTTTCACCAAAATTGATGAAAGGCTATCAGAGGATATATCATATGAAGCAACATATTGGGACAGTATGGAAGACGTGTTATCTCATGAAGGTGAACATTTGTGTGAAATATCAAGAAATGGAACTATGAATTGTGACCAGCATGTTGTTCTGTGAAGGTGAACATTTGTGTGAAATATCAAGAAATGGAGCTATGAATTGTGACCAGCATGTTGTTCTGTGAAGGTGAACATTTGTGTGAAATATCAAGAAATGGAGCTATGAATTGTGACCAGCATGTTGTTCTGTGAAGGTGAACATTTGTGTGAAATATCAAGAAATGGAGCTATGAATTGTGACCAGCATGTTGTTCTGTGAAGGTGAACATTTGTGTGAAATATCAAGAAATGGAGCTATGAATTGTGACCAGCATGTTGTTCTGTGAAGGTGAACATTTGTGTGAAATATCAAGAAATGGAGCTATGAATTGTGACCAGCATGTTGTTCTGTGAAGGTGAACATTTGTGTGAAATATCAAGAAATGGAGCTATGAATTGTGACCAGCATGTTGTTCTGTGAAGGTGAACATTTGTGTGAAATATCAAGAAATGGAGCTATGAATTGTGACCAGCATGTTGTTCTGTGAAGGTGAACATTTGTGTGAAATATAAAGCCAATTCCATCCTGGGTTGAGAAAAGAGTTTGATAAGACGAGAAGAAACGGAGAGATGGTGCGAAGAATATTCATAATTCCTCCTGACCCTTTGAGATGAGAGCATAAAAATCACAGAGGATGACTGAACAAGTTCCTTATAATCTCAACAACCTACCAGCACATGCAGCATAGAGTGGGGTAAGTTGTTCGCAATGTGTGAATTGCTTGACTAGCTGTATGGGATGATTTATGTCCAAGCCGGGAGACAGCCACATCTTCACAACTTGTATGTTACCACCCAGACACGCTGCGTACAACAAACAACTCCGTACTTCATCATTATTCATCAAACCTGAAATGTAAGAATTTACAGTTTAAAACGAGCCTTTGTGGTGAATAGCGATTGAAAACAGACAATGTCAGGCACGTAGTTATTATAAGGCATAAGTGAAGGGCCAGGGCCTGCAAATTGTCCCAGAAAATGAAAAAATCTTTAAAAAAACCGAAAATGCAACAAACCTGTAGGGGGGTGATGGGGGGATACATCTCTGAAAATATCGAAATTTGAACGTCTATAACGTACATTAAACTGTGTCATAGTGCACAATTCAAAGTCTCCCCACTTCTCCCTAAATGTTCTCACTTCTCCCTAAAGAAGTTACGTCTCCCAAAATTTGGAGTCTAGCTTTAGCCCGGCATTGACGTTCTAGGATTCAACAGACCCCAATAGCAACATCGCATCTTCGTTCTCAATTTATTAGTCTGGAATGCAATTTCAAAATCGCTAGCTACGCCCCTGATTGTGCAGGAAGAGATATGGTTGATTGAATCTGTCACAATAATCGTATAGATACCAAAGTATCCAGGGTTCCCTCTGCCTGAATGTTTGTCTGCGCCACTTCTGTCGCCAATTGAAAAACACTGGAGCCGATTTAAAAAAGCTTGGAGCCAACTAAGAGCCATATAGTTCACAAATAAATATTTGAAGCCATGAATTTGACGAAAACATGTGCCCAAAAAAAAAAAAAAGTTGCGCCAAATATTTTCACCAATTCACAAAATTTAACGCCAATATTTGTTTTTGTCGCCATTGGCGACCGACAGCGGGTACCCTGAGTATCTTTCAAATTAGTGTAATATGCCATTTCACCCATTACTCCACACCACAAGAGGCCAGTTACTCATTGTATCTCCATACTGTTGATAAGCAATAGGCTGTGGAAGTCATGAAAGCGCAGTGGATGGTTCGCTTCAGGTGCAAATGGTCCAGCCCAGTTCGAGCCTCGCTGGAGCTGTTACGATTGTGCCCTTAGGCAAGGCATTTAAATTCCACATTGCCTCTTCTCTCTCCCTCGTGGCGATGGATTCCATCAGGACTGAGGTCTCGAGAGTGATTAATATAAGTTGTAAGAACTTGTTTCGCAATCGAGCTAAAATAAATTTGTATAAACTAAGCAATAGGCATACTGTACTACTGTGCTTTCAAAGTAAAGTAATAATACCATTGGAATATTACACTACTGTATAGGTAAGGCAATATACAATAGCTTACAGGTACTGTGATTTATAATGTAATACTGCTAACAACTTGACTTACCTATAATGCAATAGTGTATCGAATGTTTGTTTACAACTGTTATTACTTTACTTTGAAAGCACAGTACATACTCAATAATCAATATCTATGTTTGTTTGTTTGTTTATGAGGTTTAATGTTGCACCAACAGTTTAGGTCATATGGCGACTCTCCAGATCTTATTTGTGCAGGCAGAGATCGGATGCCCCTCCGAGCAGTATTTCGGGCACAGACGGTAACATGGGTAGAACCATCGACCTACCACAAGCTAGGAAGTCAACACACCCGGTGGGATTCGAACCTACAGCATGAAGGGCAAGTGATTTGATGTCAACAACCTTAACCACTAGGCTTCTGAGGCCCCATCAATGCGGATAGCCAGACAGTGCGGCGGCTGATCTGGATCTATGTTGTTTGCAAATGCGATTTTTAATTACTCAGCAGGCAAACGGTTTATTAGACATTCAAATAACCTGAATCTCTTCACAATTCAATGGAATTTTGGCACCAAGTCTACAAGATAAATCAGAAATATTTGTTATGCTTCAATTGTTTATGAGATTATGTCAATATTTCAGCATTGCATTACTCACTAGGTTTCTTCTGAATCAGTTTACACACGACATCAAAGTGCCCGCACCTCGATGCAATATATATGGGTGATGCCTCCTCCCACACCTGCACATTGTCCGGCAGTATTGAAGCATCCCTTGCCAACAATAAATCAAGCACATACACTTGATTACTCTTACAGGCTACTTGAATAGGACTTTCCTGCCAACACAGAAAGACATGAATATATTCTTATACAATGAGGTCAAATGATTTCAATTCATATTGATATTATCACTCATAAATACTTTAACCCCTTCAACACCAAGTAACGGACATGGACTGGTGCATTCAACACCAAGTAATGGACATGGACTGGTGCATTCGACCCAAGTAACGGCCATGAACTGGTGCATTCAACACCAAGTAACGGCCATGGACTGGTGCATTCAACCCCAAGTAACAGACATGGACTGGTGCATTCAACACCAAGTAATGGACATGGACTGGTGCATTCAACACCAAGTAACGGACATGGACTGGTGCATTCAACACTAAGTAACGGACATGGACTGGTGCATTTAACCCCAAGTAACGGACATGGACTGGTGCATTCAACACCAAGTAACGGCCATGGACTGGTGCATTCAACACCAAGTAACGGCCATGGACTGGTGCATTCAACACTAAGTAACGGACATGGACTGGTGCATTCAACACCAAGTAACGGCCATGGACTGGTGCATTCAACACCAAGTAATGGACATGGACTGGTGCATTCAACACCAAGTAACGGCCATGGACTGGTGCATTCAACCCCAAGTAACGGCCATGGACTGGTGCACAATATCTTTAGACCAATAAATTAATAAGAAAATTAAATTTGGACAAGTTCATTTATCAAAATGGGTAATTTTGTCTAAAAATAGTAATATTACTGGCAAAAAGTGCAGATCCTGATGAGACAGCTCATCACATGCCGGTTCATCTGGATCTACACTTTGTGTAAGCCTATTGTGGTGTTGAAAGGGTTAATAACCATTCAATTTTATTTTTTTATCTCATCACTATACAGTCACACCTGTCTTAATGGTCACCTCTATTAAGCAGCCAATCTGTATTAATCAGCCAGCTGGCCCCGAGGTCATAAACGTTTTCTCAGATCTCAAACTGAACCTCAAGTGATCTGATTGGTTGATACTGAGTGTTACTGTCAGCTGAACCAATCAGGCGCTAGAGACTGAGTTTGAGATTTGAGAAAAGTTTTATAACCTCCAGGCCAGTTTCCAGATTCCCAATATGTTGTGTTATTATACATTTGACATATATTAAACAGCCACCTGTGCTAAGCAGCCACTTTCTGTGATTCCCTTGGCATGGTTGACTGTAATATCAAAATAATGACCAATTATAGGATTTGAAGTGAACAGATAACGTCATCATTCAACACCAAGTAACTCTCTAATGGACTGGTCCATGATATTCATAAACCAATAAATGAATCAGAAAATCACATTTGGACAAGTTCATTTATCAAAATGGGTAATTATGTCTAAAAATAGTCATATCACTGGCAAAAAGTGCAGATCCTGACGAGCCGTCTCATCTGGATCTACACTTTTTGTAAGTCTATATAGAGGTCTGTGGTGTTGAAAGGGTTAATGCGACAATTTAACTGAAATTACTAGAATACAATCAAGTTTAAACTTTATTTATTTTACAACGATTGCGAAGCAAGTTTTAATAACTTATATTAATCACTCTCGTTGGCGCGGATGAAAGAGTAAATGTGGTCATTCGTGTGGGAGTAAACAAGAGTACCCGGATAAAACCCACCTGTTCGATCTGGCGACCATCGTACCATCTCACATACTTCCCGGTCTGAGGATCGAACCTGGGTTGCATTGTGAGAAGTGAACGCACTAACCACTGCGCTAATCAGACAGCAATACGAAAACAATATATATGTTCAGGGGTAAATCCTGTGTGTGTGTTTTTACGTTTATTTATCGTCGCTACCGGTTGCCAATATGAGCGACGCCTCCTGAATAGATTTACATGGAATATGTTATGTTATATTTCGGGTTTTACGCCTGCATCAGCACCATTCTGGGCTATATCGCCAGCGGGCAGTTTACCTAACAACATCTTTCCTGGGCAGGCTCCAGCGGTTAACCAGTACTTGGGTGTACCAACCTCCATAAGAAACTGCCAACTTTTTCATATAAATGAGACACGGCCTGAGCGGGGCTCGAACCCGTGACCATCAGTGATGATAGGTTACAGTGGTATACAAGTCATCGACCTTAACCACTCGACCACGGTGCAATAATCATGTTGTCAATTCATGTTTATTAACCCATTCAACCCCAAGTAACTGACATGGACTGGTGCATGATATTTTCAGACCAATAAATGAATAAGAAAATTACATTTGGACCAGTTCATTTATCAAAAGTGGTAATTTTTGTTTAAAAATAGTAATATTACTGGCAAAAAGTGCAGATCCTGATGAGCCGGCTCATCTGGATCTACACTTTTTTGTAAGCCTATTGAGAGGTCTGTGGTGTTGAAAGGGTTAAAAAGGTACAAAGGCGGGGGCTAAGAATGGCAGGTTGCCAGTTCCACTACAATAGCATTGTTATTGACAGATCTGTGATGCCATTCCTCCCTACTTAATCATTTATAAAATAAAATATAATCATAGTTGATATGGCAACTCTGCAGCTGTTATTGGTGGAGGAAGACCCAGGGTGCCCCTCCATTCCAGGCAGTAATTGAGGTATGGGTGGGTACCCCTCCATTCCAGGCAGTAATTGAGGTATGGATGGGTACCACCGACCTTCCAGGCAGTAATTGTGGTATGGATGGGTACCACCGACCTTCCAGGCAGTAATTGAGGTATGGATGGGTACCACCGACCTTCCAGGCAGTAATTGAGGTATGGATGGGTACCACCGACCTTCCAGGCAGTAATTGAGGTATGGATGGGTGCCACCGACCTTCCAGGCAGTAATTGAGGTATGGATGGGTGCCACCGACCTTCCAGGCAGTAATTGAGGTATGGATGGGTACCACCGACCTTCCAGGCAGTAATTGAGGTATGGATGGGTACCACCGACCTTCCAGGCAGTAATTGAGGTATGGATGGGTACCACCGACATTCCAGGCAGTAATTGAGGTATGGATGGGTACCACCGACCTTCCAGGCAGTAATTGAGGTATGGATGGGTACCACCGACCTTCCAGCAGTTATTGAGGTATGGATGGGTACCACCGACCTTCCAGGCAGTAATTGTGGTATGGATGGGTACCACCGACCTTCCAGGCAGTAATTGAGGTATGGATGGGTACCACCGACCTTCCAGGCAGTAATTGTGGTATGGATGGGTACCACCGACCTTCCAGGCAGTAATTGAGGTATGGATGGGTACCACCGACCTTCCAGGCAGTAATTGAGGTATGGATGGGTACCACCGACCTTCCAGGCAGTAATTGAGGTATGGATGGGTACCACCGACCTTCCAGGCAGTAATTGAGGTATGGATGGGTACCACCGACCTTCCAGGCAGTAATTGAGGTATGGATGGGTGCCACCGACCTTCCAGGCAGTAATTGAGGTATGGATGGGTACCACCGACCTTCCAGGCAGTAATTGTGGTATGGATGGGTACCACCGACCTTCCAGGCAGTAATTGAGGTATGGATGGGTACCACCGACCTTCCAGGCAGAAATTGAGGTATGGATGGGTACCACCGACCTTCCAGGCAGTAATTGAGGTATGGATGGGTGCCACCGACCTTCCAGGCAGTAATTGAGGTATGGATGGGTACCACCGACCTTCCAGGCAGTAATTGAGGTATGGATGGGTACCACCGACCTTCCAGGCAGTAATTGAGGTATGGATGGGTGCCACCGACCTTCCAGGCAGTAATTGTGGTATGGATGGGTACCACCGACCTTCCAGGCAGTAATTGAGGTATGGATGGGTACCACCGACCTTCCAGGCAGTTATTGAGGTATGGATGGGTACCACCGACCTTCCAGGCAGTAATTGAGGTATGGATGGGTACCACCGACCTTCCAGGCAGTAATTGAGGTATGGATGGGTACCACCGACCTTCCAGGCAGTAATTGAGGTATGGATGGGTGCCACCGACCTTCCAGGCAGTAATTGAGGTATGGATGGGTACCACCGACCTTCCAGGCAGTAATTGAGGTATGGATGGGTACCACCGACCTTCCAGGCAGTAATTGAGGTATGGATGGGTGCCACCGACCTTCCAGGCAGTAATTGAGGTATGGATGGGTACCACCGACCTTCCAGGCAGTAATTGAGGTATGGATGGGTGCCACCGACCTTCCAGGCAGTAATTGAGGTATGGATGGGTACCACCGACCTTCCAGGCAGTAATTGAGGTATGGATGGGTGCCACCGACCTTCCAGGCAGTAATTGAGGTATGGATGGGTACCACCGACCTTCCAGGCAGTAATTGAGGTATGGATGGGTACCACCGACCTTCCAGGCAGTAATTGAGGTATGGATGGGTACCACCGACCTTCCAGGCAGTAATTGAGGTATGGATGGGTGCCACCGACCTTCCAGGGAGTAATTGAGGTATGGATGGGTACCACCGACCTTCCAGGCAGTAATTGAGGTATGGATGGGTGCCACCGACCTTCCAGGCAGTAATTGAGGTATGGATGGGTACCACCGACCTTCCAGGCAGTAATTGAGGTATGGATGGGTGCCACCGACCTTCCGCAAGGCCAGATGGATAGTTTCCCCAAATGAAATAATTCATAAACCCCCGAGTGGAATTTGAACCTTCAGCGGCGAGGGACAAGCGATTTGAAGTCAATGCCCTTAATCACTCGGCGGCAGAGGTCCCTGATAAGAAGTTTTACGATGTAACGCGTGGTACAATTAAATATTGCAACTTTCATCAGCAACAGGAAGAAATAAACGTCAATAAAATACGATAAATTTTATTTTGAGTCGGTATGATAGCAACAATACAACACAAGCTCTGAGTGAGCTTTTGAACCGACTATAATATATTGCAATAAATAAACAGGTATGAATAGCAAGGTGCTCATGTTAAATCTTTTGATGGTTTTCAATTGTTTGACAAAATAAACATCTATTGGGCTGTGTATTATTAGTTGGTTAAACGGTAATATCCTTTAGGGCTCAAGTTACACCATCAAACCACCCTTGGGGTGTGGACAAATGGTTCCGGGCTTAAAAATGACACCCTGTCACTATTAGATCATTGTAGGCATAATAAATACATAAATGCTGATAGTGACTGGGGTGTCATCTTTAACCCCTTGCATGTTAGCGGCAGATAAAAATCACTTTTGCAAACAGCATAGAGCCAGATCAGACGATGCCTCTATGCTGTTTGCTATTCGGATAGTGGAGCTAAAACATGTGGCTGAATAGCAAACAACATAGATCCTGATCAGACGCGGCACTACGCCATGGCTGATCTGGATCTATGTTGTTTGCAAATGTGATTTTATTTACTCAGCAGGCAAAGGGCTATGGTCTAAAAACATGCTTGGATACGGCCTAAAAATGTATATGTATAGCGTTAACCCTTTCAACACCACAGACCTCTAAATTGGCTTACAAAAAAGTGTAGATCCAGATGAGCCGGCTCGTGACGAGCCGTCTCATCAGGATCTGCACTTTTTTCAAGTAATATAACTATTTTTAGAAATAAAATTACCCATTTTGATAAATGAACTGATCCAAATGTAATTTTGTTATTAATTTATTGGTCTAAAAATATCATGGACCAGTCCATGTCAGTTACTTGGTGTTGAATGGGTTAAGCATAATGGTGTATCTAAATGTTATGAAATAAAAAATATATTGGTCTTGACCTCAATAAATTTCGTCAAGCATCTGCGAATAAAACCCGTGAGAAGTTTATTGAATACACAAATACAGCAGTTGTGTATTCAGTCACGCTATCTATGGTTATCTCGCTAATCCAATCACTCGCTTATATGCTGTAATGGTGTAGATATTATGATAAGATATGTTCTTAACCAATCACTAGAACCCTAGTTATATATATGTATACATTTTTATTTATATTTCCATATATTATTGTCATGTGTAAATGTTTAAAATTGCATCTGTAATTGTGAAGAGCAATAGAATTATTTTTTATTTTTGGGTTATATAAATGCTATGTATTTTATCTTACGTTTATTTTTTTAAATTTTATACTTTATTTATTTTACAACGATTGCGAAGCACACTTAACTTATATTAATCACTCTCGTTGGCTCGGATGAAAGCATATATGTGGTCATTCATGTGGGAGGAAACCGGAGTACCCGGATAAAACCCACCTGTCCGATCTGGCGACCATCGTACCATCTCACATACTTCCCTGTCCGAGGATCGAACCCGGGTCGCATTGGTGAGAAGCGAGTTTATTTACGTTTATTTATCGTCGCTACCGGTTGCCCAATATGAGCGACGCCTCCTGAAGAGATTAGTCATTTTAGATTTTTGGAGGATGATGATTTGGTGCAATGATACAGACAGAGACCCATTCCAGAGTCTCCTCTGGTTCGTTTCTCGAGACCTCGGTATAAAGTCCCCATCTGAAAGACTATTAATTTTATTAGGGTTAGACAGGGGATCGAACCTGCGACCCCTGGATTACTAATCCTGGATTACCAGTCCAACGTGTTAACCACTGGACTACAGATCCGTCTGTATAGGATATTTGTGTCGAGATATAATAATTATAAGATGAGAAAATGGATGAAAATTGATAGCATGCTGTCACTTATCCAAAGGAAACAACGATGAAAACAGAGGAAACAACGATGAAAACAGAGTAAACAACGATTATAATAGAGGAAACAACGATTATAACAGAGGAAACAACGATTATAATAGAGAAACAACGATGAAAACAGAGGAAACAATGATGAAAACAGAGGAAACAACGATTATAATAGAGGAAACAACAATGAAAACAGAGGAAACAATGATGAAAACAGAGGAAACAACGATTATAATAGAGGAAACAACGATGAAAACAGAGGAAACAACGATGAAAACAGAGGAAACAACGATTATAACAGAGGAAACAACGATTATAATAGAGGAAACAACGATGAAAACAGAGGAAACAACGATGAAAACAGAGGAAACAATGATTATAATAGAGGAAACAACGATTATAATAGAGGAAACAACGATTATAATAGAGGAAACAACAATGAAAACAGAGGAAACAACGATGAAAACAGAGGAAACAATGATGAAAACAGAGGAAACAACGATGAAAACAGGAAACAATGATTATAATAGAGGAAACAACGATGAAAACAGAGGAAACAACGATGAAAACAGAGGAAACAACGATGAAAACAGAGGAAACAACGATGAAAACAGAGGAAACAACGATGAAAACAGAGGAAACAACGATGAAAACAGAGGAAACAATGATTATAATAGAGGAAACAACGATGAAAACAGAGGAAACAATGATTATAATAGAGGAAACAACGATGAAAACAGAGGAAACAATGATTATAATAGAGGAAACAACGATGAAAACAGAGGAAACAATGATTATAATAGAGGAAACAACGATGAAAACAGAGGAAACAACGATGAAAACAGAGGAAACAACGATGAAAACAGAGGAAACAACGATGAAAACAGAGGAAACAATGATTATAATAGAGGAAACAACGATGAAAACAGAGGAAACAACAATGAAAACAGAGGAAACAATGATGAAAACAGGAAACAATGATTATAATAGAGGAAACAACGATGAAAACAGAGGAAACAACGATGAAAACAGAGGAAACAATGATTATAATAGAGGAAACAACGATGAAAACAGAGGAAACAACGATGAAAACAGAGGAAACAACGATGAAAACAGAGGAAACAACGATGAAAACAGAGGAAACAACGATGAAAACAGAGGAAACAACGATGAAAACAGAGGAAACAACGATGAAAACAGAGGAAACAACGATGAAAACAGAGGAAACACGATGAAAACAGAGGAAACAATGATTAAAATAAGGAAACAACGATGAAAACAGAGAAACAACGATGAAAACAGAGGAAACAACGATGAAAACAGAGGAAACAACGATGAAAACAGAGGAAACAATGATTATAATAGAGGAAACAACGATGAAAACAGAGGAAACAACAATGAAAACAGAGGAAACAATGATGAAACAGGAAACAACGATGAAAACAGAGGAAACAATGATTATAACAGAGGAAACAACGATGAAAACAGAGGAAACAACGATGAAAACAGAGGAAACAACGAATATAATAGAGGAAACAGCGATGAAAACAGAGGAAACAATGATGAAAACAGAGGAAACAACGATGAAAACAGAGGAAACAACGATGAAAACAGAGGAAACAATGATTATAACAGAGGAAACAACGATGAAAACAGAGGAAACAACGATGAAAACAGAGGAAACAACGAATATAATAGAGGAAACAGCGATGAAAACAGAGGAAACAATGATGAAAACAGAGGAAACAACGATGAAAACAGAGGAAACAACGATGAAAACAGAGGAAACAATGATTATAACAGAGGAAACAACGATGAAAACAGAGGAAACAACGATGAAAACAGAGGAAACAACGAATATAATAGAGGAAACAGCGATGAAAACAGAGGAAACAATGATGAAAACAGAGGAAACAACGATGAAAACAGAGGAAACAACGATGAAAACAGAGGAAACAATGATTATAACAGAGGAAACAACGATGAAAACAGAGGAAACAACGATGAAAACAGAGGAAACAACGAATATAATAGAGGAAACAGCGATGAAAACAGAGGAAACAATGATGAAAACAGAGGAAACAATGATGAAAACAGAGGAAACAACGATGAAAACAGAGGAAACCACTAAAAGCGGACCTAGGGAGTATTAACTCTTTGCATACTGGGTAAAATATACGCTATAAATAGTTAAATACATTGTAGCAGACGACACATGGATCGCCGGAGGCGTGGGTAAATAAGCTCAATCATCATCATCAGCAGACGACAATTCATTAATGTGATTGTCTTATTAGTAACTGAAAACTGGCAATAATATTTCATGGAATTTCATTAGACTTGTGTCGTTATGACACACAATTATAACGTAATTCCATGACACATTGGACTGTTAGTTTCTCCGGTAGCATGCAAAGAGCTAAGGGGGAAGTAACTGACGCATGCAAAGAGCTAATGGGGAAGTAACTGACGCATGCAAAGAGCTAAGGGGGAAGTAACTGATGCATGCAAAGAGCTAAGGAGGAAGTAACTGATACATGCAAAGAGCTAAGGGGGAAGTAACTGACGCATGCAAAGAGCTAAGGAGGAAGTAACTGATACATGCAAAGAGCTAAGGGGGAAGTAACTGATGCATGCAAAGAGCTAAGGGGGAAGTAACTGACGCATGCAAAGAGCTAAGGGGGAAGTAACTGATGCATGCAAAGAGCTAAGGGGGAAGTACTGACGCATGCAAGAGCTAAGGGGAAGTAACTGATGCATGCAAAGAGCTACGGGGGAAGTAACTGACGCATGCTAAGGGGGAAGTAACTGACACATGCAAAGAGCTCAGGGGAAGTACTGATGCATGCAAAGAGCTAAGGGGGAAGTAACTGACGCATGCAGAGCTAAGGGGGAAGTAACTGACGCATGCAAAGAGCTAAGGGGGAAGTAACTGATGCATGCAAAGAGCTAAGGGGGAAGTAACTGATGCATGCAAAGAGCTAAGGGGGAAGTAACTGATGCATGCAAAGAGCTAAGGGGGAAGTAACTGACGCATGCAAAGAGCTAAGGGGGAAGTAACTGATGCATGCAA
This sequence comes from Archivesica marissinica, assembly GCA_014843695.1. NCBI lineage: Eukaryota > Metazoa > Mollusca > Bivalvia > Venerida > Vesicomyidae > Archivesica > Archivesica marissinica. Next base: position 11,597,722 of record CM026399.1, on the reverse strand, counting down.
AGAGCTAAGGGGGAAGTAACTGACGCATGCAAAGAGCTAAGGGGGAAGTAACTGACGCATGCAAAGAGCTAAGGGGGAAGTAACTGACGATGTCGTCTCTCATTGAGGGCCATGGGAACGTTGTTGACATTTGCCTTTAACTGTCAATCTGATATCAGAGAAGACTTGGTATCTATTGCATAATGCAATAGATATCAAGAGTATTAAATAAACAACACTTATCATCACATGACACTTTATATCAAGATTACTAACCAATTACGCATTCACAGAATTTGGAATAAACATATATAAGTAAAAACTGTACTTTGTAACCTTGACGTTTTATTATCATTACAAGTATGATAGTGTGTAGATCTACTGGTACGCTGTGTGAAGTTAGTTGTTACTTTCCGTATACCTTAAAGCGACACTACATCGGTGGAAACGTAAATTTCTACAGAATATATTTTGCTATTATATGGTATAAATGTTTTCCAAATATTTGCATCAAAAGCGGAGTATTTCAACTTATAACAAACGTTGTATACCACGTTTGTTGACATAACAAACTTAATATAAATAGGGTAACCATCCATGCGTAATGCAATGTGTGTATCATGAATATGGTACAGATGTACAGTTATATATCAGTCTTTGTTACCTGTGCATAGTCATTGTTGGACTAATACAATTTAAAATATCTCTAAGCGACTATAGCACGTGTTTGGTATAGACTCCAATAGTAAGCAATCATCAATTCAGGAGAGTAGCTGATCTTTATATGAAATCCTACTTTCACTTTTGAGAGTTTGTATACCACAAAAACACTGTTTATGTATAGAAAGTTAGTGTTCAAATTACTTTAGAAGAATTTGTAGTAGCAATGCTATATATACGTCAAAACACATTTTTGGGGCTTGTTGCGATGTAATGTCGCTTTAAATAACTCTTATCCATTATTATGGAGGATAGGGTAGGGGGAGGATGATGGGTGAAGCAGAGGGGGGAGGATGAGGGGTGAAGGAGATTTAATTTAAACTTTATTTATTTTACAACGAAAATTTATATTAATCACTCTCGTTGGCTCGGATGAAAGCGTAAATGTGTTCATTCGTGTGGGAGGAAACCGGAGTACCCGGAGAAAACCCACCTGTCCGATCTGGCGACCACCGTACCATCTCATTAAGTGTAGGATGAAGGAGAGGGTGAAGGAGAGTGAAGGAGATGGAGGATGATGGAGAATGAAGGAGATGGAGAGTGATGAAGGAGATGGAGGATGGAGGATGGGGAGTGATGGAGAGTGATGGAGGATGACAAAGATGGAGAGAGATGGAGGGTGGGGAGTGATGGAGAAGGGTGGAGGATGAAGGAGATGGAGGATGAATGATATGGAGTGTGATGAAGGAGATGGAGAGTGATGGAGGATGAAGGAGAGTGATGATGGAGATGGAGAGTGATGAAGGATGATGGAGAGTGATGGAGGAGGAAGGAGATGGAGAGTGATGAAGGAGATGGAGAGTGGAGGATGATGGAGATGGAGAGTGATGGAGGATGACAGAGGTGGAGAGTGATAAAGGATGAAGGAGATGGATATTGATGGAGGATGAAGGATATGGAGAGTGATGGAGGCGGAAGGAGATGTGAGTGATGGAGGATGAAGGAGATGGAGAGTGTGATGGAGGAGGATGGAGCATGATGGAGGATGAAGGAAGATGGAGAGTGGAGGATGGAGAGTGATGAAGGATGACAGAGGTGGAGAGTGATGACTGATGCAGGAGGATGGAGATTGCTGGAGAATGAAGGAGTTGGAGAGTGGAGGATGATGGAGATGGAGAGTGATGGAGGATGACAGAGATGGAGAGTGATGAAGGATGAAGGAGAGTGGAGGATGATGGAGATGGAGAGTGATGGAGGATGACAGAGGTGGAGAGTGATGAAGGAGATGGAGATTGAGATTGATGGAGGATGAAGGAGATGGAGAGTGATGAAGGAGATGAAGGTTGGTGGAGGATGAAGGAGATGGAGAGTGATGAAGGATGAAGGAGATGGAGAGTGGTGGAGGAGGAAGGAGATGGAGAGTGATGGAGGATGAAGGAGACGGAGAAGGTTGGATAGTGATGGAGGATGAAGGAGATGCCTTATGTTGGAGGATGAAGGAGACTGGAGGAGGATGGTGGTGGAGGATGACATAGTGGAGAGTGGTGGAGGATGAAGGATATGTAGAGTTATGGAGGAGGATGGCGAGTGATGGAGGAGGATGGAGAGTGATAGAGAGTGATAGAGAGTGATGAAGGAAGATGGAGGTGGAGAGTGAAGGAGATGGAGAGTGAAGGAGGATGGAGGAGATGGATAGTGATGGAGGAGATGGAGATTGGTGGAGGATGGATGAGATGGAGATTGCTGGAGGATGGAGATTGCTGGAGGATGGATGAGATGTAGAGTGATGGAGGATACGGAGCGTGAATGGATATGGAGAGTGATGGAGGATGGAGGATATGGAGAGTGATGGGGGATGGAGGAGAAGGAGTGTGATGGAGGAGATGGAGGGTGGAGGAGATGGAGAGTGAAGGAGGATGGAGAGTGATGAAGGATGATGGAGGAGGAAGGAGATGGAGAGTGATGAAGGATGAAGGAGATGGAGAGTGATGGAGGAGGATGGAGATGGAGAGTGGAGGAGGATGGAGATGGAGAGTGATGGAGGATGACAGAGGTGGAGAGTGATAAAGGATGAAGGAGATGGATATTGATGGAGGATGAAGGATATGGAGAGTGATGGGGGATGAAGGAGATGGAGAGTGATGGAGGAGGAAGGAGATGGAGAGTAATGGAGGATGAAGGAGATGGGTAGTGATGGAGGATGAAGGAGATGGAGAGTGGTGGAGGAAGGAGAATGATGGAGGATGAAGGAGGATGGAGTTTGGAGGGTGATGGAGGATGACATAGGTGGAGAGTGATGAAGGAGATGGATATTGATGGAGGATGAAGGAGATGGAGAGTGATGAAGGATGAAGGAGATGGAGAGTGATGGAGGAGGAAGGAGATGGAGAGTGATGGAGGATGAAGGAGGTGGAGAGTGATGAAGGAGATGTAGAGTGATGGAGGAGGATGGAGAGTGATGAAGGATGGAGATTGTTGGAGGATGAAGAAGATGGAGAGTGGAGGATGATGGAGGTGGAGAGTGATGGAGGATGACAGAGGTGGAGAGTGATGAAGAGGATGGAGATTGATGGAGGATGAAGGAGAGTGGAGGAGGATGGAGAGTGATGGGGGATGACAGAGGTGGAGAGTGATGGAGGGTGAAGGATATGTAGAGTGATGGAGGAGGATGGAGAGTGATGGAGGATGAAGGAGATGGAGAGTAATGGAGGATGATGGAGAGTGATAGAGAG
>CM026399.1:11563139-11593351 GCA_014843695.1 Archivesica marissinica | reverse complement strand
TGGAAGTCGTGATAGCGCAGTGGATGTCGTGATAGCGCAGTGGATGTCGTGATAGCGCAGTGGATGTCGTGATAGTGCAGTGGATGTCGTGATAGCGCAGTGGATGTCGTGATAGCGCAGTGGATGTCGTGATAGCGCAGTGGATGTCGTGATAGCGCAGTGGATGTCGTGATAGCGCAGTGGATGTCGTGATAGCGCAGTGGATGTCGTGATAGCGCAGTGGATGTCGTGATAGTGCAGTGGATGTCGTGATAGCGCAGTGGATGTCGTGATAGTGCAGTGGATGTCGTGATAGTGCAGTGGATGTCGTGATAGTGCAGTGGATGTCGTGATAGCGCAGTGGATGTCGTGATAGTGCAGTGGATGTCGTGATAGCGCAGTGGATGTCGTGATAGTGCAGTGGATGTCGTGATAGTGCAGTGGATGTCGTGATAGCGCAGTGGATGTCGTGATAGCGCAGTGGATGTCGTGATAGTGCAGTGGATGTCGTGATAGTGCAGTGGATGTCGTGATAGTGCAGTGGATGTCGTGATAGTGCAGTGGATGTCGTGATAGCGCAGTGGATGTCGTGATAGCGCAGTGGATGTCGTGATAGTGCAGTGGATGTCGTGATATTGCAGTGGATGTCGTGATAGTGCAGTGGATGTCGTGATAGCGCAGTGGATGTCGTGATATTGCGGTGGATGTCGTGATAGCGCAGTGGATGTCGTGATAGTGCAGTGGATGTCGTGATAGTGCAGTGGATGTCGTGATAGCGTAGTGGATGTCGTGATAGCGCAGTGGATGTCGTGATAGTGCAGTGGATGTCGTGATAGTGCAGTGGATGTCGTGATAGTGCAGTTGATGTCGTGATAGCGCAGTGGATGTCGTGATAGCGCAGTGGATGTCGTGATAGTGCAGTGGATGTCGTGATAGTGCAGTGGATGTCGTGATAGTGCAGTGGATGTCGTGATAGTGCAGTGGATGTCGTGATAGCGCAGTGGATGTCGTGATAGCGCAGTGGATGTCGTGATAGCGCAGTGGATGTCGTGATAGCGCAGTGGATGTCGTGATAGCGCAGTGGATGTCGTGATAGCGCAGTGGATGTCGTGATAGCGCAGTGGATGTCGTGATAGCGCAGTGGATGTCGTGATAGCGCAGTGGATGTCGTGATAGCGCAGTGGATGTCGTGATAGCGCAGTGGATGTCGTGATAGCGCAGTGGATGTCGTGATAGCGCAGTGGATGTCGTGATAGTGCAGTGGATGTCGTGATAGTGCAGTGGATGTCGTGATAGCGCAGTGGATGTCGTGATAGCGCAGTGGATGTCGTGATAGCGCAGTGGATGTCGTGATAGTGCAATGGATGTCGTGATAGCGCAGTGGATGTCGTGATAGTGCAGTGGATGTCGTGATAGTGCAGTGGATGTCGTGATAGTGCAGTGGATGTCGTGATAGCGCAGTGGATGTCGTGATAGTGCAGTGGATGTCGTGATAGCGCAGTGGATGTCGTGATAGTGCAGTGGATGTCGTGATAGTGCAGTGGATGTCGTGATAGTGCAGTGGATGTCGTGATAGCGCAGTGGATGTCGTGATAGCGCAGTGGATGTCGTGATAGCGCAGTGGATGTCGTGATAGTGCAGTGGATGTCGTGATAGTGCAGTGGATGTCGTGATAGTGCAGTGGATGTCGTGATAGCGCAGTGGATGTCGTGATAGCGCAGTGGATGTCGTGATAGTGCAGTGGATGTCGTGATATTGCAGTGGATGTCGTGATAGTGCAGTGGATGTCGTGATAGCGCAGTGGATGTCGTGATATTGCGGTGGATGTCGTGATAGCGCAGTGGATGTCGTGATAGTGCAGTGGATGTCGTGATAGTGCAGTGGATGTCGTGATAGCGTAGTGGATGTCGTGATAGTGCAGTGGATGTCGTGATAGTGCAGTGGATGTCGTGATAGTGCAGTGGATGTCGTGATAGTGCAGTTGATGTCGTGATAGCGCAGTGGATGTCGTGATAGCGCAGTGGATGTCGTGATAGTGCAGTGGATGTCGTGATAGTGCAGTGGATGTCGTGATAGTGCAGTGGATGTCGTGATAGTGCAGTGGATGTCGTGATAGCGCAGTGGATGTCGTGATAGCGCAGTGGATGTCGTGAAAGTGCAGTGGATGTCGTGATAGTGCAGTGGATGTCGTGATAGTGCAGTGGATGTCGTGATAGTGCAGTGGATGTCGTGATAGCGCAGTGGATGTCGTGATAGTGCAGTGGATGTCGTGATAGTGCAGTGGATGTCGTGATAGCGCAGTGGATGTCGTGATAGTGCAGTGGATGTCGTGATAGTGCAGTGGATGTCGTGATAGCGCAGTGGATGTCGTGATAGTGCAGTGGATGTCGTGATAGCGCAGTGGATGCGCATTCGCTTCATGTGCGAAAGATCCGGAGTTCGAGCCCCACTGGAGCCGTTACGATTGTGCCCGTAGGCAAGGCATTACAATTCCACGTTGCCTCTTCTCTCGCCCTCGTGGCGATGGATTCCATCAGGAATGAGGTCTCGAGATTGATTAATATAAGTTGTAAGAACGCAATGGAACTAAAATAGATTTGTATAAAGTTGATAAAAACGTGTACTTGAGTCAAAGTTAGAATGACAAATACCTTCTAGAAATATAAATCGTTATGTCTCTATAACGTGTCTTCACGTGGATGCTGTAATGAGACACAATTCTAGAAGAAAAACACAATCGAATTTCAACAAATTAGTGTTAAGTTTGAAATTACAGGCAGTTTTTTTCTTGTGATTCAAATAACGTTTTTGATTCCGTCTAATCCATTTTATATTCTCGATAATATAACATATCTAGGCTTACAGAATAGTTAGAGTGATAGCCATAACAATTGTTCACTTCTGGATAGAAGCAACAAACTTACCATGGTGATAGGTAAATACCAGAAGATTATTTTAAGTTCGAGATCCACTTCCAAATATCAAGATGGCGGCCACAATTCAAGATGGCGGTCAAAATGGCCACCAAAACAAAATTAGTGTACGATTTAAATGCCCTGTATGATTTCCAAAGAGAAAAAAGTGAATTTAAAGCTACAATGATGAAACACTTTATCAGATGAACACTATTGAATGACAGAAATAACATTTTCATTTAATTGCATCAATGAAATGACAGTTGAAATCCACTGAAAATATAGTTTTAGATGCTCTTGTTGTCAGTAATACTGTAATGTTCAGTCAATAGACATAGTGTACCCCAACGGAAGCATTGTTTCAGATTTTGTAAGTACCACCCGTTGAAATAATAAATTGCATGCTGTTGTGATGATTCTGGGTTCCAATGCACATCGATGGAGTTCAGGTTATATATGGCATATGTACAGTCAATCATATATATAGAATGGTTAATCAGTAAACATCACTAGACAGAAATAATTAGGAGATACAGATAACATATATAGGCTTACAGAATGGTTAATCAGTAAACATCACTAGACAGAAATAATTAGGAGATACAGATAACATATATAGGCTTACAGAATGGTTAATCAGTAAACTATAAACTAATTATTTCAAAATCGCATGCTGTGAACTGTTGTCATATATCGGAGTATAGTGACGTCGGCCAGTTTGCTCTGATGTCACATGCGTGGTTTACGTTTATTTATCGTCGCTACCGGTTGCCCATATGAGCGACGCCTCCTGAAGATATTAGTCATTTTAGATTTTGGAGGATAGTGCAATGATACAGACAGAGACCCATTCCAGAGTCTCCTCTGGTTCTTTTACGTGCACGGTGTAAAGCACCGACACGAGACCTCGGTTTAACGTCCCATCTGAAAGACTGTTAATTTTATTAGGGTCAGACGGGGGGTCGAACCTGCGATCCCTGGGTTACCAGTCCAGCGTGTTACCACTGGACTACAGATCCGCCTGTAGATGATGTCACATGTTTATTTCCAACGTTTTATATTAATTAATGCAGAAATGAGCGCATCGGTCTGAAAATACATCATATATGAAATACGGATTGGTTAAAATCTGCATAACGTAGTATGTACTCTGGGAACGGCTGGAAACAGATCAACGGTCAAATACACAAGTACGGTATAAATTAAGTCATCTTATGAAAATGTGAATGTGGAATGTTTTAGCAAGAAACGTCCTTCATTATTCACTATTGGTGGTATTTATGTTCGTTAATGCGTGTTTTACTTTAGTATAACTTTTCTTGACCTGGTTCGAAGAGACATACGTGTAGTAAATGTTTACCACATTGAAGTCTTATATTTCACTGAACATAAACGGTTATAAAGACATAGGTGTGGTCGTAAATGTTTACCACATTGAAGTCTTATATTTCACTTAACATAAACTGTTATAAAGACATAGGTGTGGTCGTAAATGTTTACCACATTGAAGTCTTATATTTCACTGAACATAAATTGTTATAAAGACATACGTGTAGTAATAAATGTTTACCACATTGAAGTCATTTATATTTCACTTAACATAAACGGTTATAAAGACATACATGTAGTGGTAAATGTTTACCACATTGAAGTCATTTATTTTTCACTGAACATAAACTGATATAAAGACATACATGTAGTGGTAAATGTTTACCACATTGAAGTCTTATATTTCACTTAGCATAAACGGTTATAAAGACATACATGTAGTGGTAAATGTTTACCACATTGAAATCTTATATTTCACTTAACATAAACTGTTATAAAGACATACATGTAGTGGTAAATGTTTACCACATTAAAGTCATTTATATTTCACTGAACATAAACTGTTATAAAGATATGCATATTTAAAGGAAAAACAAACATATTACCGAGGTTACATATTTTCCTAGAATAACTTGAAACTTCTTCGAATCTTAGTGGGTTCTGGGTATGTCTCGGGAGTACCGTGCATTCATCAGCTGTGGAACTATTTATTTGGTTTGCTAATTTCGTTTAGATTATCTGGGGGAACATCTACAACGTATTTTATACACAACCCGCCAAAAACAAAAATACAAGCATGAATACTCTACACATCCCACTAGCACAAAACATACACGTATGCAAACCATGTGTTTACGTATGCAAACCATGTGTTTACGTTTGAGCTTAAAGTCGCACCGATCGACAGCTTAGACCATATGGCGACTGTAGATATGATTGGTGGAGCCTGGAGGACGACCTCATGTTCTCCACCCACGAGCATTTCGGGCACGGATGGGCATTCGGGTAGTAGAACTACTGACCGACCGTCCGGAATTAAGTAGAATCGCGTCCTCAAATCAATGAATTAAACACACCCCGTGTGGTTCGAACCTGCAGCGGTAATGGGCCAGTGATTTGAAATCGACGGCATTAACCTCTCGGCCACTGAAGGCCCGTATAAAAATAACGAGTGTATACAAGCAACTAACGCAATGCATTCAGGTATGAACATCGACATAGTTTTTATGCTGCAAATATTTAAATGTTTGCTTTTCAATAATTATATATAGTGTTGAATTTCTTGTGAACTTAGATTATTGTCGCAGAATGTAAGGTATGTCACGCATTCATCTTGCGGACATTACTGCCATCTTTTTTACACTGGAAGCTGATTACCAATTACTAATCTCTAAACTACTAGTCTGTGGAAGTCGTGATAGCGCAGTGGATGCGCGTTCGCTTCAGGTGCGAAAGGTCCAGAGTTCGAGCCCCACTGCTCGGAGCCATTACGGTTGTGCCCTTAGGCAAGGCATTTAAATTCCACGTTGCCTCTTCTTTCCCTCGTGGCGATGGATTCCATCAGGAATGAGGTATCGAGAGTGATTTATATAAGTTGAAATAACTTGTTTCGCAATCGAGCTATATTAAATTTGTATAAACTAATCTCTCAAATCTGACGATAATTTCTGACTTCAGCGTGATTTATAACGACTATATTGATTATCTATTGTATTTTATTACAATGTTTTAGCGCCTATAATCTATGTGATATATGAAATAACTTGTATGGAGTTACCACCCGTGTATGTAAACACCACTCGCGTCCTAGACGATAACAACATATTCCATGTATGTTATGTAGATTATACAAAAGCATTTGATAACGTTCTGAGGAGCCTCTGGTTAAAATTAATAACACTGGGGGAGGGGGGGGGGGTACGAGGAAACATTTTATTACAATATTGCATATCGGAGGATGGTATGTGAATTTGTGATATAAAGGTGTGATATCGCAGCGGTGTGAAATGCACGCGTTCGTGCTCAGTTGTAGCCGTTATGATTGTGTCCTTGTGCAAGGCATTTAAATTCCACATTGTCTCTTCTCTTATGGCGATGGGTTCCACCAGAAATGACGTCTCGAGAGCGAATAATCTAGCGTTGTGAACATTTGTTTCGCAATCGAGCTAAAATAAATGTGTATAAACTAAACTATGAATTTCTACACGGACTTGCTTTAAATGGTGCTATGTATACACATATATGTACCAGGGACTGGTAGGTTTATGACCTTTTGTTCAATAACATCTATCTATATATCTAGGATATATGTAATGAAATTCAATTTTGTTGTGTTTGTGTGTGTTTTACGTTTATTTATCGTCGCTACCGGTTGGCCATTTGTGCGACGCTTCCTGAAGATATTAGTCATTTTAGATGTTGGAGGATAGTGCAATGATACAGAGAGAGACCCATTCCAGAGTCTCCTCTGGTTCTTTTACGTGCACGGTGTAAAGCACTGACACGAGAACTCGGATTAATGTCCCATCTGAAATTAATTTTATTAGGGTCAGACGGGGGATCGATCAATTTTGTTTATTACCTATAATTAGTTTATATATATATTGTTTAGGTAACCATTCTATCTATGTGCGTAAACGTTTATACATCTGAGTTTATGGCATCATGCTAGATTATTTTACGAGAGAACCCATTTAACAAAAGTTAAAGTCATTATTATTATTATATAATAATAATTATTATTATTATTAGATTATTTTACGAGATAACTCATTTAGCAAAAGTTAAGGTCATTATAATAATATTATTATTATTATCTTATTGAGCCTGCAGCAGGTATTTACTCACTATATAACACATAGTCCAATGGGCGTGATTGGCGTAATCTAAATATTATGTCCCAAATACGAATGAAAAGTGATTTATGAAAAGCTGTTAATGATATTTAATTCTGAAATATGTTTATCTGTGCATCACTCAGAGAACTACTTAGAGTCTACGAACGTGCACTTTAGATCTAGGTTGCTGGATGGTATGCTTTCAGATATCAGTACAAACCAAGACAGGCAGACGGATCTGTAGCCCAGTGGTAACACGCTGGACTGGTAATCCAGGGATCGCAGGTTCGATCCCCCGTTTGACCCTAATAAAATTAACAGTCTTTCATTTGGGACTTTAAACCGAGGTCTCGTGTCGGTGCTTTACACCGTGCACGCAAAAGAACCAGAGGAGACTCTGGAATGGGTCTCTTTCTGTATCACTGCACTATCCTCCAAAAATCTAAAATGACTAATCTCTTCAGGAGGCGTCGCTCATGTGGGCAACTGGTAGCGACGATAAATAAACGCAAAACACACACATACTGCGTGCTTGTCTGTATGATATGATTGGTATTTGATGACGACAACGATACACTAAGATACATATTTTTTTTCGGAATAAGTTTTTTTTATGGTCGCCCTTGGTTAATTGGGGCAACGGTTACAGAAGTAGATTAGTGATTTCATTGTTTTGAGGATAGTGCAAGATTCCGAAGACGCTCCAATTCCAGGAGCAGGCCTGATTCTTTTACTTGGGTTGTTTATATCACCGATACATTAGACATCTGAAATACTGTTAATATTATTCACAGACGGATCTGTAGTCCAGTGGTAACACGCTGGACTGGTACTCCAGTGATCGCAGATTCGATCCCCCGTCTGACCCTAATAAAATTAACAGTCTTTCAGATGGGACGTTAAACCGAGGTCTCGTCTCGGTACTGTACACCGTGCACGCAAAAGAACCAGAGGAGACTCTGGAATGGGTCTCTTTCTGTATCATTGCACTATCCTCCAAAACTCTAAAATGACTAATCTCTTCAGGAGGCGTCGCTCATATGGGCAACCGGTAGCGACGATAAATAAACGTAAAACACACACTGTTAATATTATTAGCGTCGAACCTGCGATCCCTGGATTTGCAGTCCACTGTGATGGCCACTGGACCACGGACCAGTCACATTTAAAATTAACTTGTCTTTATATAGTTTTTCACTTTAACCTACGCTGGAGAGAATGTCAATACGCTAATCAGGTCACGTCACTTGTGTACTGACACCAAAAAGAAACCGTGCACATGCCTATGGTGGTAAACTTTATATCCTTTTAGAAAAAAATATAAGCAAATTTGGTATCATAATGTGCGAAATATTGTGTAAATTAGTGCAATGTGTGAAGGATTATTTTCTTCACTTATGTTAACAAAATTCATAATTCTAAAATTGTAACGAAAAAGTAACGCTCTATATAAAAGTGTGCAGTTTGTTTATGGTGTCAGTACATACGGATCTGTAGTCCAGTGGTAACACACTGGACTGGTAATCCAGGGATCGCAGGTGCGATCTCCCGTCTGACCCTAATAAAATTAACCGTCTTTCAGATGGGACGTTAAGCCGATGTCTCGTGTCGGTGTTGTACACCGTACACGTAATAGAACCAGAGGATATTCTGGAATGGGTCTCTGTCTGTATCATGCACTATCCTCCAAAATCTAAAATGAGGCGTCGCTCATATGGGCAACCGATAGCGACGATAAATAAACGTAAAACACATGGTGTCATTTAGATATATAAAAGCTCTAAAATCGTCACGGAACAAGAATACGTATACATATACGTACAATATAAGACAAAACTACATGGATTTAGATGACAATATATATAAATATGTGACTGTTTACACACATGTTGACGCCAATCACAGTCAATGGTGGATATTCGTGATAGCGCAGTGGATGCGTGTTCGCTTCAGATTCGAAGGCCCGGAGTTAGAGCCCCAATGGAGCCGTTACGATTGTGCCGTTAGGCAAGGCATTTAAATTCCACATGCCTCTTCTCTCTTCCTCGTGGCGATATATTCCACCAGGAATGAAGTCCCGAGAGTGATCAATATATATTGTAGGAAAGTTGTTTCGCAATCGAGCTCAGATAAATTTTGTAGAAACTGAGCTACCAAACGTGAACAAATAATGCGACTTACGATATGTAGCATGTACTGAACGTTTGTATATATATAAATAACATCGTAATGAACTATCACTGAATAAATGCATTAAACAGTTAGATTATGAATACCATATATACCACAACCAGCACGGTATTCTAATACAGGACGGTATAATAATAATAATAATAATAATAATAAAGACTTTATTTAACGAGAGTACTCATTTAACAAAAGTTAATCTACCATGAGGCCCTCAACATATATACAATGAAATGCAATCAAAAGATAGCACTATAAGTGAGAACTGCACATTGGAATAATATAGTAATGTAAAAGCTGAAAAATAGAGAAACTAATTTAATAGATTTATTCTTTATTTCAGTCTCATCGTTGTACAATACATAAAATATACACAACAAATTATCGTGGCATAGTACAACACCATTCATTATAAAAGAATTATAAGAGACTAATGTAATCACAGATAATCAAACTATCACAGTCTATCGACATATTATTATATTTACATATTAAAATCGGGGAACAGTCGCTAATTGAAAATTAAATACTTACTAAAACCGGAAATTTTGAAATACTGAAATGGAAAAAAAGCACTAATGCGCAATTAAGAAATGTTTTAAAATATCAGTTATCAACCTCGATCAGATCGCGGTTGAACTAATTAGCAGCTGTTTCTCGGAATGGATAAGAGACACACAATCAATAAATCAAATGGATACATTATTTACATAATAAAAGGATCGTCTTTGAAGAATATAAAAACAGGTTTTGGCAACAATTCTAATCAGAGGTATAGTAGTAAAAATAATTCTAAGCTGGTCGGATACAGGTTTGTTCCGAAAGTCATTTTCATATAATGAGGCTTTCTCTAAGAGAACAGCTCTCAAATCATCATACAGTGAACATTCTAATAATACATGACTTTCGTCTTCTAATACATTACAGAAAGGGCACTTACGTTCATCAAGTGGTAAATTCTCATACCTTCCGGTTTCTATATGTAATGGAGCAACTCCACATCTAAATTTACATAATGCTGATCTGTGACGTGTGGGTAAAATCATTTTACAATATACTTCTGTTTGAAATTTAAATTTAAATGTACAGTAGGTTCTAAGCTTATTGCGACCACGTCCAGAAACACCTATCACACTGTTAATAGAGGTGGACCAGTCAGTAACATATTTCTCCATTACCGCATTTTCCACACTATCTACTAAATTGTGCTTATGTATAGGTATAGATAGGTTACAGTAATCCATCAAAGTAATGTCTGCAAACTGTCTCTTGACATAATAAAACCAGTTTTTATAACTTGTAGATTTAGCATTCGCCCATAGTGCAACTCGCTTATTTAATCTGGAATTGTCGGTATTAGCTAAGCGTGCCCAAACCCCAGATATGTGCTTCCATTGTCGCACAACTGGCGGCTGCCAACCCATTTCCCCGGAGACAGCTGCATTGGGAGAATATTTCCCAATACCAAGAAAGAAACGCATGGCACGATTGTGGATTGCATTAATGCATGAAAACGCTTTATATCCCCCAACCGGGGCGCCATAAGCAATCACAGGCCAGACAACAGAGTCATACAATTTGGAGAAAACATTATATGGTACACCCCCAACTAACTTACATTTAGCAATGAGCAGTCCCAATGCACGACTTGCACTTTGAGCAACACATTTTGCAGTAACATTGAAGTCAAGGTATTCACTCAAAACAATTCCTAAATAAGTATATATACCTATAGTTTCCAGAACATTAACACCACTTTTAAAAATAACATCAGATCTTGGCATAGAAGCAGGACGAAAATGGACAACTCTACTTTTATCCCTGTTTATAAACATATCGTTTATATTGCACCAGTCATGTAAAGCATTCAATAATCTCTGCAAATCAAGTTGGTTTTCTGCTAGTAGGACAATGTCATCCGCGTACAATAGAATACCTATACAGTCATTATCGACATTAACACCGATATTTAATGATTTCAAAAATATCGTTAAATCATTAATGTACAAATTAAATAAAAGCGGCGATAGAATGCACCCCTGTCTTAAGCCACAATTAACATCAAACCAATCAGTCTTAAAAGAGTTTACCCAAATACATGACGACACAGATGAGTAGATAGACTTAACAGCTCGCCACATATTACCGGCAACTCCAATGTCATTGAGTCTTTTCCACAATTTATCTCTGTTAATAAAATCGTACGCCTTACTAAAATCAATAAAGGCACAGAATGTGGCTTTTTTAACTTGTTTTCTTGTATCAATAATAGAGGTCAAAGTGGATAAGTGATCTATGGTACTACGCTTCTTTCTGAAACCGTTTTGCTCATCTGCGATCTTATCGTTATGTTCAGCCCAACAACTTAGCCTGGCGTTTAAAATATTACAATAAATCTTGTACATGGCTGAGGCCAGTGCTATGCCCCTATAAGACAGGGGATCTCTTGAATCCGTCATTGAGGGTTTTGGTATCGGGTTTATAATACATTTGCCCCCAGATAGACGGGACAGTCCCATTGGAGAAGCATACATTAAACAGAGTATGCAAAAATAGCACGGACGTATCGTTCTGTAAAACTTCACTAGGGATACCGTCTATGCCACAGGCTTTTCCCTTCTTGGCACCATCAATTGCCTTCTTTACTTCAAAAATAGTAATGTTTGCATTAAAAGACAGATCTGCATAATCAGTTACATCATTCAATACATTAGAGTTCTGTGATGAATATACATAATTATCATTTTTATATAACGAGCTAAAATCATGTTTCCATTTGTTTAATACCTGTGACAAATCTGTAGAGAGAGAACCATCATTTAATGTAACTTCTAGAGGTATACATTTTTTCTTAATCTGACCAACGCCGATTTTACCTACAGATTTCCAAAAGTTTGACTGGTCTACATTACATTCCTTCAGCAATTCATTGTGTAAAGAATACCAATATAAACGTTTTGCCTTCTGTACTTCACGGTCAAAATGTTTACGGACCTGAATATACTCGGACTTGAGATATACATTTCGGTTTTTATTACATGCAACACAATTCAACCAATTTCGTTCTGCTGTACAAACATTATTCCAACTATCAGTTAGATCGCTACTCCACCACGGCTTTCCCGGTCTGCATTTTCTATTGCACCAACCAGAGGTAATTGTTTTATAAGGCACTGACTTGTACATATTATATTTTAAAATACTACACCAGTCCTCATAAATATAATCAATATCAGTTTGCGTTTGATGGCAATGCTCAAGTTTATCAATAGTTACGTTAACACTATTAAGGACATCTTGGTCTAATAGAAAATGGAATATGTAATGGAATATGATGATATATGGAATTGGCTAGCAGAGTAGAAAATGGGAATGAGACAATTAATGATACTAGATCTATATAACAATGTGCAGATTTGACTTGTAGTGGTATCTTCAAAATATGTATGAAATCAACTTAAAGACAGCAATTTTCCGATTCTAATAAATATAGCAATGGCAATACACGTTTATAATAACAGTAGAAGTACGCGATTAGTTTGAATTGTTATAGTTCCACCTTAAGTAGAGAATTTTGAACTGTTGGATAGTTGGAGCATTTTGAACTGAGTGAGGCAATGAATTCCAAATAGATGATCCTGAAAATTCAAATGTATTACGAAATAATTCACAATTTGGTCTTGGTGTGTATAATTGATATTCTGAGGTTGATCTAAGAATAATGTGATTATTTTGATTCATTCAAAGTCTGTTATATTTATTCCAATGTACTTTGATAGATCAATTATTAACCTCGATCAGATCGATGGTGAACTAATTAGCAGCAGCTTCTCGGTAGTATACAATAATTATACAGTGATTAGTAATGCTGTAAATATACAAGTTACTGTTTTCCATTAATAGTTTATACAAATTTATTTTAGCTCGATTGCGAAACAAGTTCTTGCAACTTATATTGATCACTCTCGAGACCTCATTCCTGGTGGAATCCATCGCCATGAAGGAGAGAGAAGATGCAATGTGGAATTTAAATGCCTTGCCTAAGGGTACAATCGTAACAGCTCCAGCGGGGCTCGAACTCCGGACCTTTCGCACCTGAAGCGAACGCGAATCCACTGCGCTATAACGACTTCCATTAATAAACCCAGGATGCTTTCAAAATGTTTTTTTTCGGAACCTGTTGAGAGATTCTTTGAAAAAGGGCATGTACTACTTAAAATACCGGATACTTTAAATTGATTCGTCTGTTATTTGGAATATATTAATATGTGTTTATTGAACTTATAAAACGTGCATAACATGTGACTATATACAGTTTATGTGAATATTGTTTAAACATTATTTAGCAAGTTTTAACAACTTATATTAATCACTCTCGTTGGTGCGGATGAAAGCGTAAATGTGGTCATTCATGTGGGAGGAAACCGGAGTACCCGGAGAAAACCAACCACCTGTCCGATTTGGCGACCACCGTACCATCCTCACATACAGTTACTTCCCGGTCCGAGGATCGAACCACGGTTGCATTGGTGATAAGCGAGCGCGCTAACCACTGAGCAAATCGGACAGCCACTATGTATCGTATAAAGTCATATTCATTTCCAGAATGATTTTCACTGACACGTTCTTGTAATAATTGTATTCGTAGACAAAACCAGTATTACCCAATCTATTAATAAATACAACTTAAGACAGTTCCAGTGAGTATGTACTTGGAAAATGCTGCATAATATTTATTTTGACTTAGTGTGGATTTTGCTTCGTACGGTTCTGTCCGCAACTCCGGTAATCACTATATTAACGAATCATAATCATATAGAAATTCCTCCGCGCATATCACATTCAGCACGTGCTGAAACGATTATTATAAACCACGATTTGAGTTCTGGTGCGTAGGAATTAACTACGCGTGACGTAGGCCTATGTTGTTAATGCCTACACACCAGAACAACAAACAGTGGTTAATTGCTACGCACCATAACAACAAACAGTGGTTAATTGCTACACACCAGAACAACAAACAGTGGTTAATTGCTACGCACCATAACAACAAACAGTGGTTAATTCCTACACACCAGAACAACAAACAGTGGTTAATTGCTACGCACCAGAACAACAAACAGTGGTTAATTCCTACACACCAGAACAACAAACAGTGGTTAATTCCTACACACCAGAACCACAAACAGTGGTTAATTCCTACACACCAGAACAACACACAGTGGTTAATTGCTACACACCAGAACAACAAACAGTGGTTAATTGCTACACACCAGAACAACAAACAGTGGTTAATTGCTACACACTAGAACAACAAACAGTGGTTAATTCCTACACACCAGAACCACAAACAGTGGTTAATTGCTACACACCAGAACAACAAACAGTGGTTAATTGCTACACACCAGAACAACAAATAGTCGTTAATTCCTACACACCAGAACAACAAACAGTGGTTAATTGCTACACACCAGAACAACAAACAGTGGTTAATTGCTACACACTAGAACAACAAACAGTGGTTAATTCCTACACACCAGAACCACAAACAGTGGTTAATTGCTACACACCAGAACAACAAACAGTCGTTAATTGCTACACACCAGAACAACAAACAGTCGTTAATTGCTACACACCAGAACAACAAACAGTCGTTAATTGCTACACACCAGAACAACAAACAGTCGTTAATTGCTACACACCAGAACAACAAACAGTCGTTAATTGCTACACACCAGAACAACAAACAGTCGTTAATTGCTACACACCAGAACAACAAACAGTCGTTAATTGCTACACACCAGAACAACAAACAGTCGTTAATTGCTACACACCAGAACAACAAACAGTCGTTAATTGCTACACACCAGAACAACAAACAGTCGTTAATTGCTACACACCAGAACAACAAACAGTCGTTAATTGCTACACACCAGAACAACAAACAGTCGTTAATTCGCCGATGAACTACTGCAAGACACATATTATTTCCATTGCAACATGACCTAGTCGTTGTATTTTATTGTGAAAGAAAAGAAGTCACGAGTTAATTAGTTGGTCACGTGTTTAACGACCTTTTGTGTTTTTGTCTTTATTCCAGTTTTCTCGGGAACGAAAAGGCGGCTTTTGTAATGATAACACATCTATAATGGGTTGAGAACGTGTCAACTTGTTCATCTTGTCTCCAGCCAGTTCTACAATTGAATTGTTATAATTTCCCAGAAGGACAGCTAGACCATTACCATACGACATATAATGAAAGTCATTATTATTGGACACTGACGTTTATTGCAACTGTGAAGAATTAGCACCCCACCATCCTTGCACATATGATAGAGCTGCGATTTTCTCATACGTCCACCTCCTGACAAGCTATAAATCAGCTGTATATTAGGTCAACACGTTATTCCCGTGCTCACATTGGGTATATTGTGATACAGTTATACGCGGTTGATCAACCTACGCAAATGTGATTTAGCCGTTGTTCAAGCTTTGTATTAATCGGTACACATAAACGGCGTTCCAAAGACGTTGTTGAAAACGTGAATGGAACGTTTCCAGGACGGATACGATTGGCTAGGCTGTCATATATCAGATATCTTAATGTGTCTATGTTAAGTTATATATATATATATATATATTTGTATTCCAGAGCGTTTCCCCTTGCTTGTATTCCAGAGAGTTTTCCCCTTGCTTGTATTCCAGAGAGTTTTCCCCTTGCTTGTATTCCAGAGAGTTTTCCCATTGCTTGTATTCCAGAGAGTTTTCCCCTTGCTTGTATTCCAGAGAGTTTTCCCCTTGTTTGTATTCCAGAGAGTTTTCCCCTTGCTTGTATTCCAGAGCGTTTACCCTTGCTTGTATTCCAGAGAGTTTCCCCTTGCTTGTATTCCAGAGAGTTTTCCCCTTGCTTGTATTCCAGAGAGTTGTCCCCTTGCTTGTATTCCAGAGTTTTCCACTTGCTTGTGTTCCAGAGCGTTTTCCCTTGCTTGTATTCCAGAGAGTTTTCCCCTTGCTTGTATTCCAGAGAGCTTCCCCTTGCTTTTATTCTAGAGAGTTTTCCCCTTGCTTGTATTCCAGAGAGTTTTCCCCTTGTTTTCCCCTTGCTTGTATTCCAGAGCGTTTTCCCCTTGCTTGTATTCCAGAGAGTTTTCCCATTGCTTGTATTCCAGAGAGTTTTCCCCTTGCTTGTATTCCAGAGAGTTTTCCCCTGTTTGTATTCCAGAGAGTTTTCCCCTTGCTTGTATTCCAGAGCGTTTACCCTTGCTTGTATTCCAGAGAGTTTCCCCTTGCTTGTATTCCAGAGAGTTTTCCCCTTGCTTGTATTCCAGAGAGTTGTCCCTTGCTTGTATTCCAGAGAGTTTTCCACTTGCTTGTGTTCCAGAGCGTTTTCCCCTTGCTTGTATTCCAGAGAGTTTTCCCCTTGCTTGTATTCCAGAGAGCTTCCCCTTGCTTTTATTCTAGAGAGTTTTCCCCTTGCTTGTATTCCAGAGAGCTTCCCCTTGCTTGTATTCCAGAGAGTTTTCCCCTTGCTTGTATTCCAGAGAGTTTTCCCCTTGCTTGTATTCCAGAGCGTTTTCCCCTTGCTTGTATTCCAGAGAGTTTTCCCCTTGCTTGTATTCCAGAGAGTTTTCCCCTTGCTTGTATTCCACAGCGTGTACCCTTCCTTGTATTCCAGAGCGTTTTACCCTTACTTGTATATCACAGCGTTTTACCCTTGCTTGTATATCACAGCGTTTTCCGGTTGTGTGTATTCCAGAGCTGTTCCCCTTGCTTGTATTCCAGAGAGTTTTCCCCTTACTTGTATTCCAGAGAGTTGTCCCCTTGCTTGTATTCCAGAGCGTTGTCCCCTTGCTTGTATTCCAGAGCGTTTCACCTTGCTTGTATTCCAGAGCGTTTTCCCCTTGCTTGTATTCCAGAGCGTTTTCCCCTTGCTTGTATTCCAGAGCGTTTTCCCCTTGCTTGTATTCCTGAGCGTTTTCCCCTTGCTTGTATTCCAGAGCGTTTACCCTTGTTTGTATTCCAGAGAGTTTTCCCCTTGCTTGTATCCCAGAGCGTTTACCCTTGCTTGTATTCCGGAGCGTTTTCCCTTCCTGGTATTCCAGAGCGTTTTCCCTTCCTTGTATCCCAGAGCGTTTGCCCCTTGCTTGTATTCCAGAGCGTTGTCCCCTTGCTTGTATTCCAGAGCGTTTCCCCCTTGCTTGTATCCCAGAGCGTTTGCCCCTTGCTTATATCCCAGAGCGTTTGCTCCTTGCTTGTATCCTAGGGCGTTTACCCATGGCTTATATTCCAGAGCGTGTTCCCCTTGCTTGTATTCGAGAGCGTTTTCCCCTTGCTTGTATATCACAGCGTTGTCCCCTTGCTTGTATTCCAGAGCTTTCCCCTTGCATGTATTCCAGAGCGTTTTCCCATTTCTTGTATTCCAGAGCGTTTTCCCATTGCATGTATTCCAGAGCGTTTTCCCGTTATGTGTATTCCAGAGCTTTCCCCTTGCTTGTATTCCAGAGCGTTTTCCCCATGCTTGTATATCACAGCGTTGTCCCCTTGCTTGTATTCCAGAGCGTTTCACCTTGCTTGTATTCCAGAGCGTTTTCCCCTTGCTTGTATTCCAGAGCGTTTTCCCCTTGCTTGTATTCCAGAGCGTTTTCCCCTTGCTTGTATTCCTGAGCGTTTCCCCTTGCTTGTATTCCAGATCGTTTACCCTTGCTTGTATTCCAGAGCGTTTTCCCTTCCTGGTATTCCAGAGCGTTTTCCCTTCCTTGTATTCCAGAGCGTTTACACTTCCTTGTATTCCAGAGCGTTTTACCCTTACTTGTATATCACAGCGTTTTACCCTTGCTTGTATATCACAGCGTTTTCCCGTTGTGTGTATTCCAGAGCTTTTCTCCTTGCTTGTATTCCAGAGCGTTTTCCCCTTGCTTGTATTCCAGAGCTTTCCCAATTGCTTGTATTCCAGAGCTTTTCCTCTTGCTTGTATTCCAGAGAGTTTTCCCCTTGCTTGTATTCCAGAGCGTTTTCCCCTTGCTTGTATCCCAGAGCGTTGTCCCCTTGCTTGTATCCCAGAGCGTTTACCCTTGCTTGTATTCCGGAGCGTTTCCCCTTCCTTGTATTCCAGAGCGTTTTCCCTTCCTGGTATTCCAGAGCGTTTTCCCTTCCTTGTATCCCAGAGCGTTTGCCCCTTGCTTGTATTCCAGAGCGTTGTCCCCTTGCTTGTGTTCCAGAGCGTTTCCCCCTTGCTTGTATCCCAGAGCGTTTGCCCCTTGCTTGTATTCCAGAGCATTTGCCCCTTGCTTGTATCCCAGAGCGTTTGCCCCTTGCTTGTATCCCAGAGCGTTTACCCATGGCTTATATTCTTGAGCGTTTCCTCTGGCTTGTATTCCTGAGCGTTTTCCCCTTGCTTGTATTCCAGAGCGTTTACCCTTGTTTGTATTCCAGAGAGTTTTCCCCTTGCTTGTATCCCAGAGCGTTTACCCTTGCTTGTATTCCGGAGCGTTTTCCCTTCCTGGTATTCCAGAGCGTTTTCCCTTCCTTGTATCCCAGAGCGTTTGCCCCTTGCTTGTATTCCAGAGCGTTGTCCCCTTGCTTGTATTCCAGAGCGTTTCCCCCTTGCTTGTATCCCAGAGCGTTTGCCCCTTGCTTATATCCCAGAGCGTTTGCTCCTTGCTTGTATCCTAGGGCGTTTACCCATGGCTTATATTCCAGAGCGTGTTCCCCTTGCTTGTATTCGAGAGCGTTTTCCCCTTGCTTGTATATCACAGCGTTGTCCCCTTGCTTGTATTCCAGAGCTTTCCCCTTGCATGTATTCCAGAGCGTTTTCCCATTTCTTGTATTCCAGAGCGTTTTCCCATTGCATGTATTCCAGAGCGTTTTCCCGTTATGTGTATTCCAGAGCTTTCCCCTTGCTTGTATTCCAGAGCGTTTTCCCCATGCTTGTATATCACAGCGTTGTCCCCTTGCTTGTATTCCAGAGCGTTTCACCTTGCTTGTATTCCAGAGCGTTTTCCCCTTGCTTGTATTCCAGAGCGTTTTCCCCTTGCTTGTATTCCAGAGCGTTTTCCCCTTGCTTGTATTCCTGAGCGTTTCCCCTTGCTTGTATTCCAGATCGTTTACCCTTGCTTGTATTCCAGAGCGTTTTCCCTTCCTGGTATTCCAGAGCGTTTTCCCTTCCTTGTATTCCAGAGCGTTTACACTTCCTTGTATTCCAGAGCGTTTTACCCTTACTTGTATATCACAGCGTTTTACCCTTGCTTGTATATCACAGCGTTTTCCCGTTGTGTGTATTCCAGAGCTTTTCTCCTTGCTTGTATTCCAGAGCGTTTTCCCCTTGCTTGTATTCCAGAGCTTTCCCAATTGCTTGTATTCCAGAGCTTTTCCCCTTGCTTGTATTCCAGAGAGTTTTCCCCTTGCTTGTATTCCAGAGCGTTTTCCCCTTGCTTGTATCCCAGAGCGTTGTCCCCTTGCTTGTATCCCAGAGCGTTTACCCTTGCTTGTATTCCGGAGTGTTTCCCCTTCCTTGTATTCCAGAGCGTTTTCCCTTCCTGGTATTCCAGAGCGTTTTCCCTTCCTTGTATCCCAGAGCGTTTGCCCCTTGCTTGTATTCCAGAGCGTTGTCCCCTTGCTTGTGTTCCAGAGCGTTTCCCCCTTGCTTGTATCCCAGAGCGTTTGCCCCTTGCTTGTATTCCAGAGCATTTGCCCCTTGCTTGTATCCCAGAGCGTTTGCCCCTTGCTTGTATCCCAGAGCGTTTACCCATGGCTTATATTCTTGAGCGTTTCCTCTGGCTTGTATTCGAGAGCGTTTTCCCCTTGCTTGTATATCACAGCGTTGTCCCCTTGCTTGTATTCCAGAGCGTTTTCCCCTTGCATGTATTCCAGAGCGTTTTCCCATTTCTTGTATTCCAGAGCGTTTTCCCATTGCATGTATTCCAGAGCGTTTTCCCGTTATGTGTATTCCAGAGCTTTCCCCTTGTTTGTATTCCAGAGCGTTTTCCCCATGCTTGTATATCACAGCGTTGTCCCCTTGCTTGTATTCCAGAGCGTTTCACCTTGCTTGTATTCCAGAGCGTTTTCCCCTTGCTTGTATTCCAGAGCGTTTTCCCCTTGCTTGTATTCCAGAGCGTTTTCCCCTTGCTTGTATTCCTGAGCGTTTCCCCTTGCTTGTATTCCAGATCGTTTACCCTTGCTTGTATTCCAGAGCGTTTTCCCTTCCTGGTATTCCAGAGCGTTTTCCCTTCCTTGTATTCCAGAGCGTTTACACTTCCTTGTATTCCAGAGCGTTTTACCCTTACTTGTATATCACAGCGTTTTACCCTTGCTTGTATATCACAGCGTTTTCCCGTTGTGTGTATTCCAGAGCTTTTCTCCTTGCTTGTATTCCAGAGCGTTTTCCCCTTGCTTGTATTCCAGAGCTTTCCCAATTGCTTGTATTCCAGAGCTTTTCCTCTTGCTTGTATTCCAGAGAGTTTTCCCCTTGCTTGTATTCCAGAGCGTTTTCCCCTTGCTTGTATCCCAGAGCGTTGTCCCCTTGCTTGTATCCCAGAGCGTTTACCCTTGCTTGTATTCCGGAGCGTTTCCCCTTCCTTGTATTCCAGAGCGTTTTCCCTTCCTGGTATTCCAGAGCGTTTTCCCTTCCTTGTATCCCAGAGCGTTTGCCCCTTGCTTGTATTCCAGAGCGTTGTCCCCTTGCTTGTGTTCCAGAGCGTTTCCCCCTTGCTTGTATCCCAGAGCGTTTGCCCCTTGCTTGTATTCCAGAGCATTTGCCCCTTGCTTGTATCCCAGAGCGTTTGCCCCTTGCTTGTATCCCAGAGCGTTTACCCATGGCTTATATTCTTGAGCGTTTCCTCTGGCTTGTATTCCAGAGCGTGTTCCCCTTGCTTGTATATCACAGCGTTGTCCCCTTGCTTGTATTCCAGAGCGTTTTCCCCTTGCTTGTATCCCAGAGCGTTTGCCCCTTGCTTATATCCCAGAGCGTTTGCCCCTTGCTTGTATCCTAGAGCGTTTACCCATGGCTTATATTCCAGAGCGTGTTCCCCTTGCTTGTATTCGAGAGCGTTTTCCCCTTGCTTGTATATCACAGCGTTTTACCCTTGCTTGTATATCACAGCGTTTTCCCGTTGTGTGTATTCCAGAGCTTTTCTCCTTGCTTGTATTCCAGAGCGTTTTCCCCTTGCTTGTATTCCAGAGCTTTCCCAATTGCTTGTATTCCAGAGCTTTTCCCCTTGCTTGTATTCCAGAGAGTTTTCCCCTTGCTGGGTATTCCAGAGCGTTTTCCCCTTGCTTGTATCCCAGAGCGTTGTCCCCTTGCTTGTATCCCAGAGCGTTTACCCTTGCTTGTATTCCGGAGCGTTTTCCCTTCCTTGTATTCCAGAGCGTTTTCCCTTCCTTGTATTCCAGAGCGTTTTCCCCTTCCTGTATCCAGAGCGTTTGTCCCCTTGCCTTGTATTCCAGAGCGTTTCCCCCTCTTGTATCCCAGAGCGTTTGCCCCTTGCTTGTATCCAGAGCTTTGCCCCTTGCTTGTATCCAGAGCGTTTGCCCCTTGCTTGTATCCCAGAGCGTTTGCCCCTGCTTGTATTCCAGAGCGTTTACCCTGGCTTTTGGTTCCTTGGCTTGTATTCGAGAGCGTTTTCCCCTTGCTTGTATATCACAGCGTTGGCCCCTTGCTTGTATTCCAGAGCTTTCCCCTTGCATGTATTCCAGAGCGTTTTCCCATTTCTTGTATTCCAGAGCGTTTTCCCATTGCATGTATTCCAGAGCGTTTTCCCGTTATGTGTATTCCAGAGCTTTCCCCTTGTTTGTATTCCAGAGCGTTTTCCCCATGCTTGTATATCACAGCGTTGTCCCCTTGCTTGTATTCCAGAGCGTTTCACCTTGCTTGTATTCCAGAGCTTTTTCCCCTTGCTTGTATTCCAGAGCGTTTTCCCCTTGCTTGTATTCCAGAGCGTTTTCCCCTTGCTTGTATTCCTGAGCGTTTCCCCTTGCTTGTATTCCAGATCGTTTACCCTTGCTTGTATTCCAGAGCGTTTTCCCTTCCTGGTATTCCAGAGCGTTTTCCCTTCCTTGTATTCCAGAGCGTTTACACTTCCTTGTATTCCAGAGCGTTTTACCCTTACTTGTATATCACAGCGTTTTACCCTTGCTTGTATATCACAGCGTTTTCCCGTTGTGTGTATTCCAGAGCTTTTCTCCTTGCTTGTATTCCAGAGCGTTTTCCCCTTGCTTGTATTCCAGAGCTTTCCCAATTGCTTGTATTCCAGAGCTTTTCCTCTTGCTTGTATTCCAGAGAGTTTTCCCCTTGCTTGTATTCCAGAGCGTTTTCCCCTTGCTTGTATCCCAGAGCGTTGTCCCCTTGCTTGTATCCCAGAGCGTTTACCCTTGCTTGTATTCCGGAGCGTTTCCCCTTCCTTGTATTCCAGAGCGTTTTCCCTTCCTGGTATTCCAGAGCGTTTTCCCTTCCTTGTATCCCAGAGCGTTTGCCCCTTGCTTGTATTCCAGAGCGTTGTCCCCTTGCTTGTGTTCCAGAGCGTTTCCCCCTTGCTTGTATCCCAGAGCGTTTGCCCCTTGCTTGTATTCCAGAGCATTTGCCCCTTGCTTGTATCCCAGAGCGTTTGCCCCTTGCTTGTATCCCAGAGCGTTTACCCATGGCTTATATTCTTGAGCGTTTCTTCTGGCTTGTATTCCAGAGCGTGTTGCCCTTGCTTGTATTCCAGAGCGTTTTCCCCTTGCATGTATCCCAGACCGTTTGCCCCTTGCTTATATCCCAGAGCGTTTGCCCCTTGCTTGTATCATAGAGCGTTTACCCATGGCTTATATTCCAGAGCGTGTTCCCCTTGCTTGTATTCCAGAGCTTTCCCCTTGCATGTATTCCAGAGCGTTTTCCCATTTCTTGTATTCCAGAGCGTTTTCCCATTGCATGTATTCCAGAGCGTTTTCCCGTTATGTGTATTCCAGAGCTTTCCCCTTGTTTGTATTCCAGAGCGTTTTCCCCATGCTTGTATATCACAGCGTTGTCCCCTTGCTTGTATTCCAGAGCGTTTCACCTTGCTTGTATTCCAGAGCGTTTCCCCTTGCTTGTATTCCAGAGCGTTTTCCCCTTGCTTGTATTCCAGAGCGTTTTCCCCTTGCTTGTATTCCTGAGCGTTTCCCCTTGCTTGTATTCCAGATCGTTTACCCTTGCTTGTATTCCAGAGCGTTTTCCCTTCCTGGTATTCCAGAGCGTTTTCCCTTCCTTGTATTCCAGAGCGTTTACACTTCCTTGTATTCCAGAGCGTTTTACCCTTACTTGTATATCACAGCGTTTTACCCTTGCTTGTATATCACAGCGTTTTCCCGTTGTGTGTATTCCAGAGCTTTTCTCCTTGCTTGTATTCCAGAGCGTTTTCCCCTTGCTTGTATTCCAGAGCTTTCCCAATTGCTTGTATTCCAGAGCTTTTCCTCTTGCTTGTATTCCAGAGAGTTTTCCCCTTGCTTGTATTCCAGAGCGTTTTCCCCTTGCTTGTATCCCAGAGCGTTGTCCCCTTGCTTGTATCCCAGAGCGTTTACCCTTCCTTGTATTCCGGAGCGTTTCCCCTTCCTTGTATTCCAGAGCGTTTTCCCTTCCTGGTATTCCAGAGCGTTTTCCCTTCCTTGTATCCCAGAGCGTTTGCCCCTTGCTTGTATTCCAGAGCGTTGTCCCCTTGCTTGTGTTCCAGAGCGTTTCCCCCTTGCTTGTATCCCAGAGCGTTTGCCCCTTGCTTGTATTCCAGAGCATTTGCCCCTTGCTTGTATCCCAGAGCGTTTGCCCCTTGCTTGTATCCCAGAGCGTTTACCCATGGCTTATATTCTTGAGCGTTTCCTCTGGCTTGTATTCCAGAGCGTGTTCCCCTTGCTTGTATATCACAGCGTTGTCCCCTTGCTTGTATTCCAGAGCGTTTTCCCCTTGCTTGTATCCCAGAGCGTTTGCCCCTTGCTTATATCCCAGAGCGTTTGCCCCTTGCTTGTATCCTAGAGCGTTTACCCATGGCTTATATTCCAGAGCGTGTTCCCCTTGCTTGTATTCGAGAGCGTTTTCCCCTTGCTTGTATATCACAGCGTTTTACCCTTGCTTGTATATCACAGCGTTTTCCCGTTGTGTGTATTCCAGAGCTTTTCTCCTTGCTTGTATTCCAGAGCGTTTTCCCCTTGCTTGTATTCCAGAGCTTTCCCAATTGCTTGTATTCCAGAGCTTTTCCCCTTGCTTGTATTCCAGAGAGTTTTCCCCTTGCTGGGTATTCCAGAGCGTTTTCCCCTTGCTTGTATCCCAGAGCGTTGTCCCCTTGCTTGTATCCCAGAGCGTTTACCCTTGCTTGTATTCCGGAGCGTTTCCCCTTCCTTGTATTCCAGAGCGTTTTCCCTTCCTGGTATTCCAGAGCGTTTTCCCTTCCTTGTATCCCAGAGCGTTTGCCCCTTGCCTGTATTCCAGAGCGTTGTCCCCTTGCTTGTGTTCCAGAGCATTTCCCCCTTGCTTGTATCCCAGAGCGTTTGCCCCTTGCTTGTATTCCAGAGCATTTGCCCCTTGTTTGTATCCCAGAGCGTTTGCCCCTTACTTGTATCCCAGAGCGTTTCCCATGGCTTATATTCTTGAGCGTTTCCTCTGGCTTGTATTCGAGAGCGTTTTCCCCTTGCTTGTATATCACAGCGTTGGCCCCTTGCTTGTATTCCAGAGCTTTCCCCTTGCATGTATTCCAGAGCGTTTTCCCTTTCTTGTATTCCAGAGCGTTTTCCCATTGCATTATTCCAGAGCGTTTTCCCGTTATGTGTATTCCAGAGCTTTCCCCTTGTTTGTATTCCAGAGCGTTTTCCCCATGCTTGTATATCACAGCGTTGTCCCCTTGCTTGTATTCCAGAGCGTTTCACCTTGCTTGTATTCCAGAGCTTTTTCCCCTTGCTTGTATTCAGAGCGTTTTCCCCTTGCTTGTATTCCAGAGCGTTTTCCCCTTGCTTGTATTCCTGAGCGTTTCCCCTTGCTTGTATTCCAGATCGTTTACCCTTGCTTGTATTCCAGAGCGTTTTCCCTTCCTGGTATTCCAGAGCGTTTTCCCTTCCTTGTATTCCAGAGCGTTTACACTTCCTTGTATTCCAGAGCGTTTTACCCTTACTTGTATATCACAGCGTTTTACCCTTGCTTGTATATCACAGCGTTTTCCCGTTGTGTGTATTCCAGAGCTTTTCTCCTTGCTTGTATTCCAGAGCGTTTTCCCCTTGCTTGTATTCCAGAGCTTTCCCAATTGCTTGTATTCCAGAGCTTTTCCTCTTGCTTGTATTCCAGAGAGTTTTCCCCTTGCTTGTATTCCAGAGCGTTTTCCCCTTGCTTGTATCCCAGAGCGTTGTCCCCTTGCTTGTATCCCAGAGCGTTTACCCTTGCTTGTATTCCGGAGCGTTTCCCCTTCCTTGTATTCCAGAGCGTTTTCCCTTCCTGGTATTCCAGAGCGTTTTCCCTTCCTTGTATCCCAGAGCGTTTGCCCCTTGCTTGTATTCCAGAGCGTTGTCCCCTTGCTTGTGTTCCAGAGCGTTTCCCCCTTGCTTGTATCCCAGAGCGTTTGCCCCTTGCTTGTATTCCAGAGCATTTGCCCCTTGCTTGTATCCCAGAGCGTTTGCCCCTTGCTTGTATCCCAGAGCGTTTACCCATGGCTTATATTCTTGAGCGTTTCCTCTGGCTTGTATTCCAGAGCGTGTTCCCCTTGCTTGTATATCACAGCGTTGTCCCCTTGCTTGTATTCCAGAGCGTTTTCCCCTTGCATGTATCCCAGAGCGTTTGCCCCTTGCTTATATCCCAGAGCGTTTGCCCCTTGCTTTTATCCTAGAGCGTTTACCCATGGCTTATATTCCAGAGCGTGTTCCCCTTGCTTGTATTCGAGAGCGTTTTCCCCTTGCTTGTATATCACAGCGTTGTCCCCTTGCTTGTATTCCAGAGCGTTTTCCCTTCCTTGTATTCCAGGGCGTTTTCCCCTTGCTTGTATATCACAGCGTGTTCCCGTTGTGTGTATTCCAGAGCTTTTCCCATTGCTTGTATTCCAGAGCGTTTTCCCGTTGTGTGTATTCCAGAGCGTTTTCCCGTTGTGTGTATTCCAGAGCTTTCCCCTTGCATGTATTCCAGAGCGTTTTCCCATTTCTTGTATTCCAGAGCGTTTTCCCATTGCATGTATTCCAGAGCGTTTTCCCGTTGTGTGTATTCCAGAGCTATTCCCGTGCATGTATTCCAGAGCGTTTTCCCATTTCTTGTATTCCAGAGCGTTTTCCCATTTCTTGTATTCCAGAGCGTGTTCCCCTTGCTTGTATTCCAGAGCGTTTTCCCTTCCTTGTATTCCAGGGCGTTTTCACCTTGTTTGTATTTCAGAGCGTTTTCCCGTTGTGTGTATTCCAGAGCTTTTCCCCATGCTTGTATTCCAGAGCGTTTTCCCGTTGTGTGTATTCCAGAGCTTTCCCTTGCATGTATTCCAGAGCGTTTTCCCATTTATTGTATCCCAGAGCGTTTTCCCCTTGCTTGTATCCCAGAGCGTTGTACCATTGCTTGTATTCCAGAGCGTTTTCCCCTTGCTTGTATTCCAGAGCGTTTACCCATGGCTTATATTCCAGATCGTGTTCCCCTTGCTTGTATTCCAGCGCGTTTTCCCTTCCTTGTAGTCCATGGCGTTTTCCCCTTGCTTGTATATCACAGCGTTTTCCCATTGTGTGTATTCCAGAGCTTTTCCCATTGCTTGTATTCCAGAGCTTTCCCCTTGCATGTATTCCAGAGCGTTTTCCCATTGCTTGTATTCCAGAGCGTTTCCCCTTGCTTGTATTCCATAGCGTTTTCCCTTGTATTCCAGAGCGTTTTCCCATTGTGTGTATTCCAGAGCTTTTCCCATTGCTTGTATTCCAGAGCTTTTCCCGTTGTGTGTATTCCAGAGCTTTTCCCCTTGCTTGTATTCCAGAGCGTTTTCCCGTTGTGTGTATTCCAGAGCTTTTCCCCATGCTTGTATTCCAGAGCGTTTTCCCGTTGTGTGTATTCCAGAGCTTTCCCCTTGCATGTACTCCAGAGCGTTTCCCCATTTCTTGTATTCCAGAGCATTTTCCCTTTTCTTTTATGATTTCTAATGATTTGGGCTAATATAATAGTTGTTAGCAAATTTAATTCATTTGAACTCTCCCTGTTGGGAACATCATTTCACTACATTCCACAACCGCACAACCACTTATGTTAGTGTGTACGTCCGTAATAAGAAATAGTTCCGGTATAATTGTCAAGCTAGTTTCTGTTTGCTGACAAAATTAAAAACTACAGGCAAAACAAATTCATTAGAATATATTCCTTTATAATTAACTGTTCATGATAGTCAGAAAATAGCTAAAATACAAAAGAACATCTAGCCGCGCAGGAATACGAAACGCACCCAGTGGCAGAGAAAATGCCAGCTTTCACTGTTTCACAACAGTGCAATATGGAGTTTTCTTTCACTGAGAAAACTCTAAATCATTCATTGGAATGCACAAAAGAAGAGTGTCTCCATCTTGTTTGCAAACTAGAGCATTTGCTTTAGATATGTACACAAGAGATAGTCTCCATCTTGTTAGCAAACTTTTGCTTTAGATATGTACACAAGAGATAGTCTCCATCTTGTTAGCAAACTTTTGCTTTAGATATGTACACAAGAGATAGTCTCCATCTTGTTAGCAAACTTTTGCTTTAGATATGTACACAAGAGATAGTCTCCATCTTGTTAGCAAACTTTTGCTTTAGATATGTACACAAGAGATAGTCTCCATCTTGTTAGCAAACTTTTGCTTTAGATATGTACACAAGAGATAGTCTCCATCTTGTTTGCAAACTTTTGCTTTAGATATGTACACAAGGATAGTCTCCATCTTGTTAGCAAACTTTTGCTTTAGATATGTACACAAGAGATAGTCTCCATCTTGTTAGCAAACTTTTGCTTTAGATATGTACACAAGAGATAGTCTCCATCTTGTTAGCAAACTTTTGCTTTAGATATGTACACAAGAGATAGTCTCCATCTTGTTAGCAAACTTTTGCTTTAGATATGTACACAAGAGATAGTCTCCATCTTGTTAGCAAACTTTTGCTTTAGATATGTACACAAGAGATAGTCTCCATCTTGTTAGCAAACTTTTGCTTTAGATATGTACACAAGAGATAGTCTCCATCTTGTTAGCAAACTTTTGCTTTAGATATGTACACAAGAGATAGTCTCCATCTTGTTAGCAAACTTTTGCTTTAGATATGTACACAAGAGATAGTCTCCATCTTGTTAGCAAACTTTTGCTTTAGATATGTACACAAGAGATAGTCTCCATCTTGTTAGCAAACTTTTGCTTTAGATATGTACACAAGAGATAGTCTCCATCTTGTTAGCAAACTATTTGCTTTAGATATGTACACAAGAGATAGTCTCCATCTTGTTTGCAAACTAGAGCATTTGCTTTAGATATGTACACAAGAGATAGTCTCCATCTTGTTTGCAAACTAGAGCATTTGCTTTAGATATGTACACAAGAGATAGTCTCCATCTTGTTTGCAAACTAGAGCATTTGCTTTAGATATGTACACAAGAGATAGTCTCCATCTTGTTTGCAAACTAGAGCATTTGCTTTAGATATGTACACAAGAGATAGTCTCCATCTTGTTTGCAAACTAGAGCATTTGCTTTAGATATGTACACAAGAGATAGTCTCCATCTTGTTTGCAAACTAGAGCATTTGCTTTAGATATGTACACAAGAGATAGTCTCCATCTTGTTTGCAAACTAGAGCATTTGCTTTAGATATGTACACAAGAGATAGTCTCCATCTTGTTTGCAAACTAGAGCATTTGCTTTAGATATGTACACAAGAGATAGTCTCCATCTTGTTTGCAAACTAGAGCATTTGCTTTAGATATGTACACAAGAGATAGTCTCCATCTTGTTTGCAAACTAGAGCATTTGCTTTAGATATGTACACAAGAGATAGTCTCCATCTTGTTTGCAAACTAGAGCATTTGCTTTAGATATGTACACAAGAGATAGTCTCCATCTAGATATGTACACAAGAGATAGTCTCCATCTAGAGCATTTGCTTTAGATATGTACACAAGAGATAGTCTCCATCTAGAGCATTTGCTTTAGATATGTACACAAGAGATAGTCTCCATCTAGAGCATTTGCTTAGATATGTACACAAGAGTGTCTCCTTCTAGAGCATTTGCTTTAGATATGTACACAAGAGATAGTCTCCATCTGCTTTAGATATGTACACAAGAGATAGTCTCCATCTTGCTTTAGATATGTACACAAGAGATAGTCTCCATCTAGATATGTACACAAGAGATAGTCTCCATCTAGAGCATTTGCTTTAGATATGTACACAAGAGATAGTCTCCATCTAGAGCATTTGCTTTAGATATGTACACAAGAGATAGTCTCCATCTAGAGCATTTGCTTTAGATATGTACACAAGAGATAGTCTCCATCTAGAGCATTTGCTTTAGATATGTACACAAGGGATAGTCTCCATCTAGATATGTACACAAGAGATAGTCTCCATCTTGCTTTAGATATGTACACAAGGGATACTCTCCATCTAGATATGTACACAAGAGATAGTCTCCATCTAGAGCATTTGCTTTAGATATGTACACAAGAGATAGTCTCCATCTAAAGCATTTGCTTTAGATATGTACACAAGAGATAGTCTCCATCTTGCTTTAGATATGTACACAAGAGATAGTCTCCATCTTGCTTTAGATATGTACACAAGAGATAGTCTCCATCTTGCTTTAGATATGTACACAAGAGATAGTCTCCATCTTGCTTTAGATATGTACACAAGAGATAGTCTCCATCTAGATATGTACACAAGAGATAGTCTCCATCTTGCTTTAGATATGTACACAAGAGATAGTCTCCATCTTGCTTTAGATATGTACACAAGAGATAGTCTCCATCTTGCTTTAGATATGTACACAAGAGATAGTCTCCAT
>CM026399.1:11509278-11562139 GCA_014843695.1 Archivesica marissinica | reverse complement strand
TTCTAACCTGTACGACACCATCCAGGAATGTGTACCTTTGCACCCAGCTTACATTACCCATGTTTTCTAACATGCACGACACCTTTCATGAGTGTCTACCTTTGCATCCAACTTTACATTACCCATGTTTTCCTACATTTACAACATCTTTCAGGAGTGTCTATATGTGCATCCAACTTTCAATTACCCATGTTTTCCAACCTGTACGACACCTTTTAGGGGTGTCTACATTTGCATCCAACTTTCCATTACCCATATTTTCTAACCTGTACGAAGCATGTCAGGAGTGTCTACCTGTGCATCCAACTTTCCATTACCCATGTTTTCCAACCACCTGTACGACACCTTTCAGGAGTGTCTACCTTTGCACCAACTTTCCATTACCCATGTTTTCTAACCTGTACGACACCTTTCAGGAGTGTCTATATGTGCATCCAACTTTCCATTACCCATGTTTTCTAACGTATACGACACTTTTCAAGTGCGTCTATCTGTGCATCCAACTTTACATTACCCATGTTTTCTAACCTGTACGACACCTTTGAAGTGCGTCTATCTGTGCATCCAACTTTACATTACCTATGTTTTCTAACCTGTACGACACCTTTCAGGGGTGTCTATCTGTGCATCCAACTTTCCATTACCCATGTTTTCTAACCTGTACGACACCTTTCAAGTGCGTCTATCTGTGCATCCAACTTTACATTACCCATGTTTTCTAACCTATACGACACCTTTCAAATGTGTCTACCTGTGCATACAACTTTACATTACCCATGTTTTTCAGTAAAGAAATTCAACTTTATAACTTTGTAATATTTTTAATGAACTTGAAATTGTTGAAGAGTAATGTTCTACTTCATGATCAAGCAATTCACCATGTTTACACATTTTGGGGATTCTCGATTAACAATATTTTATGAAACACTTACAATACATATTATATATTAATTGATAGCAAGTAATTAAGTTGTTAATTATTATTCATATTGATTTATATGATCAGGTTTTGGGAGTTCACAATGAACCCAGTGACAGCACAGCTGCCGATACACCTATACAGAAACAGCGGACACGCCAGCTGAATAGATGTAAGCAATTCATAAATGTTCGGGGTTTGTAAGAGATTACATATATATTATATTGTAAATTGTTAGGGGTTTGTAAGATATGACATACATATATTATATTGTAAGTTATTAGGGGTTTGTAAGAGATGACATACATATATTATATTGTAAATTGTTAGGGGTTTGTAAGAGATGACATTCATATATTATATCATAAATTGTTCGGGGTTGTAAGAGATGACATACATATATTATGTTGTAAATTGTTAGGGGTTTGTAAGAGATGACATACATATATTAGATTGTAAATTGTTAGGTGTTTGTAAGATATGACATCGCTCCATCAATATCACACAGACATATAGTGTATCAAATTGTAACTGGATGCTCGCTCCATCAATATCACACAGACATATATTATCAAATTGTAACTGGATGCTCGCTCCATCAATATCGTACAGACATTTAGTATCAAAGTGTAACTGGATACTCGCTCAATCAGTATCACACAGACATATAGTATCAAATTGTAACTGAATGCTCGCTCCACCAATATCACACAGACATATAGTATCAAATTGTAACTGGATGCTCGCTCCATCAATATCACACAGACATATAGTAACACATTGTAACTGGATACTCGCTCCATCAATATCACACATACATATAGTATCAAAGTGTAACTGGATACTCGCTCCATTAATATCACACATACATATAGTATCAAAGTGTAACTGGATACTCGCTCCATCAATATCACACTGATATATAGTGTATCAAATTGTAACTGAATGCTCGCTCCATCAATATCACACAGACATAGTATCAAATTGTAACTGAATGCTCGCTCCATCAATATCACACAGACATATAGTATCAAATTGTAACTGGGTGCTCGCTCCATCAATATCACACAGACATATTGTATCAAATTGTAACTGGATGCTCGCTCCATCAATATCACACAGACATATTGTATCAAATTGTAACTGGATGCTCGCTCCATCAATATCACAGAGACATATTGTATCAAATTGTAACTGGATGCTCGCTCCATCAATATCACACAGACATATAGTATCAAATTGTAACTGGATGCTCGCTCCATCAATATCACACAGACATATAGTATCAAATTGTAACTGGATGCTCGCTCCATCAATATCGTACAGACATATAGTATCAAATTGTAACTTGATGCTCGCTCCATCAATATCGTACAGACATTTAGTATCAAATTGTAACTGGATGCTCGCTCCATCAATATCGTACAGACATATTGTATCAAATTGTAACCGGATGCTCGCTCCATCAATATCACACAGACATGTAGTATCAAATTGTAACTTGATGCTCGCTCCATCAATATCGTACAGACATATAGTATCAAATTGTAACTGGATGCTCGCTCCATCAATATCACACAGACATAACAAATTAAAAATTATTATATCAAATGTTAGCCAGATTCGCGCTCCATTTGATCAGGGGTTGATAATAATCTCCTGTCTTTGAGATATTTTTCAGTCAATAATGTTGCTTCCGCTGTAATAGACATGAAACTTAGTGAGGCACTGAGGTTGTACATGCAGGCTCCAGTTCTCAAAATGGTTTGTATCTCGGATACTATATGTATCCATTTTATTGAAATCAATTAGCAGTAAAGTCAGCCACTGTGTGCATTGACTTGTTTGACTTGGTGTGAGAGTGACATTTAACAATAGCACATTTCCTCACTTTCTGATATATATTTGTACTGCACATTTCCTCACTTTCTGATATATATTTGTACTGCACATTTCCTCACTTTCTGATATATATTTGTACTGCCGCTGTGATAATTACTCATATCCGGCATACAATTCGGAATAATAATTTCACATTACTATGGAATATGTACAGACTTGCCATAATATCTCACACTTGGTACAGACACACCATAATATCTCACTCTTGGCACAGACGCACCATAATACCCCACCCTTGGTACAGACGCACCATAATACCCCCCCTTGGTACAGAC
This sequence comes from Archivesica marissinica, assembly GCA_014843695.1. Taxonomy (NCBI): domain Eukaryota; kingdom Metazoa; phylum Mollusca; class Bivalvia; order Venerida; family Vesicomyidae; genus Archivesica; species Archivesica marissinica. The sequence goes on along the minus strand of CM026399.1, from coordinate 11,559,043 downwards.
GCACCATAATATCTCACCTTGGTACAGACACACCATAATACCCCACCCTTGGTACAGACTCACCATAATATCTCACCCTTGGTACAGATGCACCATAATACCCCACCCTTGGTACAGACGCACCATAATATCCCACCCTTGGTACAGACTCATCATAATATCTCACCCTTGGTACAGACTCATCATAATATCCCACCCTTGGTACAGACTCATCATAATATCCCACCCTTGGTACAGACTCATCATAATATCTCACCCTTGGTACAGACTCATCATAATATCCCACCCTTGGTACAGACTCATCATAATATCCCACCCTTGGTACAGACTCACCATAATATCTCACCTGGTACAGACGCACCATAATACCCCACCCTTGGTACAGACGCACCATAATATCTCACCTTGGTACAGACGCACCATAATACCCCACCCTTGGTACAGACTCACCATAATATCTCACCCTTGGTACAGATGCACCATAATACCCCACCCTTGGTACAGACGCACCATAATACCCCACCCTTGGTACAGACTCATCATAATATCCCACCCTTGGTACAGACTCATCATAATATCTCACCCTTGGTACAGACTCATCATAATATCCCACCCTTGGTACAGACTCATCATAATATCTCACCCTTGGTACAGACTCATCATAATATCCCACCCTTGGTACAGACTCATCATAATATCCCACCCTTGGTACAGACTCATCATAATATCCCACCCTTGGTACAGACTTACTGTAATATCTCACCCTTGGTACAGACGTACTGTAATATCTCACCCTTGGTACAGACTCATCATAATATCCCACCCTTTGGTACAGACTCATCATAATATCCCACCCTTTGGTACAGACTCATCATAATATCCCACCCTTTGGTACAGACTCATCATAATATCCCACCCTTTGGTACAGACTCACCATAATATCTCACCCTTTGGTACAGACTCACCATAATATCCCACCCTTTGGTACAGACTCACCATAATACCTCACCCTTTGGTACAGACTCACCATAATATCCCACCCTTTGGTACAGACTCATCATAATATCCCACCCTTTGGTACAGACTCACCATAATACCTCACCCTTTGATACAGACTCATCATAATACCTCACCCTTTGGTACAGACTCATCATAATACCTCACCCTTTGGTACAGACTCATCATAATATCCCACCCTTTGGTACAGACTTACTTCAATATATCACCCTTTGATACACATTTACCATACCATATCACCCTCTGGAATAGACTCACCATAATAGCTCACCCCTTGGTACAAGCTCACCATAATATCCAACCCTTTGGTACAGACTCATCACAATAGCTCACTCTTTTGTACGGACTCACTATAATATATCACACTTTGGTACTGACTCACTATAATAGCTCACATTTTGGTGTATGCACAATATCCCACACTTTGGTACTGACTCATTATAATGTCTCACACTTTGGTACAGACTCAATATAATATCTCACACTTTGTACAGACTCAATATAATATCTCACATTTTGTACAGACTCAATATAATATCTCACACTTTGTACAGACTCATTATAATATCTCACACTTTGGTACAGACTCAATATAATATCTCACACATTGGTACAGACTCAATATAATATCTCACACTTTGTGGTACAGACTCAATATAATATCTCACACCTGGGTACAGACTTACCATAATAACTTACATTTTGATTCAAACTTATCTTGCTAGTACTTATTGGTATACACATATAGCTGCCCTTCAGGTTGCATCCGTGATATAATTAAAACCCAATCTGTTTTCAATCCATTCTGATTTTCAGATTGATGAATATCTACCTCTCGAAAGCATGTCAGAGATGAAGCCAATTTCCATATTATTTTTGAACATCGATTTAGACAACAGAGTCCGCACCGACGTGGAACGACAAGCTAAGCTGATTCAGGAGATATTTGAAGTTGCCTATGCCAACTCAAAAGCTACGCACGGTAAATACTGTTAGAATACTGAGCTAAGAAATGACAAAATAAGTGTGATGACAACTGTCTTTGTCTGAATATAGATCAACTATAGCAGTTATAGTGCCATTCATTACCACTATCTGTGTCTGAATATAGATCAACTATAGCAGTTATAGTGCCATTCATTACCACTATCTGTGTCTGAATATAGATCTACTATAGCAGTTATAGTGCCATTCATTACCACTATCTGTGTCTGAATATAGATCAACTATAGCAGTTATAGTGCCATCCTTTACCAATATCTGTGTCTGAATATAGATCTACTATAGCAGTTATAGTGCCATCCTTTACCAATATCTTTGTCTGAATATAGATCAACTATAGCAGTTACATTGTCATCCTTTACCAATATCTTTGTCTGAATATAGATCTACTATAGCAGTTATAGTGCCATTCATTACCAATATCTTTGTCTGAATATAGATCAACTATAGCAGTTATAGTGCCATCCTTTACCAATATCTGTGTCTGAATATAGATCAACTATAGCAGTTACATTGTCATCCTTTACCAATATCTGTGTCTGAATATAGATCAACTATAGCAGTTACATTGTCATCCTTTACAAATATCTTTGTCTGAATATAGATCAACTATAGCAGTTACATTGTCATCCTTTACCAATATCTTTGTCTGAATATAGATCAACTATAGCAGTTACATTGTCATCCTTTACCAATATCTGTGTCTGAATATAGATCAACTATAGCAGTTACATTGTCATCCTTTACCAATATCTTTGTCTGAATATAGATCAACTATAGCAGTTACATTGCAATCCTTTACCAATATCTTTGAAACAGATGGTCTTGATACAACCAGAAAACCGATGTACATAGCAATCAATATCTCTTTCTCTGACGCTGCATTTCCAAACTCCAAATACATTTACACAATTAATGTGTAAAGTTACATCTATGCATAAAGTTTATACAAATTGGTTGGATTCACCAATAAGCGTGGTTACCTGGATTTGTTTGATACTTGACCATCTATGTATAAAGTTTATACAAATTGGTTGGATTCACCAATACGCGTGGTTACCTGGATTTGTTTGATACTTGACCATCTATGTATAAAGTTTATACAAATTGGATGGATTCACCAATAAGCGTGGTTACCTGGATTTGTTTGATACTTGACCATCTATGTATAAAGTTTATACAAATTGGTTGGATTCACCAATAAGCGTGGTTACCTGGATTTGTTTGATACTTGACCATCTATGTATAAAGTTTATACAAATTGGATGGATTCACCAATACGCGTGGTTACCTGGATTTGTTTGATACTTGACCATCTATGTATAAAGTTTATACAAATTGGATGGATTCACCAATAAGCGTGGTTACCTGGATTTGTTTGATACTTGACCATCTATGTATAAAGTTTATACAAATTGGATGGATTCACCAATACGGTGGTTACCTGGATTTGTTTGATACTTGACCATCTATGTATAAAGTTTATACAAATTGGATGGATTCACCAATAAGCGTGGTTACCTGGATTTGTTTGATACTTGACCATCTATGTATAAAGTTTATACAAATTGGATGGATTCACCAATAAGCGTGGTTACCAGGATTTGTTTTTACCTGCTTGTTTTCATGTACTTCTGTGAGCAATTCAGATCCATTTTGTTCTAAAGTTTTATTTTTCATATACTTAACGTATACATAGTACTATCTTTGTTTTAGAAGTTAGATAACTTACTGATATATTTGATGTTTTTGCAATTAGATAACTTACTGATATATTTGATGTTTTGGCAATTAGATAACTTACTGATATATTTGATGTTTTGGCAATTAGATAACTTACTGATACATTTGATGTTTTGGCAATTAGATAACTTACTGATATATATTTGATGTTTTTTGCAATTAGATAGCTTACTGATATATATTTGATGTTTTTGCAATTAGATAACTTACTGATATATTTGATGTTTTTGCAATTAGATAACTTACTGATATATTTGATGTTTTTGCAATTAGATAACTTACTGATATATTTGATGTTTTGGCAATTAGATAACTTACTGATATATTTGATGTTTTTGCAATTAGATAACTTACTGATATATTTGATGTTTTTGCAATTAGATAACTTACTGATATATTTGATGTTTTGGCAATTAGATAATTTACTGATATATTTGATGTTTTGGCAATTAGATAACTTACTGATATATTTGATGTTTTGGCAATTAGATAACTTATTGATATATTTGATGTTTTGGCAATTAGATAACTTACTGATATATTTGATGTTTTGGCAATTAGATAACTTACTGACATATATTTGATGCTATGGCAATTAGATAATTTACTGATATATTTGATGTTTTGGTAATTAAATAATGTACTGATATATTTGATGTTTTGTCAATTAGATAATTTACTGATATATTTTACCTATGTCTCATCATGCTATTATTTTACCATTTCAGGGACTTTGAACAAGGTGTTTCTGTTTGATAAGGTACTAATTTTGTTATTAATGAGATTTTGTTATCACCGTCTCTATGAAGCATGTGTGCTTATATAAATGTACGGGAACATGTGTGCTTATGTAAATGTACGGGAACATGTGTGCTTATGTAGATGTACGGAACATGTGTGCTTATGTACATGTACGGAACATGTGTGCTTATGTAAATGTACGGGAACATGTGTGCTTATGTAAATGTACGGGAACATGTGTGCTTATGTAGATGTACGGAACATGTGTGCTTATGTAAATGTACGGAACATGTGTGCTTATGTAAATGTACGGGAACATGTGTGCTTATGTAAATGTACGGGAACATGTGTGCTTATGTAGATGTACGGGAACATGTGTGCTTATGTAAATGTACGGGAACATGTGTGCTTATGTAAATGTACGGAACATGTGTGCTTATGTAGATGTACGGAACATGTGTGCTTATGTAGATGTACGGGAACATGTGTGCTTATGTAGATGTACGGGAACATGTGTGCTTATGTAGATGTACGGGAACATGTGTGCTTATGTAGATGTACGGGAACATGTGTGCTTATGTAGATGTACGGAACATGTGTGCTTATGTAAATGTACGGGAACATGTGTGCTTTTGTAGATGTACGGAACATGTGTGCTTATGTAAATGTACGGAACATGTGTGCTTATGTAGATGTATGGAACATGTGTACTTATGTAGATGTACGGAACATGTGTGCTTATGTAAATATACGGAACATGTGTGCTTATGTAAATGTACGGAACATGTGTGCTTATGTAAATGTACGGGACATGTGTGCTTATGTAGATGTACGGAACATGTGTGCTTATGTAAATGTACGGAACATGTGTGCTTATGTAAATGTACGGAACATGTGTGCTTATGTAAATGTACGGGAACATGTGTGCTTATGTAAATGTACGGGAACATGTGTGCTTATGTAAATGTACGGGAACATGTGTGCTTATGTAGATGTATGGAACATGTGTGCTTATGTAAATGTACGGGAACATGTGTGCTTATGTAGATGTACGGAACATGTGTGCTTATGTAGATGTACGGAACATGTGTGCTTATGTAGATGTACGGGAACATGTGTGCTTATGTAGATGTACGGAACATGTGTGCTTATGTAGATGTACGGAACATGTGTGCTTATGTAAATGTACGGAACATGTGTGCTTATGTAGATGTACGGAACATGTGTGCTTATGTAGATGTACGGAACATGTGTGCTTATGTAGATGTACGTTGTGTTTGTTGTAATGTATGGAACATGTGTGCTTATGTAAATGTACGGAACATGTGTGCTTATGTAGATGTACGGGAACATGTGTGCTTATGTAAATGTACGGGAACATGTGTGCTTATGTAGATGTACGGGAACATGTGTGCTTATGTAAATGTACGGGAACATGTGTGCTTATGTAAATGTATGGAACATGTGTGCTTATGTAAATGTACGGAACATGTGTGCTTATGTAAATGTACGGGAACATGTGTGCTTATGTAGATGTACGGAACATGTGTGCTTATGTAGATGTACGGAACATGTGTGCTTATGTAGATGTACGGGACATGTGTGCTTATGTAAATGTACGGGAACATGTGTGCTTATGTAAATGTACGGAACATGTGTGCTTATGTAGATGTAGGAACATGTGTGCTTATGTAGATGTACGGAACATGTGTGCTTATGTAGATGTACGGGAACATGTGTGCGTATGTAGATGTACGGGAACATGTGTGCGTTTGTAGATGTACGGAACATGTGTGCTTATGTAAATGTACGGGTACATGTGTGCTTATGTAGATGTACGGGAACACGTGTGCTTATGTAGATGTACGGAACATGTGTGCGTATGTAGATGTACGGGAACATGTGTGCTTATGTAGATGTACGGGAACATGTGTGCGTTTGTAGATGTACGGAACATGTGTGCGTATGTAGATGTACGGGAATATGTGTGCTTATGTAGATGTACGGAACATGTGTGCTTATGTAAATGTACGGGAACATGTGTGCGTTTGTAGATGTATGGAACAAGTGTACCTATGTAAATGTACGGAACATGTGTGTTTATGTAGATGTATGGAACATGTGTACTTATGTAGATGTACGGAACATGTGTGCTTATGTAAATATACGGAACATGTGTGCTTATGTAAATGTACGGAACATGTGTGCTTATGTAAATGTATGGGACATGTGTGCTTATGTAAATGTACGGAACATGTGTGCTTATGTAAATGTATGGAACATGTGTGCTTATGTAAATGTACGGGAACATGTGTGCTTATGTAAATATACGGGACATGTGTGCTTATGTAAATGTACGGGAACATGTGTGCTTATGTAGATGTATGGAACATTTGTGCTAATGTAAATGTACGGGACCATGTGTGCTTATGTAGATGTACGGAACATGTGTGCGTATGTAGATGTACGGGAACATGTGTGCTTATGTAGATGTACGGGAATATGTGTGCGTTTGTAGATGTACGGAATATGTGTGCTTATGTAGATGTACGGGAACATGTGTGCTTATGTAGATGTACGGAACATGTGTGCTTATGTAGATGTATGGAACATGTGTGCTTATGTAAATGTACGGAACATGTGTGCTTATGTAGATGTATGGGAACATGTGTGCTTATGTAGATGTACGGGAACATGTGTGCTTATGTAGATGTACGGAACATGTGTGCTTATGTAAATATACGGAACATGTGTGCTTATGTAGATGTATGGGAACATGTGTGCTTATGTAGATGTACGGGAACATGTGTGCTTATGTAGATGTATGGAACATGTGTGCTTATGTTAATATACGGAACATGTTTGCTTATGTAGATGTACGGGAACATGTGTGCTTATGTAGATGTACGGGAACATGTGTGCTTATGTAAATGTACGGGAACATGTGTGCTTATGTAGATGTACCGAACGTGTGTGCTTATGTAGATGTACGGAACATGTGTGCTTATGTAGATGTACGGAACATGTGTGCTTATGTAGATGTATGGAACATGTGTGCTTATGTAGATGTATGGAACATGTGTGCTTATGTAGATGTACGGAACATGTGTGCTTATGTAGATGTATGGAACATGTGTGCTTATGTAGATGTACGGAACATGTATGCTTATGTAGATGTATGGAACATGTGTGCTTATGTAGATGTACGGAACATGTGTGCTTATGTAGATGATTGGAACATGTGTGCTTATGTAGATGTACGGAACATGTGTGCTTATGCAAATATACGGAACATGTGTGCTTATGTAGATGTATGGAACATGTGTGCTTATGTAAATGCACGGGAACATGTGTGCTTATGTAGATGTACGGAACATGTGTGCTTATGTAGATGTACGGAACATGTGTGCTTATGTAGATGTATGGAACATGTGTGCTTATGTAGATGTATGGAACATGTGTGCTTATGTAGATGTACGGAACATGTGTGCTTATGTAGATGTATGGAACATGTGTGCTTATGTAGATGTACGGAACATGTATGCTTATGTAGATGTATGGAACATGTGTGCTTATGTAGATGTACGGAACATGTGTGCTTATGTAGATGATTGGAACATGTGTGCTTATGTAGATGTACGGAACATGTGTGCTTATGCAAATATACGGAACATGTGTGCTTATGTAGATGTATGGAACATGTGTGCTTATGTAAATGCACGGGAACATGTGTGCTTATGTAGATGTACCGAACGTGTGTGCTTATGTAGATGTATGTTATGAAAATATGGTTGATGTGATCACAATTTGTACAGCATGCTACTACTTGGGGGTGAGATAGTTTGTATTATGCTCTATGCTGATGGTAGTGTGTTAATAGCGGAGTCTGTTGATGATATACAAGTGCTACTGAATGCTTTAAATGATTGGTGTGCTCTAAATGATATGACTGTAAATGCTTCTAAAAATAATGTTGTGCACTTTCGTCCCAAGTCAGAATTAGGTACTTACTTTAGGTCCACATGTGGAATAAATCAGATTAATATTGTTGACAGATATGCTTACTTAGGTGTTGTTTTGCATGAACATGTGGATAATAATATTACAGTTAAATCTGTTTCTCAGAGTGCCAGTCATGCATTGGGCTTACTTATTGCAAAATGTAAATTAATGGGCGGTGTGTCCTACGATGTTTTTACAAAGTTATACGATTCGGTAGTTTGGCCTGTAATCAATTATAGCGCTCCTTTGTGGGGCCGGTTTCGATCATATTAGTGTATCGAAGCCGTTCATAATAGGGCATTACGGTATGTTCTCGGTGTCGGCAAATATTCACCAACCAATGGTATTTCAGGAGATATGGGTTGGAAACCCCCAATAGTCCGACAATGGAAATGTATCTCGCTTTATTGTTCAAGACTTTCAGGTATGGATACCGCAAGGATCAAAAGGCGAGTGGCACTCTGGGAATATAGTAAGCTAGTCGTTCATGTAGAAATTGGCATTTTAATGTTAAGAGCTATTATGAGGCTAATGATTGTCCTATGTACACTAGCTTTACTAATCCTATATCTCGTTCTTTCACACATAATGTAGAGGTCAAAGCATACGATAAGTATATAAACTCTTGGTCAACCAAGATAAACAATGTCATAGGTCCCTCTGGTGGCGGGCGGAATAAATTGAGACTGTATAAATTGTTTAAAACTGACCATATATATAGCAGAGCAATATTGTAAAATTGTATTACCACCCAGACATCGTTTTGCAAATTTCGACTGGGGATCGCCCACAATAAGACAATACTGGTCGGTATGAAGGTTTGCTCAAATATAAATTTCTACTCAATGTCCGATCATAATAAATATTGTTTCCTGTTTTCAAACCAAGAGATGATTCGTAATTGTGCCAAAACCTGTTTTATTATTGATGATATTCGTTTTATTTAAAGTCGCCACCGCATAAATGCATTTGGGCGACTGTATTTTCTAAGATGGTTATGTCCTAAGGTGATTCTTCTTGTCTAAGGCGATTCTTCTTGTCCTAAGGTGATTCTTCTGTGATGATTATTCCTATTCTTCTATGGTGATTATGTACGTGTTCTGCGATGATTCTTCTACGATGATTCTTTCTGTTTTCGCTGACGAGTAGGGTAGACTAAGATGATTATGTACCAGGTGGCTGAAGGTCTGGTCGCTGACTGGATGAAGAAATGAGGTCATCCAGTCGCTGTGAAGGTGCTTCTTCATCGTTGACCCAGTTATGGAGCGATGCCAAACGACAGGGTGACGTTCCCTGCGCCTGGCATCATCTCCCCGACAACAGGGTGACAAGCCCCGTGCTGGTTTCCTGGGTCGGCTCACAGCAGCAGAATGTTTCGGTTGTTCCGTCGTTGTCCACCCCGCTGACGCATCCGAGGTCGAGGTCGCATCCCTCCGTCCCCAACGGACTTCATTGGTAGACGGATAAAAGAGTTCGAGGGTGTGCCTCTTCAGCGCCCCAGTGTTAGCTGTCGCTGATCTAGATAAGTGTTGATACTCCGAAGAGTCGATGCGGGTCCTCGTCTGTATGCGCCAGCGGTGTGGATTGGTCACTTCGGGACGGTGACTCAATCTCCCGATGTGAGCTCAGGATGACATCCCCTGGAGGTTTCTTGATTCCGTGGCAGGGTGACAAAGCCTGGTCTTTCTGTACTCGGTCCCTTGTAGGGCCACACTCCTCACTGTTGGTCACCCCGCAGCAGCATTAATACGGATCTGACAGTTAGACATCTGGTCGTCGATTGTCACTCAGGGGAGCGTGGATACCACGACTATTGCCGCTCCCTCAGGTCCGCCGTCTCGTCTATCCGCCGGAGAAGTAGAAGAAGGAAGAGAAAGTGTCGAAACGAGCCGGCGAAGATATAGTGTCGAAAAGCCCCACTATCTAGAAGAGCTGGTGGATCTGTCCTGATGTGCCGTAGCCATGGATCCATATGCTGGCGAGCCTCCCCTTCACAAGATCGACGACCAGAAGATCCCAGAATCCTACGCTGCTGCTGCGGGATGTGCCCCGGTCACGACGTGCACGTCGTGAGGAGATCGACCGGGTGTTTTATTATTCTACAGAGGCGTCAGTTTTATATGTAAATAATTTTTTAATTTGTGAATAATTATTAGTCATTATTTCTTTATACATGTATATCTAACTGCAATTATATATCTCGTCTTTAGTATCTCTGCTACTCACATTCGTTATGATTTAATAAAAGCGAAGTTAGATTTCATAAGACCAATCAGTGTGCAATAGTACCTAATTTGTATTTCAGTGTTTTATAATTGTCTTAGAGCAGTTTTTAATATCCGATTAGCAGGGATATTGCAGCTTTATCCCTAACATACTGTGATAAATGAGTGTGTATAATTTTGCTCATCTCTTATAACGCCATGTTGGAGTGGCTTTGTACTTTTATTATGTAAACTATACATGTAATATTATTGTAAATATTGTACGTACAATGATGATATGTAAATAAAGATGACTACAACTACTAGTATCTCACATCCGTCTGAAAACACTTGTCTGGGCTCTATTTCCTCTGTCAACCTAGTTACTAGGGATACCTGTGTGGCAACTGTAATCTTTCAATGGGAGACATGTTATAATAATATCACATGACTTTGATGTACATGTATCTATTAGTTTTAAAACGATTATGCAAATTTCCCGACCACTCATATGTGTGTATAGCCCTTTGAGCGTTTCAACTGAGATGAGAGATCCAGGGCCTTATGGTTATTCACGCATTATGTGTATTGGACTGAATATATATTTTAGGGATTGACGATTGTGGTGCTATTTGGGCTATCTGGATACAAGGATGAAAATGACTGTGCACAAGCTCTCACTTGTTCAGACATAATTAAGAAAGAGCTTGACAATACAGAAGGTATCAGGTAAGTGATGTCTATATAATCTAAGCATGTATGTATAGAGATAGGGATGGGTCTATGGTATATATGGTATGGTAGGTAATGCATGCGTTGTTAATATGTTGTTGCTATAACAGTAGTTGTAGTATGTTTAAGCTATTATTATGTCATTATTCTAATAAAAGTTGTAGTACGTCATGGTATCCATGAAGTAAAATGTTGTTATTATATATATATATATCTTAACAATAGTTGTGTTATGTTTAGTGGGTATGCGAGTAATATGTCGCTATTATAACAATAGTTGTATTATGTTTAGTGGGTATGCAAGTAATGTGTCGCTATTATAACAATAGTTGTATTATGCTTAGTGGGTATGCAAGTAATGTGTCGCTATCATAACAATAGTTGTATTATGTTAAGTGGGTATGCAAGTAATGTGTCGCTATTATAACAATAGTTGTGTTATGCTTAGTGGGTATGCAAGTAATGTGTCGCTATTATAACAATAGTTGTGTTATGTTTAGTGGGTATGCAAGTAATATGTCGCTATTATAACAATAGTTGTGTTATGTTTAGTGGTTATGCAAGTAATATGTCGCTATTATAACAATAGTTGTGTTATGTTTAGTGGTTATGCAAGTAATATGTCACTATTATAACAATATGTGTGTTATGTTTAGTGGTTATGCAAGTAATATGTCGCTATTATAACAATATGTGTGTTATGTTTAGTGGTTATGCAAGTAATATGTCGCTATTGTAACAATAGTTGTGTTATGTTTAGTGGCTATGTAATTAATATGTCGCTATTATAACAATAGTTGTGTTATGTTTAGTGGGTATGCGAGTAATATGTCGCTATTATAACAATAGTTGTATTATGGTTTGTGGGTATGCAATTAATATGTCGCTATTATAACAATAGTTGTGTTATGCTTAGTGAGTATGCAAATAATATGTCGCTATTATAACACTAGTTGTATTATGGTTTGGGGGTATGCAATTAATATGTCGCTATTATAACAATAGTTGTATTATGGTTTGTGGGTATGCAATTAATATGTCGCTATTATAACAATAGTTGTATTATGGTTTGTGGGTATGCAAATAATATGTCGCTATTATAACACTAGTTGTGTTATGGTTGTTGGTATGCAAATAATATGTCGCTATTATAACAATAGTTGTGTTATGTTTAGGTATCGATGAAGTTACATAAATCTTGCTTTCATTATTTCAGAAAACTTTCAATTGGTGTCACCACTGGGACAACTTTCTGTGGCGTCATTGGACATACAGAAAAAAGACATGAATACTCAGGTAATATAGACACATTACTAATACAGTATGGGTAATATAGTCACATTACTAATACAGTATATACTCGGGTAATATAGTCACATTACTAATACAGTATATACTCGGGTAATATAGTCACATTACTAATACAGTATATACTCGGGTAATATAGTCACATTACTAATACAGTATATACTCGGGTAATATAGTCACATTACTAATGCAGTATATACTCGGGTAATATAGTCACATTACTAATGCAGTATATACTCCAGTAATATAGTCACATTACTAATGCAGTATATACTCGGGTAATATAGTCACATTACTAATGCAGTATATACTCGGGTAATATAGTCACATTACTAATGCAGTATATACTCGGGTAATATAGTCACATTACTAATGCAGTATATACTCCAGTAATATAGTCACATTACTAATGCAGTATATACTCGGGTAATATAGTCACATTACTAATACAGTATATACTCGGGTAATATAGTCACATTACTAATGCAGTATATACTCGGGTAATATAGTCACATTACTAATACAGTATATACTCGGGTAATATAGTCACATTACTAATGCAGTATATACTCGGGTAATATAGTCACATTACTAATGCAGTATATACTCGGGTAATATAGTCACATTACTAATGCAGTATATACTCGGGTAATATAGTCACATTACTAATTCAGTATATACTCGGGTAATATAGTCACATTACTAATGCAGTATATACTCGGGTAATATAGTCACATTACTAATGCAATATATACTCCAGTAATATAGTCACATTAATAATACAGTATATACTCGGGTAATATAGTCACATTACTAATACAGTATATACTCGGGTAATATAGACACATTACTAATGCAGTATATACTCGGGTAATATAGTCACATTACTAATATAGTATATACTTGTGTAATATAGTCACATTACTAATGCAGTATATACTCGGGTAATATAGTCACATTACTAATATAGTATATACTTGTGTAATATAGTCACATTACTAATACAGTATACACTCGGGTAATATAATCACATTACTAATATAGTATATACTCGGGTAATATAGTCACATTACTAATATAGTATATACTCGGGTAATATAGTCACATTACTAATACAGTATATACTCGGGTAATATAGTCACATTACTAATATAGTATATACTTGTGTAATATAGTCACATTACTAATACAGTATACACTCGGGTAATATAATCACATTACTAATACAGTATACACTCGGGTAATATAATCACTTTACTAATACAGTATACACTCGGGTAATATAATCACATTACTAATACAGTATATACTCGGGTAATATAATCACATTACTAATACAGTATATACTAGGGTAATATAGTCACATTACTAATACAGTATATACTCGGGTAATATAGTCACATTACTAATATAGTATATACTCGGGTAATATAGTCACATTACTAATATAGTATATACTTGTGTAATATAGACACATTACTAATACAGTATACACTAGGGTAATATAGTCACATTACTAATACAGTATATACTAGGGTAATATAGTCACATTACTAATGCAGTATATACTCGGGTAATATAGTCATATTACTAATATAGTATATACTCGGGTAATATAGTCACATTACTAATATAGTATATACTCGGGTAATATAGTCACATTACTAATACAGTATATACTCGGGTAATATAGTCACATTACTAATACAGTATATACTCGGGTAATATAGTCACATTACTAATGCAGTATATACTTGGGTAATATAGTCACATTACTAATGCAGTATATACTCGGGTAATATAGTCACATTACTAATACAGTATATACTCGGGTAATATAGTCACATTACTAATACAGTATATACTCGGGTAATATAGTCACATTACTAATGCAGTATATACTCGGGTAATATAGTCACATTACTAATACAGTATATACTCGGGTAATATAGTCACATTACTAATGCAGTATATACTCGGGTAATATAGTCACATTGCTAATACAGTATATACTCGGGTAATATAGTCACATTACTAATATAGTATATACTCGGGTAATATATTCACATTACTAATGCAGTATATACTCGGGTAATATAGTCACATTGCTAATTCTCGTGCAATATACCTATCTATTCTAATAAACGCCCACGCCGACTTTTCTGCATAAAAACTGCCAATTTCCACTAGAATATCGGAAATAATATAGCCTCCTTTAACCCGTTCCCTCATAGAAGCACCTCTTGACACCATTACCAATACGACATACATTGACAATGTAGTAGCCAAACCAATGTTCTAACCCTTTCCCTCATAGAAGCACCTCTTGACACCATTACCAATACGACATACATTGACAATGTAGTAGCCAAACCAATGATCTAACCCTTTCCCTCATAGAAGCACCTCTTGACACCATTACCAATACGACATACATTGACAATGTAGTAGCCAAACCAATGTTCATAATAAACACCAGAATCTCATGTACTCCCAGTAATATATATGGAGGTGGGATAGATATGGCGACTACTTATTCACTGCATGATAGCTAAATGGCTGTCGTTTGTATGGAGATATAATGGTATATTTACCTAAATCTCTATGAAGGAAAGGGTTAAATACCCCCACCCCCTCACCCTGAGTCATACAAGAATCATGGCACGAGGCATCAGTGTGATGTCAACTTTTAAGCCTACATATTATAATCCTGTTCTGGTTGGGTAATTGTTTTTAGGATTAACGGTCCTTTCAACAGTTTTGTCTGGGCTTTTATCCAGTTTGACCTTCTCTGCCTTTCATCTCTGTATTTTCACTAAAGTTGTTTTTAGGATTAACGGTCCTTTCAACAGTTTTGTCTGGGCTTTTATCCAGTTTGACCTTCTCTGCCTTACATCTCTGGATTTTCACTAAAGTTGGTAGGGGGTATCAGTATTATGTTTAGTGGTGTAAGCCCATTCCTGTGGATGACTTTTTGTGGATTTAATGCCCTTTGAACATTCTTATAACACAAAGCCTGTCCGTTCATCTCCAAAACCTCTTTGTGAATAAAATTCAGTGTTTTGTCTCTTCTGAAAAATTGTAAAAATGCAGGTTCGGCATTTGAATTTTCATTACAATGACTTTATATATTTCACGTTCATGCTTTCATAGCTCCACCGAAGCAACAGTGAGTGGAGAGACATAAGATTGCTTTAATAACAATTTCTAGTTTATAATACATGTATTATAAATTATACTTAGAAAATAAACTAATCAAAGTTGTACTCAACATTTTGCATATATATGTAAATATTTGTAAATTTCTGTTTCAGTGATGGGAGGGAAAGTGAATGTGGCTGCACGACTAATGATGCATTATCCGAACATCATAACATGCGATAATGCAACATATGAGGGATGTCAGTTGGACCCTGCAAGTTTTAAAGTGGTCCCAACGGAAGAAATGAAAGGCCTAACGAATGTCTGTGTTCTTAGGCAGTTCACTGGACATCCCGATAGTATTGCAGCCAACGAAAGTACGGACACTATCCACGGTAATAATTTGTTCATAATTAGCTCTCTGCAAACTAGCAAGGAGTTATTGCGATATCTTACACTGTGGCACCCCGATGACGTTACTCCCGATGTCAGCTCTCACGATGTCGGCATCCCCGATGTCGGCGAATGATTGACATTTCATTTTTGTCCAAATTGGTTATCGTATCTTTTTATACTTATCGTGTCTAGTCGGGACATTGCAGCTTGTTGCTATAAATATAGCACGAACATCATAGAGTAGACAACCTTATTGCTGCCATACTAAGCGAGCGATATACATGTACGTATGTTATATGCTTATGACACTGTGTCCGTAGTACAGACTGTGTTAGATACATATGATCCGTATCATGTCCGTAGTACAGACTGTGTGTTAGATACATATGATCCGTATCATGTCCGTAGTACAGACTGTGTTAGAGACATATGATCCGTATCATGTCCGTAGTGCAGACTGTGTTAGATACATATGATCCGTATCATGTCCGTAGTACAGACTGTGTGTTAGAGACATATGATACGTATCATGTCCGTAGTACAGACTGTGTGTTAGAGACATATGATACGTATCATGTCCGTAGTACAGACTGTGTGTTAGAGACATATGATACGTATCATGTCCGTAGTACAGACTGTGTTAGATACATATGATCCGTATCATGTCCGTAGTACAGACTGTGTTAGATACATATGATACGTATCATGTCCGTAGTACAGACTGTGTTAGATACATATGATACGTATCATGTCCGTAGTACAGACTGTGTTAGAGACATATGATACGTATCATGTCCGTAGTACAGACTGTGTGTTAGAGACATATGATACGTATCATGTCCGTAGTACAGACTGTGTGTTAGAGACATATGATACGTATCATGTCCGTAGTACAGACTGTGTGTTAGAGACATATGATACGTATCATGTCCGTAGTACAGACTGTGTGTTAGAGACATATGATACGTATCATGTCCGTAGTACAGACTGTGTGTTAGAGACATATGATACGTATCATGTCCGTAGTACAGACTGTGTGTTAGATACATATGATACGTATCATGTCCGTAGTACAGACTGTGTTAGATACATATGATCCGTATCATGTCCGTAGTACAGACTGTGTGTTAGATACATATGATACGTATCATGTCCGTAGTACAGACTGTGTTAGAGACATATGATACGTATCATGTCCGTAGTACAGACTGTGTTAGAGACATATGATACGTATCATGTCCGTAGTGCAGACTGTGTTAGATACATATGATACGTATCATGTCCGTAGTACAGACTGTTAGATACATATGATACGTATCATGTCCGTAGTACAGACTGTGTGTTAGATACATATGATACGTATCATGTCCGTAGTACAGACTGTGTGTTAGATACATATGATACGTATCATGTCCGTAGTACAGACTGTGTGTTAGAGACATATGATACGTATCATGTCCGTAGTACAGACTGTGTTAGAGACATATGATACGTATCATGTCCGTAGTACAGACTGTGTGTTAGAGACATATGATACGTATCATGTCCGTAGTACAGACTGTTAGAACATATGATATATCATTCCGTAGTACAGACTGTGTTAGATACATATGATACGTATCATGTCCGTAGTACAGACTGTGTTAGAGACATATGATACGTATCATGTCCGTAGTACAGACTGTGTGTTAGAGACATATGATACGTATCATGTCCGTAGTACAGACTGTGTTAGATACATATGATACGTATCATGTCCGTAGTACAGACTGTGTGTTAGATACATATGATACGTATCATGTCCGTAGTACAGACTGTGTTAGATACATATGATCCGTATCATGTCCGTAGTACAGACTGTGTTAGATACATATGATACGTATCATGTCCGTAGTACAGACTGTGTGTTAGATACATATGATACGTATCATGTCCGTAGTACAGACTGTGTTAGATACATATGATACATACCTGGATCTATGTTGTTTGCACATTCCGTCCAATTTGTTCGGCAGGTTAAGGGTTAAGATGTGTCAGGATATCATTTATTGGCTGATCAAATCGTGGATTGACAGACTCTGTTTTGTTCACAAGTGCTTTAGATCCAGAGTGTGTGCCCCACTGGAGCCGTTACGATTGTGCCCTTAGGCAAGGCATTTAAATTCCACATGCCACTTCTCTCTCCCTCGTGGCGATCGATTCCATCAGGAATGAGGTCTCGAGAGTGATTAATATAAGCTGTAAGATAAATATGTATAAATTAAAGCATTACTTTCCTATTTTGATAGGTACACCCATCACTGAAGAAAACAACCGGGACAGTGAGGAAGAGCAAAGTCATGTGGAGGAAGAGCAAAGACATGTGGAGGAAGAGCAAAGTCATGTGGAGGAAGAGCAAAGACATGTGGAGGAAGAGCAAAGACATGTGGAGGAAGAGCAAAGACATGTGGAGGAAGAGCAAAGACATGTGGAGGAAGAGCAAAGACATGTGGAGGAAGAGCAAAGACATGTGGAGGAAGAGCAAAGACATGTGGAGGAAGAGCAAAGACATGTGGAGGAAGAGCAAAGACATGTGGAGGAAGAGCAAAGTCATGTGGAGGAAGAGCAAAGTCATGTGGAGGAAGAGCAAAGTCATGTGGAGGAAGAGCAAAGTCATGTGGAGGAAGAGCAAAGTCATGTGGAGGAAGAGCAAAGTCATGTGGAGGAAGAGCAAAGTCATGTGGCGGAAGAGCAAAGACATGTGGAGGAATATACAGATGAGCATCATAATGAAATTAAAGAAACAAAAGGCAAGTTGATCAAATACACTTCATATGGCGTTATTCATCCCACACAAGTTTCATCCCACTTCTTCAAGCAGTTATAAATGTGTTGTGCATACATAATTCATGGACACAGTTTGAACAGATGGTTGTAACACCAACAATTTACAACTTTAACCCACTATAAACTGTCGTAACTCTTTTAATACCAATGTCGCATAAAAGCGACTTTGCAAAAAGCCGAGAACCAGATCAGACAGAACAGACCATGTCATCTGATTAGGCTATTATGCTGATTGCTCTTCAGACAGTGGAGCTGAAGCACATGTCCGAATAGTAAATAACATAGATCCTGATCGGACGCTGCGTTACGCCAAGGCTGATCTGGATCTATGTTGTTTGCACATGCTCTGAATTTATTCCCGAAAACACTTGTCCAAACCCAAGCGTCCGTGGATACACGTTCAGTTGTAGACTATAGAACACATTACAAATGCTTATCGGTTGATAGTTTTTTATAATTAGATAATTAATTTGTGGTAATTTTCAGTTTACAAAAATGGTCATAGTTCATATTGTGGTTAATGACAGTGTTATATTTACACCACGTGCTATATGAGCTAATAACGTTTTATTTAGTGCAAGATGGCTGAACTGTTTCTATGAATTCAGTAGTAAGCTCCACATGCTATACATCTGTTATACTGTATCCCTATCTCCAGTAGCAAGCTTCACATGATATACATCTGTTATACTGTATTCCTATCTCCAGCAGCAAGCTTCACATGATATACATCTGTTATACTGTATTCCTATCTCCAGCAGCAAGCTCCACATGCTATACATCTGTTATACTGTATCCCTATCTCCAGTAGCAAGCTCCACATGCTATACATCTGTTATACTGTATCCCTATCTCCAGTAGTAAGCTCCACATGATATACATCTGTTATACTGTATCCCTATCTCCAGTAGCAAGCTCCACATGATATACATATGTTATACTGTATCCCTATCTCCATCAACAAGCTCCACATGATATACATCTGTTATACTGTATCCCTATCTCCATCAACAAGCTCCACATGATATACATCTGTTATACTGTATCCCTATCTCCAGTAGCAAGCTCCACATGATATACATCTGTTATACTGTATCCCTATCTCCATCAACAAGCTCCACATGATATACATCTGTTATACTGTATCCCTATCTCCAGTGGCAAGCTCCACATGATATACATCTGTTATACTGTATCCCTATCTCCAGTGGCAAGCTCCACATGATATACATCTGTTATACTGTATCCCTATCGCCATCAACAAGCTCCACATGATATACATCTGTTATACTGCATCCCTATTTCCATCAATAAGCTCCACATGATATACATCTGTTATACTGCATCCCTATTTCCATCAATAAGCTCCACATGATATACATCTGTTATACTGTATCCCTATCTCCATCAATAAGCTCCACATGATATACATCTGTTATACTGTATCCCCATCTCCAGTAGCAAACTCCACATGATATACATCTGTTATACTGCATCCATATCTCCAGTAGCAAGCTCCACATGATATACATCTGTTATACTGCATCCATATCTCCAGTAGCAAGCTCCACATGATATACATCTGTTATACTGCATCCATATCTCCAGTAGCAAGCTCCACATGATATACATCTGTTATACTGCATCCCCATCTCCATCAACAAGCTCCACATGATATACATCTGTTATACTGTATCCCTATCTCCAGTAGCAAGCTCCACATGATATACATCTGTTATACTGTATCCCTATCTCCATCAACAAGCTCCACATGATATACATCTGTTATACTGTATCCCTATCTCCAGTAGCAAGCTCCACATGATATACATCTGTTATACTGTATCCCTATCTCCAGTAGCAAGCTCCACATGATATACATCTGTTATACTGTATCCCTATCTCCAGTAGCAAGCTCCACATGATATACATCTGTTATACTGTATTCCTATCTCCATCACCAAGCTCCACATGATATACATCTGTTATACTGTATCCCTATCTCCAGCAGCAAGCTCCACATGATATACATCTGTTATACTACATCCCTATCTCCACCAACAAGCTCCACATGATATACATCTGTTATACTGTATTCCTATCTCCATCACCAAGCTCCACATGATATACATCTGTTATACTACATCCCTATCTCCAGCAGCAAGCTCCACATGATATACATCTGTTATACTACATCCCTATCTCCAGTAGCAAGCTCCACATGATATACATCTATTATACTGCATCAAGTAGCAAGCTGCATGTGCAAGTGAAGACGGTATGTTCACTTGGATAGGCTTTAAAAGTAAAAGACAACATGATATATATTACATTCTCTTACATGTTTTTTTTAATTTTCTCATGTTTTTTTCAGAAGTAATTGAAAGTGCACCGGTGACATCTGTAACGGAAGAGAGAAACAAAACCGGAAGCAGATTCAGCCGACTACTTAAACGGCTGTGCTGCTGCTTCGGCAGGAAGAAGAAATAGATGAGCTACAACATTTAACATACTAATATTATGGTATGTATGGATGGGATCCATCAGCGGGATTCGAACTCACGACCTCCCGAGTACTAGTCTGACAGTTCTACCAACGAGGAACCTCGCTCATTTTTGTATTACCTCCCTTGGTAGATAAAGTCCGAATTATCCCTAAATGTATAGCGTCCTTTCAGTTGGAATCCTTTGTTTTTACAGTTATCCCCTAACCAGATGTTGCTTTATGATAAATGTTATGTTATCCAAATCATTACAGAATTTGTACCCAATTGATATATTGTATGGTATCTATTGAAGAGAAAGTGGAAGAAAATAGCATGTTGCGCAAAGGAAGCAACGATAAAAACAGAGGACCTACATACTTTTAGAGAAATTACTAATGTTGTTCAGAACTTGTGGCCCATTTGCTTTTGCTCTTATTATATATGTCTTTGAATTGATTATGTACCTGTATATAGCAATACAATATGATTAAACTAAACTACTTTTAGAGAGTTGATAAGGAGGTAATATATAATATAATATAATTCCATCTCCGGTGCCAACCTGAAATTATATAAAATAGTTTAATTCAGTCAAACTGAGTAGACGTACTGGTTTGCAGAATGCAGAAATAGAAGTTAATAAGGTAGACGTATAACGCTAGTAGTTGACGAACGTATATGTGGCAAAGTCCCTTGGCGTGATACTCCCCCTGGAGTCCGATGGCCTGAATGAATGAATATGAAATACATATATTAGCATATTTTAACATAAATTAAAATACATGTAGTTTTTTAACACATTAAGGACTTAATCTAAGTTCTATAGTTAAGAAAAAAATCATTACACTATTCATTATTTTATTGTTTTCCATAGTACAGTTTGTATATACTAATTAATCTAGAGGCGATTTTTGCGTGGGTTGAGGCTGCGGGTTTGGCTGGCTTGGGACATTGTACGGTGTGGCACTGGGAAGGTGTAGCAGTTTTTTTCATATTATTATCCCCCTTAATTGTAATCAAAAATTAGTATCTTATTTGCAATGCTCTTATACTATATTCAGTCTCTTTGTTAATTACAATCTAGTATGTCGGTGCGGGCCGAAACTAATGTTGTTAAAACTTGTTGCCGAACCATTTTTCTTCTCCATATATATACATACTGATAATGTTTGTACCATATATCTTATTTAATTCATCCGTAACATGTTTGTACATTTGAGTTGTATTGTACATTGAATATAAAGAATGCAATAAAATATGAGTAAGCTAAAAATTAATTAACAACAATACATACCTGCACTTTCCGGAAAACAGCCTGTGACCAGTGTAATGCACATACTCTGAGGGTCGCACAAGGAAACACTGTCCTCAATACTGCCCATGTCGCTGCTTCAAAATCTAGGACGAATGCCTATACGGCTTGTGGAATCTCGAACAGTTTCTGAAAATAGACAATATAATGTTATTGCATGAAAATAATGCTCTAATAACGTAAACTGTAATATGTTTAATTATAAAAAATATATATTCACTTAATTTATTTAGTATAATATTCATTTAGACTTTCAAACTATATAATTACGATGCTAGTTTAAAACATTACAATAGGTGGTAGTTACCTTTCTTATAGTCCTTGCGTCGTCTTGATATGAAGATGAAGACCAGTGGGATCTGTTTCACCTCCCCATCCTTTTTCAGGAACGCATGTATGGAAATAGCTGGTTGAAGGAGTCATTTGGGCGCAGGACCTTGAAAGTACCATCCACGTACCACGTTTTCGCCTGCCGTGTGTCGAGCTGCATCTGTGTTGCGAAGACGAGGTGATGGGCCCCCGTCGACGATGATATCCTTCCGCAAGAAATCGTCAGGAATGAAGTCGTTTGCGAGCTAAATATTATTTATTATATATTTATTCGTTAGATTGTTAATCATATTATAGTATTACGCATTGTTTAAATAGCATCACAACATCGGTTCAGTTGGTCCTTTTTGTAATGGGTGGTTCGAGTCAAGGATAGTCAGCCTGGAGTGTCCCTACCAAAATATTGCTTTAAATTATCATAACGGTATATATGTATTATAAATTAGTGATATATTTATACAGTTTCAAATACATGTTTGTATCATATATGTATTATTGTACTATAAAAACTATTGCTTTAAAAGGCTAAAGCGGACCCTACTACAATTACACAGACACCATCACATATACATATCAATGCAAATGTACAAACATAATTTAGCAAAAATAATATAATGTGTATCTTTTTAGATTTAATACTGTAATATGATTACCAGTTTTGTCAGTTTTGTTCCAGCCTCAGCAGCATGGGCCATGGTCGTGGATACCTCGTCGGATCTATCCTCCGTTCCAACATCGTCGCAGGACACCACATCAGTTTGTTCCTGACACTGCACAACCACGTCCTCGTGTACACTAGTACACTGCAAGGTAATATACATAAAATAACATAAAAGCATATTTAAAGAAATTAATTCTGTAGCATACCATTTGTTGTGTCATTTATAGATTTAAAATTTCAGTAACGGAGAAATATTGCGAGGAACTAATTGTAACATAGAACTGGTCTCAAGCGTATCACTGACCGTTACATTATAGGAGTATCATTATGTATCCACCAATATGTCATTGCATTTAGCTGATTCATCGGCTATCACCTCGAATGTAATGGGGACATTCACTGCTATGGAATTGGATGGGTCCACATCCTCATCCACGATAGTGCAGAAAGAATACAATATATTTTTTATAGAAACTAGTGAGGTTCATATTTCACGATAATTAGCAGGTTGTGTGAGGTTGCAATCAATGTCTTACATTGGAAATTACTTGTAATTAGATACAATTATAATTAATATTGACAATTTATTGATAACTATGTATATTTATATTCCAGCCAGATGAAGATATTGTGTATTTTAATGAACGTTTCGTTCGTGCTGAATTCCAAACTATGTTCAGCGAGTTGGATGTTGAAATAAACAATACGGAAATATTAAAGACTATTAAAGAGTTAAAAACCGGTGAAAGTGCTGGCCCAGATACATATTTATACAAATACTTTATACATGGTAAGGATACTTCGCTTCCATATTTGTTTTCATTATTCAACTCAATATTTCAATCTGGTAACTTTCCGGACTTTTCCATGTTTATGTTTGTTGTATTTTCACATGGGCCTCTGGCTTACTGAATTTGAAAATAAAACTATCTATCTATATACTTATGATTCAATGGTTGATATATACCTTTCCGCTAAACGATTCGGTTGTTGTATTGTGATGTCCATTCGAAAAGACGATTCATTACCAGTGTCGTCCATGGCAGACTCCTCTGTATTGTCTAGTAAATCGTTAACGCTGTTGCTGGTTCTGCTAAGTGGTGTAGGAAGCATTAGTCGTGTCCGGTTTGAAACATCGTTCTCTATGGTGGGGTTAGTGACGTCATTGGAATGAAGCTAACATCTGCCTCAAAATCCATCGTTACCTCCTCTCCTTCCTACTCCTCTGTACAATATTTACATTTGAATGTAAATTGTATCTGGCCTTTACGTAGTCGTGTATACTGGTATTTAGACAATCCTATAAATAAAGTGGAAAAATACAATTAAACACACGTATATTTAGACTGATTAATTGTAACAAAAGCCATTTTACCCTAATACTCTTAAATTATAATAAAAACACTAAATACATGTATTATACATATATAAATGTTATGTATTTATATCATTGCTTCAATATTTAGTTTAATCTGTATTGATTCAATTTATATTTTACAAATACATATATATTAATGTACACACATTGTATAATGTAATTATTGGATTGGAAAACAAGTTTTAACAACTTTATATTAATTCTTTCCAGAGATCAGGGGAGGAGATCGGGGCATTGGTGGTGCAATCGGAAGGCACGAGACATTCATTGGTGTAGTTAATGATATATCAGATATGAATGAGAGATTGGACGGCCTTGCGATATTATACCGGAAGTGCTGTAGAGCAGCAGTGCCCACCAGAGCGAGAACCCCAACGGTGGTGGAAACGTGAAGGAATACTGTTTAAAAATAAATAAGAATGCTGTCTATTTGTTAAACAACTATTTATTTATTTATTTCTGTTGTCAAACAATGACCACGGTTATCTGAAAGATAGAACACAATTATGATATGATGTGTCACAATCCTCTATCTCCCTCTAAGTCTTTGGCATGTACATGTATATGTTTTCAATTTTAGACATGGCTAAGAATGATATCTCTCTGACATCTTAATAATTGTATAACTTGAGTCAAATAAAGGAACGATTAACTGTCAAAAACACTATAGGTTTCGTGGTAATCAACATGTGTCGTTTTAATTGTCATACATGTTTTAAAACATCTTGAATGCCAAGGGGCACGTATTGTCATGAATGTTTTAAAACATATTGAATGCCAGTGGGCACGTATTGTTATGAATGTTTAAAAACATCTTGAATGCCAGTGGGCACGTATTGTCATGAATGTTTTAAAACATCTTGAATGCCAGTGGGCACGTATTGTCATGAATGTTTTAAAACATCTTGAATGTCAGGGGGGCACGTATTGTCATGAATGTTTTAAAACATCTTGAATGTCAGGGGGCACGTATTGTCATGAATGTTTTAAAACATCTTGAATGCCAGTGGGCACGTATTGTCATGAATGCTTTAAAACATCTTGAATGCCAGTGGGCACGTATTGTCATGAATGCTTTAAAACATCTTGAATGCCAGTGGGCACGTATTGTCATGAATGTTTTAAAACATCTTGAATGCCAGTGGGCACGTATTGTCATGAATGCTTTAAAACATCTTGAATGCCAGTGGGCACGTATTGTCATGAATGCTTTAAACATATTGAATGCCAAGGGGGCACGTATTGTCATGAATGCTTTAAAACATCTTGAATGCCAGGGGGCACGTATTGTCATGAATGCTTTAAAACATCTTGAATGTCAGTGGACACGTATTGTCATGAAATGCTTTAAAACATCTTGAATGTCAGTGGGCACGTATTGTCATGAATGTTTTAAAACATCTTGAATGCCAGTGGGCACGTATTGTCATGAATGTTTTAAAACATATTGAATGCCAGTGGGCACGTATTGTCATGAATGCTTTAAAACATCTTGAATGTCAGTGGGCACGTATTGTCATGAATGTTTTAAAACATATTGAATGCCAGTGGGCACGTATTGTCATGAATGTTTCAACACTTGTTATAGTATGAACGTCAAGCAGGCGATATTGTCTTGAACGTTTCAAGACATCTTATAGTCTGAATGCCAGGCATGTAAATGACTGGTGCGGCTGGAACGCCTGGTCACACGAGTAGGTGATAGGTTGGTCATGGATGTGATATCCTAGTTTGGCAGCTGCAGAATTGGATGGGGACAGTACAGGATCCATTACCAAGTTCACATTTCGACTTTTATTTCTGAAATTACTTAGTAATATGGAAGAGCCCTTATTTTGGGTATCCATCCCCAAGGTAGAAACTTATTGGTGTATGTATTATGTGGGTATTGCTTGTGGGTCCCTGACTATTGGTAGTCACTGGTGTCACATTCCTTATTTAAGGCCCAGTGGGCTGGTGAATAAATGTTGGCCATTTGTTTCATATATATTTTTACTGCAAATAGTAGTATTAGAGAAGCCCACATTTTGGGTATCCATCCCCAAGGTAGAAAGTTATTGGTGTATGCGTTATGCTTGTATTGGTTGTCACATTCCCTATTTAGGGGCCCAGGGGCCGTTCATCAAGTTCAAATTTCTACTTTTATTTCTGACATTACATAGTAATATGGAAGAGCCCATATTTTGGGTATCCATCCCCAAGGTATAAACTTATTGGTGTATGTATTATGTGGGTATTGCTTGTGGGTCCCTGACTATTGGTAGTCACTGGTGTCACATTCCTTATTTAAGGCCCAGTGGGCTGGTGAATAAATGTTGGCCATTTGTTTCATATATATTTTACTGCTAATAGTGGTATTAGAGAAGCCCATATTTTGGGTATCCATCCCCAAGGTAGAAACTTATTGGTGTATGGGTTATGTTTGTATTGGTTGTGGGTCCCTGCCTATGTGTAGTAAATGGTGTCACATTCCTTATTTAAGGCCCAGCGGGCTGGTGAATAAATGTTGGCCATTTGTTTCATATATATTTTACTGCAAATAGTAGTATTAGAGAAGCCCATATTTTGGGTATCCATCCCCAAGGTAGAAACTTATTGGTATATGCGTTATGCTTGTATTGGTTGTCACATTCCCTATTTAGGGGCCCAGGGGCCGTTCATCAAGTTCAAATTTCGACTTTTATTTCTGACATTACATAGTAATATGGAAGAGCCCATATTTTGGGTATCCATCCCCAAGGTAGAAACTTATTGGTGTATGGGTTATGTTTGTATTGGTTGTGGGTCCCTGCCTATGGGTAGTCACTGGTGTCACATTCCCTATTTAGGGGCCCAGGGGCCGTTCATCAAGTTCAAATTTGACTTTTATTTCTGAAATGAAATAGTAATATGGAAGAGCCCATAAATTGGGTATCCAACCCCAAGGTAGAAAGTTGGGTTTATATGTATTGTGTGTCAATGTTATCCGGGCTCATGCCCATGCATAGCAAGTGGTGACACATTCCTTATTCAAGGCCCAGTGGGCCGTTGAATAAATATTGACTATTTGTTTCATATATATTTTAATGCAAATTACAGAAGCCCATATATCCATCCCCAAGGTACAAACCTATCCTTGTGTGTTATGTGTGTATTGGTTGTGGGTCCACGTATATGCATAGTCACTGGTGTCAGATTGCATATTTAGGCCTCCAGGGTCCGTTCATCAAGGTCGAATTTCGACTTTTATTTCTGAAATTACATAATGATATGGAACCAAACGTAGAAAGTTGGGTTTATATGTATCGTGTGCCTATTGGATCCGGACTCATGCCCCTACATAGCAAGTGGTGTCACATTCCTTATTCAATGCCAAGTGGGCCATTGAATAAATATCGACTATTTGTTTCACATATATCTTAATGTAAATAGTGGCATTAGAAAAGAAAATGATGGGTATCCATCCCCAAGATACAAACCTATACTTGTATGCGTTATGTGCGTTTTGTTTGTGGGTCCACGTCTATGCATAGTCACTGGTGTCACATTCCCTATTTATGGCCCCCGGTGCCGTTCATCAATATCGAATTTAGACTTTATTTCTGAAATTGGAATATATATTGATATGGAATAGCCCATACATTTGGTATCTAACCCCAAAGTAGAAAGTTGGGCTTATATGTATTATGTGCCTATTGGATCCGGGCTCATACTCATGCATTGTCAGTGGTGTCACATTCCTTATTTAAGGCCCAGTGGGTTGTCGAATAAATATCGACTATTTGTTCAATGTTTCTTATATATTTCAATTCAAATAGTGGAATTAGAGAAACCCATATTTTGGGTATTCATCCTCAAGGTACAAACTTATCATTTGATGTGCTATGTGCGTATTGGTTGTGTGTCCACGTCAATGGCTACTCACTGGTGTCACATTTCCTGATTAGGGTAAAGACAATTTAAGACATCGTATATATATGACCCGACTCATTCCCTTCTCCGACTACTATGACACTGTTAGTCAAACATCTTTACAATTAAAGTGTACCTTGTCATGTGGGATGCTTGCTTTTCATCTACGAACTGATATCCATCGCTGTGAAATTTATGTCACCAGAAAGCCTGGTGTAATGCGTCAACGCCGAATATACAAAATGTCTAGTAAATGTGGCGTCCGTGGTTCAGTGGTAAAGCGTCGGATTTGGAATCGAACGGTCCCGGGTTCGATACTCGGCCAGGCCACGTATGTAGTGCCATTGAGCAAGGCACCTCACACACATTGCTTAGTACTGGTTAATCGCTTAGGTCGGCTAAGCCTGCCCAGGAAAACATATCTAAGGGGTTTGACATTAAAGGAACATACATACAATATTACCGGTAAAGGGACGCAAATCAGTCTGATTTTGTGTACGACAGTTACGCCCCTTACCAATTTCCCATAATGCAACCTATTGCTCAAAACACTATTGATTGCTAGCATGTTTTCAGTACTGCTTGGCTAATGGCGGTAGTAACATGAGTGTTGTTGCTACCGTAAAGTGGAACGCACTAGGGTGTTTACGACATACATATATAGTATAGGAGTGTACATGACAAGTTAATAAATAGCAACAACAATATGATACAATAATAATGAATTTTAAACTGGTGCATGTAATATATTTGAACTAAAAAATATGTCGTAAACATGCGGAAGAGCATCTTAGACAAGGTCAAACACTACTATTGAAATGTCCATATGCCTCCATCTACATGTCATTGATTCTGCTAACACTCGATGCTGAGTATATAAACTGGGAGGCACTTAGTCAAGGAAAGTGGTTAAAATCTCATTAAATGAGAACGGCAACGTGAATTACATACTGAGTCCGTGGTCCAGTGGTAGAGCATCGGATTTGGAATCGAACGGTCAAGGGTTCGATACTCGGTCAGGACACGAATGTAGTGTCATTGAGCAAGGCACCTCACATACATTGCTTAGTACTGGTTAACCACTTAGGTCGGCTAAACCTGCCCAGGAAAACTTGTCTAGGTCCCCGCAAGGGGTTTGACATTAATGGAACATACATACATAGGATGCATTATGGGTATATCGCGGTATTAGCTATTAAAAACCAAACTACAGATATACTATTATATACCTGAATTTAAAACTCATTTTGCTTCATTCTATGACTTCTCCACTTCAAACTTACAATTACACAAAGAAGAAATATTATTGGGAATCACTTGTGTTTATCATGTTTTTGGCGCTATCGTGTCAGCAGTTACGTAGTCACTAGTTCCGAGTATACCGCGGAAAATGGCCGATTCGGGTGTTTACACAAAGTTAGTCATAATAAAAGTATGTGAGTATTTGATATAGACCTTAATCTGTATAATATGTAAGTCTAGCAGTAAATTTATCATTTTAACATAAAACATGAATATCTTTTTAATCTCCCACCAGAAAACAACAAATAGCTTTAGGCCCATGATGGGGCTACTTTTTATGAATAATAAAATGCGGGAATCTGGCTATATCACCATATGTCAATAGATGTACATCACGGGAGAAAGTTCCATAGATATGAACATCAACTTGTTTTTAATAAAAAAAATACTAAATTTGGTGGGAAAACTGTTGAAAATATAATCATTCAGTAGAAAAAACGCGTCTCGGACCTTAAAATTATGCCCATATTTAGTAATACGGGAATTACGTAGTAACCTAAACACGTGATCAAAACATTTTCATTCATAAATACCAGATAGCAGACCGCCATTTTACGAAGTTGGAATGAACATAAATATATATATTATGGACATTTGGAGCATTTTATCAGATAAAGGGGTGGGGTAATTTTGCATAGATCTTGATATTCACTAAGCAACTTGCATCAGTAAATTACTCGCCACTTACGTTGACAGTTTATGATTTCTTGTTTATCAACACATGTTTACCTTTCTGGGTCAACACTGATCCAATGGAAAGAATGATAGGTGGCATTATATTACCTTGTTCTGAAAAATTGCGAATGCCTCGGTATGTCAAGACAAGCGGTATGTTAAGAAACAACTATACTAAAGGAGTGGTACAGTGGTACATAGGTAACGGTATGAGAGAGTAGTCATGTATCAAACCGGAACATCAATATGGGCGAGTGGAGTGCTGTTTAAAGTAAGACTCGCAGACTATATATATGAAATGAATAGTTATGTGATCCTGAAAAGAGTCAGGTTTATATGAAATTATGTTTGTTTTTGGTTGTCAATGGTTTCAAAAACAAGATTTGGGTATATCTACAGTTTTTAAGAACCGAGTCGCGAGTTTAGCTTACATATGAATTATTTGAGCTTGATTGCAAATCAAATTTTTTGAACTTTACAACCGGTAGGTTACAAGAGTTAGACCATTTAAAGGATGATCCAAACTGCCAATGTGCATATATGAAGATACTGAACATTTCCTATTTAAATGTCAATACTTCCGAATACAAAGAATTGAACTATTTAGAACGACCAGATTTTTCCACCCTATAAACACAAGAATGTTACTATTCGGAGACAGCATATTATCACCAGAAGATAACGTATTGATTGCTTCGTCTGTCCAAAAGTATATAAAAAAATGCAACAGTTTTAGTCCTACAGTGAACAAAAAATTACAATATGGTTTGTATACCCTGAATATAAATATTCCATTTCATGATGACAAAGGTGTATGGATCTGTCAGAAACTTCTACTTTTCTTACTCTTATTACAATACTCTGTATCTTCATTAATTTCTCTATGCTAATTACTTAAATGTTCTCGTGATTTATTTCGTTATCTATAAATGTTTTTTTGTTTTTGTTTTTTTAAACTTTATTTATTTTACAACGATTGCGAAGCAAGTTTTAACAACTTATATTAATGACGCTCGTTGGCGCGGATGAAAGCGTAAATGTGGTCATTCATGTGGGAGGAAACCAGAGTACCCGGAGAAAACCCACCTGTCCGATCTGGCGACCACCGTACCATCTCACATACTTCCCGGTCCCATCTATAAATGTTGTTTGCCTATTTACCATATACCATGTTCTATGCGAACTATTCGTCTTGAGGAGGACAGTTTACTGATATTGCTGGAACTTGTAGCCCAACCCAATTTGCCTTTTCTTTGCTTTGTCATGATTATGTATGTAATGTAAATGTTAAATAGCAAATCAAATAGTATTACACTAAGAGTTAGACCGAAACGGTATCCTTTCAGAGCAGTCGCTGGAGCTATTTTGCCCAGCGACGGGCCTGCCTTTACACCGTGGTGGATCCAGATTAGCCGTATAGTATTGGAGACTTGTAATCATTTAGCCCTACCATAGCTACCATGCAGACCAATTCATTAAAATTTCATTAGTTGTGTATCGTATTTTCAGGATTTCGCTTGATGGAATGATGTCTGAGCACAGGCGCCTGTTTCAGTCAATAAATAAATGAACGAACAAAACCTCGTTGGCTTACATGTTTCTTTAGTCATGCGTGTGTTTTACGTTTTTAGCAATTGCTATGTTAAGGGGGTTGTCTTATAGGACGCCATGGCTATACATATACAGGTATCAGCTGACGTCATGGTAGTCGGCCTGGTTAATGTTTTTCACACATTTGACATACAAGACTGCGGTGTGTTGAAAGTCATGTGATATTTGGTAGCATGATTACAATCGATGTTGCAATTATTACATATATTTCAAATGACGACACGAGCCTCGGAGGATTATGGACATGTTGTACTCGACATGCCAAGCTATATATCGAGGGTTATGTCCTCCACATGCCAAGCTATATAGCGAGAATTATGTCCTCCACATGACAAGCTATATATCGAGGGCTATGTCCCCAAGCTATATATCGAGGGTTATGTCCTCCACATGACAAGCTATATATCGATGGTTTTGTCCTCCACATGACAAGCTATATATCGATGGTTTTGTCTTCCACATGACAAGCTATATATCGATGGTTATGTCCTCCACATGCCAAGCTATATATCGAGGGTTATGTCCTCCACATGCCAAGCTATATATCGAGGGCTATGTCCTCCACATGCCAAACTATATATCGAGAGCTATGTCCTCCACATGCCAAGCTATATATCGAGGGTTATGTCCTCCACATGCCAAGCTATATATCGAGGGATATGTCATCCACATGCCAAACTATATATCGAGGGCTATGTCCTCCACATGACAAGCTATATACCGAGGATTTATGTCCTCCACATGACAAGCTATATATCGAGGGCTATGTCCTCCACATGCCATGCTATATATCGAGGGATATGTCCTCCACATGCCAAGCTATATATATCGAGGGATATGTCCTCCACATGACAAGCTATATATCGAGGGCTATGTCCTCCACATGCCAAGCTATATATCGAGGGATATGTCCTCCACATGACAAGCTATATATCGAGGGATATGTCCTCCACATGCCAAGCTATATATCGAGGGCTATGTCCTCCACATGCCAAGCTATATATCGAGGGATATGTCCTCCACATGACAAGCTATATATCGAGGGCTATGTCCTCCACATGCCAAGCTATATATCGAGGGCTATGTCCTCCACATGCCAAGCTATATATCGAGGGCTATGTCCTCCACATGCCAAGCTATATATCGAGGGATATGTCCTCCACATGCCAAGCTATATATATCGAGGGATATGTCCTCCACATGACAAGCTATATATCGAGGGCTATGTCCTCCACATGCCATGCTATATATCGAGGGATATGTCCTCCACATGCCAAGCTATATATATCGAGGGATATGTCCTCCACATGACAAGCTATATATCGAGGGCTATGTCCTCCACATGCCAAGCTATATATCGAGGGATATGTCCTCCACATGACAAGCTATATATCGAGGGATATGTCCTCCACATGCCAAGCTATATATCGAGGGCTATGTCCTCCACATGCCAAGCTATATATCGAGGGATATGTCCTCCACATGACAAGCTATATATCGAGGGCTATGTCCTCCACATGCCAAGCTATATATCGAGGGCTATGTCCTCCACATGCCAAGCTATATATCGAGGGCTATGTCCTCCACATGCCAAGCTATATATCGAGGGTTATGTCCTCCACATGCCAAGCTATATATCGAGGGCTATGTCCTCCACATGCCAAGCTATATATCGAGGGTTATGTCCTCCACATGCCAAGCTATATATCGAGGGCTATGTCCTCCACATGCCAAGCTATATATCGAGGGATAGTCCTCCACATGACAAGCTATATACAGAGAATTATGTCCTCCACATGCCAAGCTATATATCGAGGGCTATGTCCTCCACATGACAAGCTATATATCGAGGGCTATGTCCTCCACATGCCAAGCTATATATCGAGGGTTATGTCCTCCACATGCCAAGCTATATATCGAGGGCTATGTCCTCCACATGCCAAGCTATATATCGAGGGATATGTCCTCCACATGCCAAGCTATATATCGAGAGTTATGTCCTCCACATGACAAGCTATATATCGAGGGCTATGTCCCCAAGCTATATATCGAGAGTTATGTCCTCCACATGACAAGCTATATATCGAGGGTTATGTCCTCCACATGACAAGCTATATATCGAGGGTTATGTCCTCCACATGACAAGCTATATATCGATGGTTTTGTCCTCCACATGACAAGCTACATATCGATGGTTTTGTCCTCCAAATGACAAGCTATATATCGAGGGCTATGTCATCCACATGACAAGCTATATACCGAGAGTTATGTCCCCAAGCTATATATCGAGAGGTATCTGGAAGGATGAGAAGGATCACTGCCGCCCAGTGGAAGTCAGCAAATGTTGCTCCCATTTACAAAAAAAGGGGACAAGTCAAACCCCGCCAACTATAGGCCTATCTCACTGACATGTGTTCTATGCAAGGTACTAGAACATATAGTTTCCTCCTCGATAGTAAAACACTTCACTAACCACAGTATTCTGTACCATTTGCAGCATGGTTTTAGAGAAAAACGGTCATGCGTGACCCAACTAGTAATGCTAGTCAATGACTTGGTTAGGCCTACCTCTGTCTACAATAAGCATCAGGTAGATATCATCCTATTAGATTTCAGTAAGGCTTTCGATAAGGTCAATCACGAGAAAGTACTACTATAAATGCATGACTATGGAGTCAGAGGTCAAACATTAAGGTGGATTAAGAGTTTTCTAGATAATAGACTCCAGTCAGTTGTCCTTAATGGTATTAGTTCAGAGGCCATTCCGGTGTCCTCTGGAGTCCCACCGGGATCCGTACTTGGACCCCTGCTTTTCCTAGCCTACATAAACGACCTCCCACAAAACATCAGTTCCAAAGTCCGTATCTTTGCGGTCTACTGCAGTCTATCTATCATTGACATCTGCAAATGAATCTGTCACACTCCAAAACGATCTTAAGAGATTAGAAGAGTGGGAGTTGGAGTGGGACATGGAATTTAACTCCTCCAAATATCAAGTTATCCACGCCACCAGAAGGAAACATCCCATTCCCTGTCAATATGAACTCCATGGAGTCCTACTTGAGTCGGTCACCTCAGCCAAATACCTTGGCGTGGATATCTCAAATAACCTGTCGTGGGACACTCACATAAAAATGTCAACTAAGAAAGCAAACCAAACATTAGGATTTCTACATAGAAACCTCCAGGTCAAATCTGAACCCCTTAAGTCCATGGCTTACCAGACACTAGTGAGACTCCAGCTTGAATATGGCTCCGAGATCTGGTCGCCCCATACCCAAACATTGATATACCAAATTGAAGGTGTCCAGCGAAGAGCAGCCCGTTGGAAAAAGGCTGATTTCTATCGTACCTCTAGTGTTAAATACATGCTACATTCCCTAAATCTACGCAGACTAGATCAACGGCGTATTGACAATAGGTTATCCCTTATGTATAAAATTCATAATGATCTTGTTGCTATTTCCATTGAAAATTATCTAGTTCCCCTCTCACGTCCTGCTCGCCATTGCCATTCCTTAAGCTATAGGTTAATTACAGCAACTACAGACAACTACAAGTTTTCCTTTTTTCCAAGAACAATCTACCATTGGAACCATCTCCCTCCTGACATTGTCCATCTCCCTACCATAGAGCAATTCAATACGGCAGTTTGCCATATTGATCATGCCAGTCCCTAGTTGTTCTGCGCAGCTGCCTTTAAACTTTTTACCAAAACTTATTTTCACTACTTTCTTAAATTATGCTTTTAACCACTCATACTTTTAACTTCTTTGCGGTTTTTGAGGCGCAACATGTCTACGTCCCCGCGAGGGGTTTGACATAAAAGGAAGATAGATAGATATAGGTATGTCCTCCACATGACAAGCTATATATCGAGAGGTATGTCCTCCAAATGACAAGCTATATATCGAGAGCTATGTCCTCCACATGACAAGCTATATATCGAGGGTTATGTCCTCCAAATGACAAGCTATATACCGAGAGTTATGTCCCCAAGCTATATATCGAGAGTTATGTCCTCCACATGACAAGCTATATATCGAGGGTTATGTCCTCCAAATGACAAGCTATATACCGAGAGTTATGTCCCCAAGCTATATATCGAGAGTTATGTCCTCCACATGACAAGCTATATATCGAGGGTTATGTCCTCCACATGACAAGCTATATATCGAGGGTTATGTCCTCCACATGACAAGCTATATATCAAGGGATATGTCCTCAAGCTATATATCGAGAGTTATGTCCTCAAGCTATATATCGAGGGTTATGTCCCCAAGCTATATATCGAGGGTTATGTCCTCAAGCTATATACCGAGGGTTATGTCCCCAAGCTATATATCAAGAGTTATGTCCTCCACATGACAAGCTATATATCGAGGGTTATGTCCTCATGCTATATATCGAGAGTTATGTCCTCAAGCTATATATCGAGGGTTATGTCCCCAAGCTATATATCGAGGGTTATGTCCTCAAGCTATATACCGAGGGTTATGTCCTCAAGCTATATATCGAGGGTTATGTCCCCAAGCTATATATCGAGAGTTATGTCCCCAAGCTATATATCGAGGGTTATGTCCCCCACATGACAAGCTATATATCGAGGGTTATGTCCCCAAGCTATATATCGAGAGTTATGTCCCCAAGCTATATATCGAGGGTTATGTCCCCAAGCTATATATCGAGAGTTATGTCCCCAAGCTATATATCGAGGGTTATGTCCCCAAGCTATATATCGAGAGTTATGTCCCCAAGCTATATATCGAGGGTTATGTCCCCAAGCTATATATCGAGGGTTATGTCCCCAAGCTATATATCGAGGGTTATGTCCCCAAGCTATATATCGAGGGTTATGTCCCCAAGCTATATATCGAGGGTTATGTCCCCAAGCTATATATCGAGAGTTATGTCCCCAAGCTATATATCGAGAGTTATGTCCCCAAGCTATATATCGAGAGTTATGTCCCCAAGCTATATATCGAGGGTTATGTCCCCAAGCTATATATCGAGAGTTATGTCCCCAAGCTATATATCGAGAGTTATGTCCCCTACAAGCTATATATCGAGGGTTATGTCCCCCACATGACAAGCTATATATCGAGAGTTATGTCCCCAAGCTATATATCGAGGGTTATGTCCCCAAGCTATATATCGAGGGTTATGTCCCCAAGCTATATATCGAGAGTTATGTCCCCAAGCTATATATCGAGGGTTATGTCCCCAAGCTATATATCGAGAGTTATGTCCCCAAGCTATATATCGAGAGTTATGTCCCCAAGCTATATATCGAGGGTTATGTCCCCAAGCTATATATCGAGGGTTATGTCCCCAAGCTATATATCGAGAGTTATGTCCCCAAGCTATATATCGAGAGTTATGTCCCAAGCTATATATCGAGGGTTATGTCCCCAAGCTATATATCGAGGGTTATGTCCCCAAGCTATATATCGAGAGTTATGTCCCCAAGCTATATATCGAGAGTTATGTCCCCAAGCTATATATCGAGAGTTATGTCCCCAAGCTATATATCGAGGGTTATGTCCCCAAGCTATATATCGAGGGTTATGTCCCCAAGCTATATATCGAGGGTTATGTCCCCAAGCTATATATCGAGGGTTATGTCCCCAAGCTATATATCGAGGGTTATGTCCCCCACATGACAAGCTATATATCGAGGGTTATGTCCCCAAGCTATATATCGAGGGTTATGTCCCCAAGCTATATATCGAGGGTTATGTCCCCAAGCTATATATCGAGGGTTATGTCCCCAAGCTATATATCGAGGGTTATGTCCCCAAGCTATATATCGAGAGTTATGTCCCCAAGCTATATATCGAGGGTTATGTCCCCAAGCTATATATCGAGAGTTATGTCCCCAAGCTATATATCGAGAGTTATGTCCCCAAGCTATATATCGAGGGTTATGTCCCCAAGCTATATATCGAGGGTTATGTCCCCAAGCTATATATCGAGAGTTATGTCCCCCACATGACAAGCTATATATCGAGAGTTATGTCCCCAAGCTATATATCGAGAGTTATGTCCCCAAGCTATATACCGAGAGTTATGTCCCCAAGCTATATATCGAGGGTTATGTCCCCAAGCTATATATCGAGAGTTATGTCCCCAAGCTATATATCGAGGGTTATGTCCCCAAGCTATATATCGAGAGTTATGTCCCCAAGCTATATATCGAGAGTTATGTCCCCAAGCTATATATCGAGAGTTATGTCCCCAAGCTATATATCGAGGGTTATGTCCCCAAGCTATATATCGAGGGTTATGTCCCCAAGCTATATATCGAGAGTTATGTCCCCAAGCTATATATCGAGGGTTATGTCCCCAAGCTATATATCGAGGGTTATGTCCCCAAGCTATATATCGAGGGTTATGTCCCCAAGCTATATATCGAGAGTTATGTCCCCAAGCTATATATCGAGGGTTATGTCCCCAAGCTATATATCGAGGGTTATGTCCCCAAGCTATATATCGAGGGTTATGTCCCCAAGCTATATATCGAGAGTTATGTCCCCAAGCTATATGTCGAGGGTTATGTCCCCAAGCTATATATCGAGGGTTATGTCCCCAAGCTATATATCGAGGGTTATGTCCCCAAACTATATATCGAGGGTTATGTCCCCCACATGACAAGCTATATATCGAGAGTTATGTCCCCAAGCTATATATCGAGGGTTATGTCCTCCACATGACAAGCTATATATCGAGGGTTATGTCCTCCACATGACAAGCTATATATCGAGGGTTATGTCCCCAAGCTATATACCGAGAGTTATGTCGCCAAGCTCTATATCGAGGGTTAGGTCCCCAAGCTATATATCGAGAGTTATGTCCCCCACATGACAAGCTATATATCGAGGGTTATGTCCCCAAGCTATATATCGAGGGTTATGTCCCCAAGCTATATATCGAGGTTATGTCCCCCACATGACAAGCTATATATCGAGGGTTATGTCCCCAAGCTATATATCGAGGGTTATGTCCCCAAGCTATATATCGAGAGCTATGTCCCCAAGCTATATATCGAGGGTTATGTCCTCCACATGACAAGCTATATATCGAGGGTTATGTCCTCCACATGACAAGCTATATATCGAGGGTTATGTCCCCAAGCTATATATCGAGGGTTGTGTCCCCAAGCTATATATCGAGAGTTATGTCCCCATGCTATATATCGAGAGTTATGTCCCCAAGCTATATATCGAGGGTTATGTCCTCCACATGACAAGCTATATATCGAGAGTTATGTCCTCCACATGACAAGCTATATATCGAGGGTTATGTCCTCCACATGACACGCTATATATCGAGAGTTATGTCCTCAAGCTATATATCGAGAGTTATGTCCCCAAGCTATATATCGAGAGTTATGTCCCCAAGCTATATATCGAGGGTTATGTCCCCAAGCTATATATCGAGGATTATGTCCCCAAGCTATATATCGAGGGTTATGTCCCCAAGCTATATATCGAGAGTTATGTCCTCAAGCTATATATCGAGAGTTATGTCCCCAAGCTATATACCGAGAGTTATGTCCCCAAGCTATATATCGAGGGTTATGTCCCCAAGCTATATATCGAGGGATGTGTTCCCAAGATATATAGAGAGTTATGTCCTCAAGCTATATATCGAGGGTTATGTCGCCAAGCTATATATCGAGGGTTATGGCCCCAAGCTATATATCGAGAGTTATGTCCTCAATCTATATATCGAGGGTTATGTCGCCAAGCTATATACCGAGGGTTATGTCCTCAAGCTATATATCGAGGGTTATGTCCCCAAGCTATATATCGAGGGTTATGTCCCCAAGCTATATATCGAGGGATATGTCCCCAAACTATATATCGAGGGTTATGTCCCCCACATGACAAGCTATATATCGAGAGTTATGTCCCCAAGCTATATATCGAGGGTTATGTCCCCCACATGACAAGCTATATATCGAGGGTTATGTCCTCCACATGACAAGCTATATATCGAGGGTTATGTCCTCCACATGACAAGCTATATATCGAGGGTTATGTCCCCAAGCTATATACCGAGAGTTATGTCGCCAAGCTCTATATCGAGGGTTAGGTCCCCAAGCTATATATCGAGAGTTATGTCCCCCACATGACAAGCTATATATCGAGGGTTATGTCCCCAAGCTATATATCGAGGGTTATGTCCCCAAGCTATATATCGAGGTTATGTCCCCCACATGACAAGCTATATATCGAGGGTTATGTCCCCAAGCTATATATCGAGGGTTATGTCCCCAAGCTATATATCGAGAGCTATGTCCCCAAGCTATATATCGAGGGTTATGTCCTCCACATGACAAGCTATATATCGAGGGTTATGTCCCCCACATGACAAGCTATATATCGAGGGTTATGTCCCCAAGCTATATATCGAGGGTTATGTCCCCAAGCTATATATCGAGGTTATGTCCCCAAGCTATATATCGAGGGTTATGTCCCCAAGCTATATATCGAGAGTTATGTCCCCAAGCTATATATCGAGGTTATGTCCCCAAGCTATATATCGAGAGTTATGTCCCCAAGCTATATATAGAGTTATGTCCCCAAGCTATATATCGAGGTTATGTCCCCAAGCTATATATCGAGGGTTATGTCCCCAAGCTATATATCGAGAGTTATGTCCCCAAGCTATATATCGAGAGTTATGTCCCCAAGCTATATATCGAGAGTTATGTCCCCAAGCTATATATCGAGAGTTATGTCCCCAAGCTATATATCGAGGGTTATGTCCCCAAGCTATATATCGAGAGTTATGTCCCCAAGCTATATATCGAGGGTTATGTCCCCAAGCTATATATCGAGAGTTATGTCCCCAAGCTATATATCGAGAGTTATGTCCCCAAGCTATATATCGAGAGTTATGTCCCCAAGCTATATATCGAGAGTTATGTCCCCAAGCTATATATCGAGGGTTATGTCCCCAAGCTATATATCGAGGGTTATGTCCCCAAGCTATATATCGAGGGTTATGTCCCCAAGCTATATATCGAGAGTTATGTCCCCAAGCTATATATCGAGAGTTATGTCCCCAAGCTATATATCGAGGGTTATGTCCCCAAGCTATATATCGAGGGTTATGTCCCCAAGCTATATATCGAGGGTTATGTCCCCAAGCTATATATCGAGAGTTATGTCCCCAAGCTATATATCGAGGGTTATGTCCCCAAGCTATATATCGAGGGTTATGTCCCCAAGCTATATATCGAGGTTATGTCCCCAAGCTATATATCGAGGGTTATGTCCCCTGACAAGCTATATATCGAGAGTTATGTCCCCAAGCTATATATCGAGGGTTATGTCCCCAAGCTATATATCGAGGTTATGTCCCCAAGCAATATATCGAGGTTATGTCCCCAAGCTATATATCGAGAGTTATGTCCCCAAGCTATATATCGAGGTTATGTCCCCAAGCTATATATCGAGGTTATGTCCCCAAGCTATATATCGAGAGTTATGTCCCCAAGCTATATATCGAGGGTTATGTCCCCAAGCTATATATCGAGGGTTATGTCCCCAAGCTATATATCGAGGGTTATGTCCCCAAGCTATATATCGAGGGTTATGTCCCCAAGCTATATATCGAGGGTTATGTCCCCAAGCTATATATCGAGAGTTATGTCCCCAAGCTATATATCGAGAGTTATGTCCCCAAGCTATATATCGAGGGTTATGTCCCCAAGCTATATATCGAGGGTTATGTCCCCAAGCTATATATCGAGGGTTATGTCCCCAAGCTATATATCGAGGGTTATGTCCCCAAGCTATATATCGAGGGTTATGTCCCCAAGCTATATATCGAGGGTTATGTCCCCAAGCTATATATCGAGGGTT
Source organism: Archivesica marissinica (assembly GCA_014843695.1). Taxonomy (NCBI): domain Eukaryota; kingdom Metazoa; phylum Mollusca; class Bivalvia; order Venerida; family Vesicomyidae; genus Archivesica; species Archivesica marissinica. The sequence goes on along the minus strand of CM026399.1, from coordinate 11,516,410 downwards.
ATGTCCCCAAGCTATATATCGAGAGTTATGTCCCCCTGCAAGCTATATATCGAGGGTTATGTCCCCCACATGACAAGCTATATATCGAGAGTTATGTCCCCAAGCTATATATCGAGGGTTATGTCCCCAAGCTATATATCGAGGGTTATGTCCCCAAGCTATATATCGAGAGTTATGTCCCCAAGCTATATATCGAGAGTTATGTCCCCAAGCTATATATCGAGGGTTATGTCCCCAAGCTATATATCGAGAGTTATGTCCCCAAGCTATATATCGAGGGTTATGTCCCCCACATGACAAGCTATATATCGAGGGTTATGTCCCCAAGCTATATATCGAGAGTTATGTCCCCAAGCTATATATCGAGGTTATGTCCCCAAGCTATATATCGAGAGTTATGTCCCCAAGCTATATATCGAGGGTTATGTCCCCAAGCTATATATCGAGAGTTATGTCCCCAAGCTATATATCGAGAGTTATGTCCCCAAGCTATATATCGAGGGTTATGTCCCCAAGCTATATATCGAGGTTATGTCCCCAAGCTATATATCGAGAGTTATGTCCCCAAGCTATATATCGAGAGTTATGTCCCCAAGCTATATATCGAGAGTTATGTCCCCCACATGACAAGCTATATATCGAGGGTTATGTCCCCAAGCTATATATCGAGAGTTATGTCCCCAAGCTATATATCGAGGGTTATGTCCCCACATGACAAGCTATATATCGAGGGTTATGTCCCCAAGCTATATATCGAGAGTTATGTCCCCAAGCTATATATCGAGGGTTATGTCCCCAAGCTATATATCGAGGGTTATGTCCCCAAGCTATATATCGAGAGTTATGTCCCCAAGCTATATATCGAGGGTTATGTCCCCAAGCTATATATCGAGGTTATGTCCCCAAGCTATATATCGAGGGTTATGTCCCCACATGACAAGCTATATATCGAGGGTTATGTCCCCAAGCTATATATCGAGGGTTATGTCCTCAAGCTATATATCGAGGGTTGTGTCCCCAAGCTATATATCGAGAGTTATGTCCCCAAGCTATATATCGAGGGTTATGTCCCCAAGCTATATATCGAGTGTTATGTCCCCAAGATATATATCGAGAGTTGTGTCCCCAAGCTATATATCGAGGGTTATGTCACCCACATGACAAGCTATATATCGAGAGTTATGTCCCCAAGCTATATATCGAGGGTTATGTCACCCACATGACAAGCTATATATCGAGGATTATGTCCCCAAGCTATATATCGATGGTTATGTCCCCAAGCTATATATCGAGGGATATGTCCCACAGCTATATATCGAGGGTTATGTCCCCAAGCTATATATCGAGGGCTATGTCCCCAAGCTATATATCGAGGGTTATGTCCTCAAGCTATATATCGAGGGTTGTGTCCCCATGCTATATATCGAGAGTTATGTCCCCAAGCTATATATCGAGGGTTATGTCCCCAAGCTATATATCGAGTGTTATGTCCCCAAGCTATATATCGAGAGTTGTGTCCCCAAGCTATATATCGAGGGTTATGTCACCCACATGACAAGCTATATATCGAGTGTTATGTCCCCAAGCTATATATCGAGGGTTATGTCCCCCACATGACAAGCTATATATCGAGGGTTATGTCCCCAAGCTATATATCGAGAGTTATGTCCCCAAGCTATATATCGAGGGTTATGTCCTCAAGTTATATATCGAGAGTTATGTCCCCAATCTATATATCGAGAGTTATGTCCCCAAGCTATATATCGAGAGTTATGTCCCCAAGCTATATATCGAGGGCTATGTCCCCAATATATATCGAGGGTTGTGTCCCCAAGCTATATATCGAGAGTTATGTCCCCAAGCTATATATCGAGGGTTATGTCCCCAAGCTATATATCGAGAGTTATGTCTTCAAGCTATATATCGAGAGTTATGTCCCCAAGCTATATATCGAGAGTTATGTCCCCAAGCTATATATCGAGGGTTATGTCCCCAAGCTATATATCGAGGGTTATGTCCCCAAGCTATATATCGAGGGTTATGTCCCCAAGCTATATATCGAGGGTTATGTCCCCAAGCTATATATCGAGGTTATGTCCCCAAGCTATATATCGAGGGTTATGTCCCCAAGCTATATATCGAGGGTTATGTCCCCAAGCTATATATCGAGGGTTATGTCCCCCACATGACAAGCTATATATCGAGGGTTATGTCCCCAAGCTATATATCGAGAGTTATGTCCCCAAGCTATATATCGAGGGTTATGTCCCCAAGCTATATATCGAGAGTTATGTCCCCAAGCTATATATCGAGAGTTATGTCCCCAAGCTATATATCGAGGGTTATGTCCCCAAGCTATATATCGAGGGTTATGTCCCCAAGCTATATATCGAGAGTTATGTCCCCAAGCTATATATCGAGAGTTATGTCCCCAAGCTATATATCGAGGGTTATGTCCCCAAGCTATATATCGAGAGTTATGTCCCCAAGCTATATATCGAGGGTTATGTCCCCAAGCTATATATCGAGAGTTATGTCCCCAAGCTATATATCGAGAGTTATGTCCCCAAGCTATATATCGAGGGTTATGTCCCCTGAAGCTATATATCGAGGGTTATGTCCCCAAGCTATATATCGAGTTATGTCCCCAAGCTATATATCGAGAGTTATGTCCCCAAGCTATATATCGAGAGTTATGTCCCCCACATGACAAGCTATATATCGAGGGTTATGTCCCCAAGCTATATATCGAGAGTTATGTCCCCAAGCTATATATCGAGGGTTATGTCCCCACATGACAAGCTATATATCGAGGGTTATGTCCCCAAGCTATATATCGAGAGTTATGTCCCCAAGCTATATATCGAGGGTTATGTCCCCAAGCTATATATCGAGAGTTATGTCCCCAAGCTATATATCGAGAGTTATGTCCCCAAGCTATATATCGAGGGTTATGTCCCCAAGCTATATATCGAGGGTTATGTCCCCAAGCTATATATCGAGGGTTATGTCCCCCACATGACAAGCTATATATCGAGGGTTATGTCCCCAAGCTATATATCGAGGGTTATGTCCCCAAGCTATATATCGAGGGTTATGTCCCCAAGCTATATATCGAGAGTTATGTCCCCAAGCTATATATCGAGGGTTATGTCCCCAAGCTATATATCGAGAGTTATGTCCCCAAGCTATATATCGAGAGGTGTCCCCAAGCTATATATCGAGGGTTATGTCCCCACATGACAAGCTATATATCGAGAGTTATGTCCCCAAGCTATATATCGAGGGTTATGTCCCCACATGACAAGCTATATATCGAGGGTTATGTCCCCAAGCTATATATCGAGGTTATGTCCCCAAGCTATATATCGAGGGTTATGTCCCCAAGCTATATATCGAGGGTTATGTCCCCAAGCTATATATCGAGGTTATGTCCCCAAGCTATATATCGAGGGTTATGTCCCCAAGCTATATATCGAGAGTTATGTCCCCAAGCTATATATCGAGAGTTATGTCCCCAAGCTATATATCGAGAGTTATGTCCCCAAGCTATATATCGAGAGTTATGTCCCCAAGCTATATATCGAGAGTTATGTCCCCAAGCTATATATCGAGAGTTATGTCCCCAAGCTATATATCGAGGGTTATGTCCCCAAGCTATATATCGAGAGTTATGTCCCCAAGCTATATATCGAGAGTTATGTCCCCAAGCTATATATCGAGAGTTATGTCCCCCACATGACAAGCTATATATCGAGGGTTATGTCCCCAAGCTATATATCGAGAGTTATGTCCCCCACATGACAAGCTATATATCGAGGGTTATGTCCCCAAGCTATATATCGAGAGTTATGTCCCCAAGCTATATATCGAGAGTTATGTCCCCAAGCTATATATCGAGAGTTATGTCCCCAAGCTATATATCGAGAGTTATGTCCCCAAGCTATATATCGAGAGTTATGTCCCCAAGCTATATATCGAGGGTTATGTCCCCAAGCTATATATCGAGGGTTATGTCCCCAAGCTATATATCGAGAGTTATGTCCCCAAGCTATATATCGAGGGTTATGTCCCCAAGCTATATATCGAGAGTTATGTCCCCAAGCTATATATCGAGAGTTATGTCCCCAAGCTATATATCGAGAGTTATGTCCCCAAGCTATATATCGAGGTTATGTCCCCAAGCTATATATCGAGGGTTATGTCCCCAAGCTATATATCGAGGGTTATGTCCCCAAGCTATATATCGAGAGTTATGTCCCCAAGCTATATATCGAGGGTTATGTCCCCAAGCTATATATCGAGAGTTATGTCCCCAAGCTATATATCGAGAGTTATGTCCCCAAGCTATATATCGAGAGTTATGTCCCCAAGCTATATATCGAGAGTTATGTCCCCAAGCTATATATCGAGGGTTATGTCCCCAAGCTATATATCGAGGGTTATGTCCCCAAGCTATATATCGAGAGTTATGTCCCCAAGCTATATATCGAGGGTTATGTCCCCAAGCTATATATCGAGGGTTATGTCCCCCACATGACAAGCTATATATCGAGGGTTATGTCCCCAAGCTATATATCGAGGGTTATGTCCCCAAGCTATATATCGAGGGTTATGTCCCCAAGCTATATATCGAGAGTTATGTCCCCAAGCTATATATCGAGAGTTATGTCCCCAAGCTATATATCGAGGGTTATGTCCCCAAGCTATATATCGAGGGTTATGTCCCCAAGCTATATATCGAGAGTTATGTCCCCAAGCTATATATCGAGGGTTATGTCCCCAAGCTATATATCGAGAGTTATGTCCCCAAGCTATATATCGAGAGTTATGTCCCCAAGCTATATATCGAGGGTTATGTCCCAAGCTATATATCGAGAGTTATGTCCCCAAGCTATATATCGAGGGTTATGTCCCCCACATGACAAGCTATATATCGAGGGTTATGTCCCCAAGCTATATATCGAGAGTTATGTCCCCAAGCTATATATCGAGGGTTATGTCCCCAAGCTATATATCGAGAGTTATGTCCCCAAGCTATATATCGAGGTTATGTCCCCAAGCTATATATCGAGAGTTATGTCCCCAAGCTATATATCGAGAGTTATGTCCCCAAGCTATATATCGAGGTTATGTCCCCAAGCTATATATCGAGGGTTATGTCCCCAAGCTATATATCGAGAGTTATGTCCCCAAGCTATATATCGAGAGTTATGTCCCCAAGCTATATATCGAGAGTTATGTCCCCACATGACAAGCTATATATCGAGGGTTATGTCCCCAAGCTATATATCGAGAGTTATGTCCCCAAGCTATATATCGAGGGTTATGTCCCCACATGACAAGCTATATATCGAGGGTTATGTCCCCAAGCTATATATCGAGGGTTATGTCCCCAAGCTATATATCGAGGGTTATGTCCCCAAGCTATATATCGAGGGTTATGTCCCCAAGCTATATATCGAGAGTTATGTCCTCAAGCTATATATCGAGGGTTATGTCCCCAAGCTATATATCGAGGGTTATGTCCCCAAGCTATATATCGAGGGTTATGTCCCCACATGACAAGCTATATATCGAGGGTTATGTCCCCAAGCTATATATCGAGGGTTATGTCCCCAAGCTATATATCGAGGGTTATGTCCCCAAGCTATATATCGAGGGTTATGTCCCCAAGCTATATATCGAGAGTTATGTCCCCAAGCTATATATCGAGGGTTATGTCCCCAAGCTATACGAGAGTTATGTCCCCAAGCTATATATCGAGGGTTATGTCCCCAAGCTATATATCGAGAGTTATGTCCCCAAGCTATATATCGAGAGTTATGTCCCCAAGCTATATATCGAGGGTTATGTCCCCAAGCTATATATCGAGAGTTATGTCCCCAAGCTATATATCGAGGTTATGTCCCCAAGCTATATATCGAGGTTATGTCCCCAAGCTATATATCGAGGGTTATGTCCCCACATGACAAGCTATATATCGAGAGTTATGTCCCCAAGCTATATATCGAGAGTTATGTCCCCAAGCTATATATCGAGGGTTATGTCCCCAAGCTATATATCGAGAGTTATGTCCCCAAGCTATATATCGAGAGTTATGTCCCCAAGCTATATATCGAGAGTTATGTCCCCCACATGACAAGCTATATATCGAGGTTATGTCCCCAAGCTATATATCGAGAGTTATGTCCCCTCAAGCTATATATCGAGGGTTATGTCCCCAAGCTATATATCGAGAGTTATGTCCCCAAGCTATATATCGAGAGTTATGTCCCCAAGCTATATATCGAGAGTTATGTCCCCACATGACAAGCTATATATCGAGGGTTATGTCCCCAAGCTATATATCGAGGGTTATGTCCCCAAGCTATATATCGAGGGTTATGTCCCCAAGCTATATATCGAGGGTTATGTCCCCAAGCTATATATCGAGGGTTATGTCCCCAAGCTATATATCGAGAGTTATGTCCCCAAGCTATATATCGAGAGTTATGTCCCCCACATGACAAGCTATATATCGAGAGTTATGTCCTCAAGCTATATATCGAGGGTTATGTCCCCAAGCTATATATCGAGGGTTATGTCCCCAAGCTATATATCGAGGGTTATGTCCCCAAGCTATATATCGAGAGTTATGTCCCCAAGCTATATATCGAGAGTTATGTCCCCAAGCTATATATCGAGGGTTATGTCCCCAAGCTATATATCGAGGGTTATGTCCCCAAGCTATATATCGAGGGTTATGTCCCCAAGCTATATATCGAGGGTTATGTCCCCAAGCTATATATCGAGGGTTATGTCCCCAAGCTATATATCGAGGGTTATGTCCCCAAGCTATATATCGAGGGTTATGTCCTCCATGAAGCTATATATCGAGAGTTATGTCCCCAAGCTATATATCGAGAGTTATGTCCCCAAGCTATATATCGAGGGTTATGTTCCCAAGCTATATATCGAGAGTTATGTCCCCAAGCTATATATCGAGAGTTATGTCCCCAAGCTATATATCGAGGGTTATGTCCTCAAGCTATATATCGAGAGTTATGTCCTCCACATGACAAGCTATATATCGAGGGTTATGTCCCCATGCTATATATCGAGAGTTATGTCCCCAAGCTATATATCGAGG
>CM026399.1:11474253-11508278 GCA_014843695.1 Archivesica marissinica | reverse complement strand
TAAATAAAACGGACAAATGCGCACATTATTGTATACACGTCGACACTCTGAAAATGCATCGTAGGCAATGACTAACCTAGCATGGCGTGTTAAAATGTGCATGTCTGTATTCTTAATCATAAACGCAGCTGTAACCAACCGTTACATCTGTTTCGTACAAGTGATGAATCTGACTTTGGAGAGAATCTATTCGTTTTAGTATGTTCTTGTCAGAGAATATCATGCTTAAGCCATTTGCTAGTGTTCCAAGTTGCTCTCTTCTCCAATACTCCAATCTACTTATACTTCACCGATGCTCAAAAGAAAGTCCTCACTCAGAAAATAGGTCATAAAATGTTATTCTACATAACAATTCCATTATTTTTATGTGATTACTTAAATTCGTTATCTGATACATAAACAAAAACGTCACCCTCCAAATCAAAATTCACAAAAAGCCAGTATGTCAGTATTTCGTATGTCCGCCGAGAGCTGCCACACACACAACATATCTTCTTCTCATAGAGGTAGCTATGTTGCTAATCCTAGCCTGTAGAATGTTCCTCAACTCTTGATTTAATGCAACACGCAGGTCCTGGACGTTTGCTGGTGGTAGTACACGCTTGTACACCCTATCCTTAAGATCTGCCCATACATGTTCTATTGGTGCAAGATAGGGCGATAGCGTTTGCCCGAATATTATCCGGAAGTAGAGGCATATTGTGTTGTCGTTATCTATACAAAATGAAACAATTGTTGATCTCTTAGTTACATTTCCGTAAGAAGTCACGAATTTATTAAATTTATATTGTTTGACAACTCACCTGTACTGTGCACGTGCAAAACGTCTCACCTGTGCAGAATAAGTCGAGTAGTGTATTGGAAACAAATATTTGTTATCACTAAAATTGATGTTGGGGGATTTTATGCGTAAAATAAGTAATATGAAATCTCAAAATTCTATTTTGTCAATGTTGGAATTGATGGGTACCACCTTAAAACATCTTAAATGTGTACTTTTTATTAATATATGTTTTTTATTTTTGCACATCTTGTGGATGTGATACGTGTGTACGTGACAATCTGTTAGCTAATATAGGGGTGTGTAAGTCAATTTTCAACAGCCCAAATACACGGGCTAAACATTAGCTTGGTAGAGTATATCCGGGGAAATATATACATCATAATACTTATTGTAGTACAATCATAAAGCAGATGTAGCACACACGGCCACACATGTGGTGTATTATAACAGATTGCATATGCAATACTTAACTACTGCAAACTAGCTGTGCAACACTATGAGTAAATTATGATATATTTTCTTTAGTATAATAGTATGGTCTATTGAAATCTTCTGATACTTACGAGTGCTGTCCACTATATTGTACAAGAACACACCGTTTAAGCCCATCAAAGGTGGCGCACACCACCAAAGCGGGTACACCATCAAAGCTTGTGCACCATCAAAGCGAGTACACCACCAAAGCGGGTACACCATCAAAGCGTGTACACCATCAAAGTGGGTACACCATCAAAGTGGGTGCACCATCAAATCGGGAACACCATCAAAGCGTGTACACCATCAAAGCGTGTACACCATCAATGCGGGTGCACCATCAAATCGGGAACATCATCAAAGCGTTTACACCATCAAAGCGTGTACACCATCAATGCGGGTACACCATCAAAGTGGGTGCACCATCAAAGCGGGCACACCATCAAAGTGGGTGCACCATCAAAGCGGGCACACCATCAAAGTGGGCACACCATCAAAGCGGGCACACCATCAAAGTGAGTGCACCATCAAAGCGGGCACACCATCAAAGTGGGTGCACCATCAAAGACGGTACACCATCAAAGTGGGTGCACCATCAAAGCGGGAACACCATCAAAGTGGGTGCACCATCAAAGTGGTGCACCATCAAAGCGGGCACACCATCAAAGTGGGTGCACCATCAAAGCGGGTACACCATCAAAGTGGGTGCACCATCAAAGCGGGTACACCATCAAAGCGGGCACACCATCAAAGTGGGTGCACCATCAAAGCGGGCACACCATCAAAGTGGGTGCACCATCAAAGCGGGCACACCATCAAAGTGGGTGCACCATCAAAGCGGGCACACCATCAAAGTGGGTGCACCATCAAAGCGGGTACACCATTAAAGCGGGCACACCATCAAAGTGGGTGCACCATCAAAGCGGGCACACCATCAAAGTGGGTGCACCATCAAAGTGGGTGCACCATCAAAGCGGGCACACCATCAAAGCGGGTGCACCATCAAAGTGGGTGCACCATCAAAGCGGGCACACCATCAAGGTGGGTGCACCATCAAAGCGGGCACACCATCAAAGTGGGTGCACCATCAAAGCGGGTACACCATTAAAGCGGGCACACCATCAAAGTGGGTGCACCATCAAAGCGGGCACACCATCAAAGTGGGTGCACCATCAAAGTGGGTGCACCATCAAAGCGGCACACCATCAAAGTGGGTGCACCATCAAAGCGGGCACACCATCAAAGTGGGTGCACCATCAAAGTGGGCACACCATCAAAGCGAGTACACCATCAAAGTGGGTGCACCATCAAAGTGGTGCACCATTAATGCGGGCACACCATCAAGGTGGGTGCACCATCAAAGCGGGCACACCATCAAAGTGGGTGCACCATCAAAGCGGGTACACCATCAATGCGGGTACACCATCAAAGTGGGTGCACCATCAAAGCGTGTACACCATCAAAGTGGGTACACCATCAAAGCGGGTACACCATCAAAGCGGGCACACCATCAAAGTGGGCACCATCAAGCGGACACCAACAAAGTGGTGCACCATCAAAGCGGGTACACCATCAAAGCGGGCACACCATCAAAGTGGTGCACCATCAAAGCGGGAACACCATCAAAGTGGTGCACCATCAAAGCGGGTACAGGATCAAGCGGGCTCACCATCAAAGTGGGTGCACCATCAAAGCGGGCACACCATCAAAGTGGGTGCACCATCAAAGCGGGTACACCATCAAAGCGGGCACACCATCAAAGTGGGTGCACCATCAAAGCGGGCACACCATCAAAGTGGGTGCACCATCAAAGCGGGCACACCATCAAAGCGGGCACACCATCAAAGTGGGTGCACCATCAAAGTGGGTACACCATCAAAGCGGGCACACCATCAAAGAGAGTACACCATCAAAGCGGGTACACCATCAAAGTGGGTACACCATCAAAGCATGCACACCATCAAAGCGGGTACACCATCAAAGTGGGTGCACCATCAAAGTGTGTGCACCATCAAGGTGGGTACACCATCAAAGCGTGTACACCATCAAAGGTGGCGCACACCATCAAAGCGGGTACACCATCAAAGCGGGTACACCATCAAAGCGGGTACACCATCAAAGCGGGTACACCATCAAAGCGGGTACACCATCAAAGCGGGCACACCATCAAAGCGGGCACACCATCAAAGTGGGTACACCATCAAAGCGTGTACACCATCAAAGCGTGTACACCATCAAAGCGAGTACACCATCAAAGCGTGTACACCATCAAGGCGGGTACACCATCAAAGTTGGTGCACCATCAATGCGGGTGCACCATCAAAGCGAGTACACCATCAAAGTGGGTACACCATCAAACTGGGTGCACCATCAAAGCGGGCACACCATCAAAGCGTGTGCACCATCAAAGCGTGTACACCATCAAAGCGTGTACTCTATCAAAGTGGGTGCACCGTCAAAGTGGGTACACCATCATAGCGGGCACACCATCAAAGCGGGCACACCATCAAAGCGGGCACATCATCAAAGCGGGTACACCATAAAAGCGTGTACACCATCAAAGCGTGTACACCATCAAATTGGGTACACCATCAAACTGGGTGCACCATCAAAGCGGGCACACCGTCAAAGCGTGTGCACCATCAAAGCGTGTACACCATCAAAGCGGGTACACCATCAAAGCGGGTACACCATCAAAGCGTGTACACCATCAAAGTGGGTGCACCATCAAAGTGGGTACACCATCAAAGCGGGCACACCATCAAAGCGGGTACACCATCAAAGTGGGTGCACCATCAAAGTGGGTACACCATCAAAGCGGGCACACCATCAAAGCGGGTACACCATCAAAGTGGGTGCACCATCAAAGTGGGTACACCATCAAAGCGGGCACACCATCAAAGCGGGTACACCATCAAAGCGGGTACACCATCAAAGCGAGTACACCATCAAAGCGGGTACACCATCAAAGCGGGTACACCATCAAAGCGGGTACACCATCAAAGCGAGTACACCATCAAAGCGGGTACACCATCAAAGCGGGTGCACCATCAAAGCGAGTACACCATCAAAGCGGGTACACTATCAAAGCGGGTACACCATCAAAGCGGGCACACCATCAAAGCGGGCACACCATCAAAGCGGGTACACCATCAAAGCTGGTACACTATCAAAGGTGGTAACAGATTAAACGCTTAGATTATTCCAAATTTATTTTAGGCCGATTGCGAAACAAGTTCTTACAACATTAGTTTAATCGCTATCGATATCTCATTCCTGATGGAATCCATCGCACGATGGAGAGAGAAGAGGCAATGTGGAATATAAGTGCCTTGCCTAAGGGCATGGTAGTAACGCCTATATCTGTGTCTCCTAAGTGCCTTGTCTAAGGGCATGGTAGTAACGCCTATATATGTGTCTCCTAAGTGCATTGCCTAAGGGCATGGTAGTAACGCCTATATCTGTTTCTCCTAAGTGCCTTGTCTAAGGGCATGGTAGTAACGCCTATATCTGTGTCTCCTAAGTGCCTTGTCTAAGGGCATGGTAGTAACGCCTATATCTGCGTCTCCTAAGTGCCTTGTCTAAGGGCATGGTAGTAACGCCTATATCTGTGTCTCCTAAGTGCCTTGTCGAAGGGCATGGTAGTAACGCCTATATCTGTGTCTCCTAAGTGCCTGTCTAAGGGCATGGTAGTAACGCCTATATCTGTGTCTCCTAAGTGCCTCGTCTAAGGTCATGGTAGTAACGCCTATATATGTGTCTCCTAAGTGCCTCGTCTAAGGGCATGGTAGTAACGCCTATATATGTGTCTCCTAAGTGCCTTGTCTAAGGGCATGGTAGTAACGCCTATATCTGTGTCTCCTAAGTGCCTTGTCTAAGGGCATGGTAGTAACGCCTATATCTGTGTCTCCTAAGTGCCTTGTCTAAGGGCATGGTAGTAACGCCTATATATGTGTCTCCTAAGTGCCTCGTCTAAGGGCATGGTACTAACGCCTATATATGTGTCTCCTAAGTGCCTTGTCTAAGGGCATTGTAGTAACGCCTATAGCTGTGTCTCCTAAGTTGCCTCGTCTAAGGGCATGATAGTAACGCCTATATCTGTGTCTCCTAAGTGCCTTGTCTAAGGGCATGGTAGTAACGCCTATATCTGTGTCACCTAAGTGCCATACCTAAGGGCATGGTAATAACGCATATATCTGTGTCTCTCACACTTGACATAAATAATTCGACACCCCAAGTGGGAGTCGAACCAACAGCGGCGAGGGAAAAGTGATTAAACAACTCGGCCATATTATATAGTAAAAACAACAACAACAATAATAACAACAACAACAGTGGAATATATATACTAACCACGTGTGATATATAACAGTCTTCATAACATATTCTAAATAATTCATGAAAGTAAAGTGTTTGTTTATTATAGTGTCACCCCTATTTAAAGGGCCAGTCATTTCTGACTTATGAGACACCTCTTTTTATGAACATCAGTACGTTCGGCCATATCAGAACGAACTTAACCACTAGGCCACGGAGACGGTTGAATCAACAATACCACAAAACTAAAACAATATTTTTTTAGAACACTGATAACTATATTTTTAAACTTGCTTGTAATGGCGTAAGCATTTTTTATGTATAGTGTATATAACCTTGATAGTAATGAGGTGTCATTTTGGTGATGATGATTACGTTTATTTACCCTCGCCTCCGGCGAACCATATGGGCGAGCGCACTAAGATGATTAGTATACATCTAAGTTGTTTATGTAGACAGCTGGGAAGGCATCTTCGTTCTTCGCAGGATGACAAATCCTTTATCTTCTTTCGAAGGGGTCCCTTGTAGGGCCACCCTCCTCACTGTTGGTCACCCCGCAGCAGCATTTATACGGATCTGGCAGTTAGACATCTGGTCGTCGGTTGTCACTCAGGGGAGCTTGGATGCCACGACCGTTGCCGCTCCCTCAGGTCCGCTGCCTCGTCTATTCTTGATAGTAATGAGGTGTCATTTTATATGGGTGAGCTGTATTTATAGTATTGCAGCTAAGATTACTAAAGTATAGAGAGTATGAGGTCATAGAATTTAATGATGTAACATGATTATTCTCGAGCAATGACATTTATTCTGGAAGTCGTGATAACTCAGTTGTAGACCGTTCGCTTCAGGTGCGAAAGGCACGGGGTTCGCGCCCAGCTAGAGTCGTTATGATTAGGCAACTAAGGCATTTATGTTACACAGCCTCTTCTGTGTCCCTGGTGGCGATGGATTCCACCAGGAATGAGGTATCGAGAGCGATAAATATAAGTTGTAAGACTTGTTTCGCAATGGAGCTAAAATAAATGTGTATTATATTTAAATGACATGTATCTGCTTTTGGTATGTGTAGCCCATCCATCTATTGGTAGACAATCACATACTTCTTGTGGTTTCTTCCAATGCTGCAAGCAAAGCTCACGTATCTGCATATGTACGGTAGCTGTTCTCTCCTCTTCTATGACTGTGTTGTAGGTCACTTATTTATGTCTAGCGCGAGAGAATGAAATATACGTGAGGTCGAATCCCGAACCAACTTCTAACCCAAACTTATACCCGTTTGACTGCCAGTTTTAGCAACCGCAGACTCGAGAAACTGAAACATATTCAGACTGAATCTGCCGGAAACGTCTTATATCATTTATATGCGAGTGACTTTGATCTACATCCCACATACTCTACTTCGAGTAATCTTAGCTGCAATACTATAAATACCGCTGACCCATATAACTATACATATCTAGCACTTTGTACTCGTTCAAACGCAAAATACAACCTTCTTCTACAGCTCCTCCTCTATACAATGTCGGTTCACGACGGAACCAAATTCTACATACTCGTCTTCGATTAGGATGTAGCTCGCTAAATCACGACTATAGAACAAATATTGCCAATTCACCATTATGATTGTGCAACTCCGTTGAGACTGTTTCACATTACATTTTTCATTGCCCCATGTTTAGTACACACAGACAACGATATCTTTCAAATCTACCATGTGCTCCTACTATCAATAATTTACTATATGGGGATGAACACCTATCACTAGAACAACATACATGTATGTTTCTGAGTGTCCATAGCTACATATCATCCACAAAGCGTGTCGAGGCATCGTAAGGCCTCCAGGGACGCGCTGGCTGACCTGTTGATCGGTGTGTGGTTTCGATGTTTGAATGATTATTAAATATTTTCATGTCCAACTGTCCCTTCTTAGAACAGTACTTCTTGCATAAATGTATATAGAATATCCGCCTCAAGTTACACTCGATTTTAGTATTATTATACCTACCGAAAACGTTGCAAATATTTATTATGTACATTTCCATTGGAGAGGAATTAATGTAAATTTTCTGAAAACTTGTTTTCCAATCCAAACCATTCACACTTTATGTAATTTGTAACATTTTTTGTGTTATACATGTAAATTTATTGGAATAAATACTGTTTAAACCAACACCTGTTTCACCCCACCCACCAGTTGATGAACGTCAGTATATTGCTCCACCTAAAGACTAGTCTGTTAACATGAATACGAACAGTTTGTTTGATAAGTATTATGATGACGGAGTGTGGGCCAATGGTGTATACATATTCTTGATGTTCAATAATTCGTGCAGTGGCGCCATTCCATCAACAATTAAGCATGTCCTCGCATGTTCCTACGCAGTCTCTGTTTGTTCTGCTTGTTCCTCAGCATGGTCACTTGAGTTGTAGTCAACACTGTATTTCACAAGACTTTCCAGGAATGATATGATCTTGCTCTGTACACCATTCCATTTGGCTGGAGAAATGTTATATTGGTATTGGAAAGTTCATGTGCCCCTACAACTTCTTCAGCATCTACTGGTACCTTCGATAATCTTGCTATGACGAGTATGTATGTAACTATGTTCCATTAATGTCAAACCCCTTGCGGTGACCTAGACATGTTTTCCTGGGCAGGCATAGCCGACCTAAGTGGTTAACCAGTACTAAGCATTGTGTGTGAGGTGCCTTGCTCAATGACACTATATACGTGGCCTGACCGAGTATCGAACCTGGGACCGTTCGATTCCAAATCCGACGATCTACCACTGGACCGAGTAGCCGAGTAAAAAGGAATGTTGTTGAATTCAATGCATCTAGCTCATGTTTTAGATAGCGGGGTAATAATCACATTGCATATGGGTTGTACCAAACGCATGGACAATCCTGATCCTTATCGTGCTATCACGTTAATATCAGTGATACTAAAACTGTATGAACTAATTATCTTACAGAGATACTCTATTTTGTCCAGTATCAGTAAACTACAGATTGGATTTCAAGAGGGCATATGGTGTATGAAGACGTCATTCATTTTATGTGAGAGCTTGTTGTATGCATGATATCAGGGTATACCTTTGCTATATGGGCGGCCGCAACGCGTTTGATACCGTGGGACATAATGGACTCTTCTATAAACTGTGAATGAACTGATCCTACGTATATACTAGCTTTTCTGGCGATTTACAAAAATATGACTATTAAGGAATTCACTCAGAATGGTTCAATGCCTCCCATGGTACTCGCCAAGGTGGACAATCCAGTCCGATGAGGTATATATCTCCTCGATATCAACGAACATATCAGACAACTAGAAGATAGTGGTATGGGAATGTATATATGTTTGATATTCAAATGTTGTCTGAATGCAATGCTAGAAATTTGTAATTCCTATTCATAGCAATGGAGATACCAATACAATTGGAGCCGACGTCGTGGGTGGGTTTCGGGTGGGTGGATGGGTGCGTGCGTGTGTGTCGATATGGCACACATTGAAACTCTTACTGACTTCAAGAAGTTGCAGCTCTTTGAACAACTGTGTCGACTATCAAACGAATATATTGCTATACGTGTGTTTAGTCATAGACTCATTAGATTCATGAACGATGATGTGCAAACCTTTGGATTTATCCCAGATGCATACAGGTTATTCCAGAAATATGAGCTGGTGCCCCGCTTAGACGACACTATTGAACATTTCCTACCAACTTTACATGGAAAGCGACGCCCAATTGGGCACTTATTGTTCAAGGCAAACGCAGGAGATATGGCAACCTATATCAAATATATGTTTGTATATTAATGAATAATGTTCAAAGGGAGTGTAATCCAGATGTATTATGTGTTGTCTCCAAGAGAAATCCGGAGTTAAATCCCTTGTGACAGACGATATCTGGGGAGTTATAGGGTATTAGCATTACGTGTAGATAAATCGAGGTAATTCCATATTTCTATTGAATCCGGTATAACAGATCTGGAGTAGGTTTCAATGCGCCTCGGCAAAGTGATAAAGTTATAGTTATAATCGTAGTGGATAGTCATTAGCATCTTCAACAGTAGACGGGGAAATGTCATGTAGGTAAACTTGGCAGCAGCCCGTGTTTTCCTTTATACACTCTAGTATTAATTTCTGAATAGATCTACGATCTGCAAGTGAAACCCAGCCACTTTCCTTGAGTAGATATTGTATTGAGACGGAACGAGTCAACCCTGTCACTAGGTGAGCAGCTTCATATTTGAGTGTCTCTATTCTTTTCATATTGAGTGCAGCTGTCCCAAACTATTGGTGCATATTCAAGTAATGGTCTTAGATAAGATATGTAGATATTGTTTAACGTTATACGTTTAAGTTTATATTTTAGCATTTTCATTGAGCCTAATACTTTTGAAGTAAGGTAGTAATATTGTTTATATGCGTGTGCCATGATCCGTCGCTGGTTAACAATACACCTAAATGTTTATGATCATCAACAAAGCTGAGTACAACGTTATCGAAACATAGGGACGGAAGATCTATATTTCTAAGAGAAAAACATGACATCAGTTTTTTTGTCAGGGTTAAACTTAACTAACCAATGAGTTGCCCAACTAGATATTAATTCTAAGTCAGAATTTAAAACCTTTTCCATGACTTCTGAAACCGATGCAGATACAGCTTTGAGCCTCCATGTATTGCTGAATACTGTACTTAACATGTAGTCACGTTTCTTTAATTAATATGTTTTCTATGTCATTGTATATATGTTGAGGGCTTTATTTGTATTAGCCATGTGTTATGTAATCTTCCTCGTAAAATAAAGTCATTTTCATACGAATAACAATTCTGTATAACTATTCTTTAAGGTATAATTGGTATTGGGTAAAAATGGATTTACCCAGCAATTAGGGATGTAATAAAGTATAACAATGTTGTATATATGTCAAACATGTTCTATTTATGTCATTTCTTGTCATATTATTAACTTAGTAAGTCGTTCCTCTAGTATTAATATGTTATTAAAATGATATCTCTTTATTTATGTATAATATCAGTGTCTGTAAATGCAGATAAAAACCCATCTCCCCCATCATGTAATAGAATCGACCGACCTCACAAGCGAAATCACTAAAATCAAAATAGTTCCATATACTTTTCTTATATTTGTTTATTTATAATAGTCCGTTAAGTTTAGGAACATCACTCCATGAGGTGAAATGTTAGTGAGTTGTTATTGGGAAAATATGTTTGGTGTTGTGTGTTGTTGGCAAACAAATCACTACGCAGTAATTGCATACATGTACAATTTTAAAAAATAGCACCATTTTACGGCGAACAGAATAGACCGATGTTTTGCAGCCTGTGATATAATGTTAGCAACGTGATATGTCTAATAATAATAACAAGTAAGTAATATCGTTTTGATTTAGGAAATATTTCTTTATTGTACTGGTAGATAGATGTAGACTATTTGGCGTAATTATTAGAACCTGTTTTTAAGTGTTGACCTACTTTCCAAAAATCATAGCATTCACTTGATTCAGTTACATTGAACTGCTTTGTACGTAAAATCTTTTTCTCGACCAGTCATTCAGATCTCGATATATATTTGTCATTTATCAGAGATAAACCCATTTATCTTGAAGGTCGCAACATATAAATATTGCAACAAGTGCGACTATATTAGTTTCCACCAGGTACGATATTGTCGTGTTACATAACGGCATTAATGCGTATTATTTATCAAAGACTTGAAGCCTGTGGTGGGTGGGGTATTTTGTTAAAACATATTTGTTCCCGTGATACATCATTACATTCCGTTATCAGTATGTTAATATACTATTATTATGTTGTTTTTGTGTATTTATGTGTGTTTGCATTGTTTAATGCATTTAATGAGTTTGGGTATGTTGGGATCTTTTAAAAACTTTACAATTATGTACACCTGTGTCTGTGACCTGGATTTCCCATTGAATTGTTGAAGAAATATGGGTGGCGTCCTTGTAGTAATATTTAGACTTGAAAAATGTGACCTTTTACTATCCAGGCACAGGCACAAGACACACTTTGTTTGCCCTATGATCATATAGTAAGTAACATT
This sequence comes from Archivesica marissinica, assembly GCA_014843695.1. Taxonomy (NCBI): domain Eukaryota; kingdom Metazoa; phylum Mollusca; class Bivalvia; order Venerida; family Vesicomyidae; genus Archivesica; species Archivesica marissinica. The sequence goes on along the minus strand of CM026399.1, from coordinate 11,496,602 downwards.
ACTTAATATATAACCATAGGCCAAACAATCGTTTTTGTGTCTTGTGCCTGTGTATCCATAATCCAGGCATTTTTCAAATTCTAAATGCTAAACCTCAATTATGCGTAGCATATTTTATATTCTAAAAAAGTTGTTTTTATAAATTGTTAACAAGATGAACACACATACCGTAGGCGTTGTATTGAATTATGCACAGTCTATTACGTCTCTTGACACTATACAAGAAATCAACGTTTAAATGTCATGGCAGAGTTTCGCCATTCCAAATCGTCCATTTTGAATATTTGATTGTTGCGAAAAATAGAAATAATTAGACGAAAATGTTTACAAGATTTATCTCCGTGCCATTACGGTGAACCAAATAAGATTTTGTTAATATTCAATTGTTCATACGCATGAAATGTACTAAAACTATTTCATTTGGATTTCTTTTGTGAAGACTGCCCAGTTATCAGTATGATTGGATTATTAGATGTAACAAGATGTTTGTTTTTTTATATGAAGAATAATCATAATCCAATCAGAACGCTCGCTTCAACGCTCGTTTCAACGCGAATTGCGCCGCTTTAGAAATTTTCAAAACAAATTGAAAATTCTACGAAATATCTTTTTGACGTACATTTTGCCGAATAAACCTACACGTTAGTGGAAACACATTTTATTGATAATGTTATTCACAGTTAAAACTCTCCCGTCGGAGATTTTTTGTTGTTGCTGACAGAACCCGTGTCCTAGTATGGAAATGTGACCTGCTTTGGCCAATGTCTGTGGCAATTGTTTGCAAAGTATACATGCATGCAGCTTAATGTTGTGTTTTATTTGAAGAACAATATAAAGACTCGGGATAGGCGTTATATTTGGACAGATTTGTACAAAATTGTTACAGATAGGGCCATTTTACTGATCGATGCGAAATCTGACATCCCACAGAGTAGAATCTCTGTACTTAAATATATATAATAGTACCCCCAAACGTGCCGAATCCCTGTGATCCCAGTGGCCTGGGGGTAAATGACTGATATCCGGCCAAGCTTTCCTAGGCACAGATTCAAGAGGACTGCAAAGGTCGAATTCCTTCTCTATGTCAGTAGGGGCTTGGTAATCTAATAAGGTAGAATCTGTGGATTCATACGCCGGACTACTTTCAGCGATGGCGGCACGATCCTCCCTACCTGTCCAGGGCTTCAACTGATTTACATGCATAACCCGGTATTTGACTCTTTTGTCAGGCATGTATATAATATAGGTATGCGATGCTACCTTTTCGTGCACTAAATACGGTCCCTGGAGGGCATTCTTCAGTTTCATACCTTTTAACGGTAATCGGACTAATACGAATTCCCACGCTGGAATTCGCTCATTTTCGCCTTTTTATTTCTGTCATATTTCGTTTTTCGACCGTCGGCGGCCTGTTTGGCATTCTCGCTAGCTTCGCGTAACGCTTCAGCTAATATATGACACAATTCTTGTACATAGTTTTCTATAGGGATCCCCTCGGTCCGCTCATTTCTAGCCCACCGGTCATAAGTGGAATCTAGATTATCTCTAGGTTCGCGCCCATACAGAAGATAGAAGGGGGAGTATCCAGTACTAGAGTGTTCTGCACTTCTGTATGCAAATAATAGCCAGGGTAGCATTTCATCCCAAGGCTCTACTGTGGTTTCTCCCAGAATCCTCAACATGGTTTTTAACGTGCCATTATATTTCTCAATAGCTCCGTTGGTTTGAGGCCTATAACTGCTACTAGTTAAGTGGCGTATATCATTCTCGGCTAGGAACCGTGTAAATGAGTCAGCTAGGAATGCACTTCCTCTGTCAGTCAACAGAGTTTCGGGTTTTCCATGTCGAGATATAGTCTATATTAGTGCCTTCTGAACATTATCAGCGGTCGCGGCGGCGAATGGGAAAGATTCAGAATATTTAGTGGCATGGTCAATAATATTCAAGATATAATGGTTCCCGTTAATAGTGTTTTTTCATGGGTCCCACGAAATCAGCTGATATGAATCTGAATGGTTGGGATATAATGGGCAGAGGTTTCAATGGGGCTACAGTGGATGTCCCTTACCAGCTCTCTGGCACGGCCCACAGCTATGGCAGAATCGTTTAACATCCACTCGGATTCCTGGCCAAAAGAAGCGAAGCTTAATTCGCTTAAGGGTTTTACTCGGTCCAAGGTGTCCCGTACTTAAACTATCATGTGCGAGTCCCGTTATATGAGTCCTGAATCCTCGTGGAACTACCACCTGATCATATATTTTCCAGGGTCGAACCTTGGATGGGTCCTGAGGTTCTCTCCTCATAAGTAAGCGGGATTCGGGCTGGATGTAATATCCTTGTTTTATGGGGTTTTCCTCATGCGCCATTTCCCATAGTGGCAATAATGACGGGTCATTTTTCTGTTCTCGCAATAATTTATCAGGGCTCAAGTCATCAATAGATGGACTATCTTGGGGTGTCTCCATACTGGCTTTCTCAGAGGGGGGATTGATTTCAGTAGTATTCCGAAAAGGTAATACATATTCCTCAGTATCGGGTGTGTTTTCTAAGTCTGGAATAGATGCGACGGTTTCATCAAAGGGGATCGTTTTCTTATTGGAGCGTGTCACAACACCACATGTAATTAAATCAGTGACAGGATAGTTTCGCAATCGTTACCTATTATCAGATCAACCCCTGCGGCGCATCTATGTGTCAATATAGCCACCGTCAAATTGCCTCGATATATTGGACAGTTAACGCTAATCTTTGCCACGGGATAATTACCAGGTATATAATTGACACCTCTAATGGTCACGTGTTCACCTGTGTATTCCAACTGATTAGCCGTTTGCTCGTTAGCAGTCAACAAACTGATCGTAGCGCCAGTATCTCTTAAATATGTCACGTATGCGGCATGATTGTTAATTCGAGCCTGCCCTGTATATTTGACGAGTAATGGGTTTACCCTTTCTTTATACTCAGATGTGTTGATTGGTTCGTTAGTGATAAAGGCGGAGCTATGATTAGCGTTTGACATGTGCCCGTTAGCGAGATTTCTAGTACCTCGGTACCTAGGTGAATTGGGATTCGTCCAACACTCGTTATGGGCGTGGCCATTTCGTCGACAATAATTACAATATTTTTCTACACGGGGATTTCTGTGTGTAGCTTGGGAATTATCATTCCTCATATTGGGTCGATACATGGGTGTGGGGGTGTATGGCCTTGGGGCTGGAGGTCGGTGTTCCGTATCTCTGGGTTTCATACTCGGATTCGAATTAATCCGCGTTCTGGGCGCCAATCTGCGATGGAGATTATATTCATCGGCCAATGCAATACATTCCTGGAGAGTGGATGCTCTTTTATCCAGAATGAACAAATTAAGTTCATCACTTAGCTGGGAATCGAACCTATATCTCAAGAGCAGCTAGACCCAGTTGACTTCGTTCGGATCATTGTTCTCCGTCCATAGTGCCATTTGCTCCCTTAATTCCTTAATGAATTCGGAATATGTCTGCTGAGGTTTCTTTACCCAAGAGAAGAAATTTGTTCTGTATACAGTGGGTGAAAGTCGATATTCATCCAAGATGGCGGCCTTAAGAATATCATAATTATTAGCATCTTGGACAGGAAGCGTGGCATATATATTTATGGCCTTGTCAGATAACTTGTCTATAATATGCCCCACCCAAATTTGTTTGGAGATCTGGCTAGCTTCAAACAGTATCTCACATGTTGAGAAGAATGTATCTGGCCTCATAGTAGGGGTCCAATTAGGAACAGATATGTTGGTCTTAGGGGGTCTATTATCTGTAGGGAAGGGGTTATTTTGCTGAGATTCCTGATCCCTCTGGATTTCTCTCAGGCGAATCTCCATATTAATCTTGTCTCTATTCATCCTTTCTTCTCTCTCTCTCTCTTTCTCTATTCTCTCATGTTCTCTCTCTTTCTCATAAATTTCAGCCTGGCGTTCCATGCTTGCTTGATTAAAGTAGGGTAGTCTCATTAACTTATCCCATATATCATCACCTGTGGTCTGGAAGTCGGGGCGAACCGGTCTCTCAATTTCCTTATTAGCACTCCTAGTCGTCGCCATTTTGTTTTTGTATTTCCTAAAGTTTTATTCCCAATAATGTCTCTTCAAATGTATTATAGAATTGTGTTTCATGAAAGGCAGTGGATCACTATATATTTTAAACAGCCTCTATGAAAAGAAATTGGTACTTACCGAATTCCATGTCGTCTCCGTTAATCCAATATAAATAATTTATCACATTTAAAATAGTTCACATAATAATCCAAATATATCTCATTTCACATAGTTCCAATACTTTAAGAATGTTCACTATTTAATAATAATCCGATGGCGTCCTTCATTTATTTAATTTCCAATCTTAACACTGTTTTTGTACACTTCTATGTTTACGTTAATTAATAGTTCCTAGTATCTTCGATAAATGTATCCTAGTGTTCTCCACAATATGTCCCGATCTGTCACGATATTTCGTTATCCCGATTCGTCTTTCTTCCGATCCAACTCCGTAATTTATTTCGATCCAATCCACTCTTTATTTCGATCCAAACTCCGTCTTTATTTCGATCCAATCCACTCTTTATTTCGATCCAAACTCCGTCTTTATTTCGATCCAAACTCAGTCTTTACTTTGATCCAATCTCCGTCTTTACTTTGATCCAATCTCCGTCTTTACTTTTATCCAATCTCCGTCTTTACTTTGATCCAATCTCCGTCTTTACTTTGATCCAATCCCGGACGAGCGTCCCAATTGTAGCAAACCTCTCTTTCTACTTATATATTTTGTCCGGTATAAATGCTCTAACCAGGGTCTATCCTATCGTAGACTCGCTGGCGTTGTCTAGGGGGTTTCTCTATGGTCCTTCAATAGTGTTCTAACCAGGGTCTATCCTATCGTAGACTCGCTGGCGATGTCTAGGGGGTTTCTCTATGATCCTTCAATAATTTATAACTCAACACAGTCTATCATTTTCCTTTGTATAATATAATTTATAACAATCGCCTTTAATTTATATTATAACATGTATCATATATTCGTATTATCTCGTATCTTATTGTTCGCCTCACTATTTCCATATGTTCATAATAGTCCCATATGACTATATTAATTTCCTTCCTTCATCAAACTATTCCAATAGATATATTAGCCAAAACAATCGTTTCTTAAACGGCCTAATTATCTTCCGTTCACGTATTTAATACGACTTTAATATTTAAGAGTTAATACTTCTTTAAATATTAATTTTTCTAACTATCATAGAAACAGTTTATATCTTAAAGGTGAGTTACATATATTCCTTAAATGCCTCCTTGGCAGGATAATAATGCACTAATTTCTTCATCATTTCTTAAATAGCAAAATTAACATCTATAACAGACATAACGGCGCCAAACATCTGTGATGTTATACAATATTATTACTTGTTTCTCTGTCATCAATAAAGCGGCTATTATCTTACATAACTGACCACCTGCACTCGGTAGTGAAACTTGTTCCCGCGCGAACAGAGAACTGATAATTTAGGCGCGAAAATAATAGCAGACGATTATACATATTACATAAAATCATAATCTTACATGGTTAACAATGTGTCATATATATAAATAAATAAATGTATTTATAAAATACATTTCTATTTATATATGACAATATTTATTCGTGCAAATAGATGTTTGTGTTTTTACTATCTTTTGCACAACCGGTACACTATTCCTTCGCCAAATAATACAGTATACCAACCTTCAGTTTTCAATGACCTGATTTCTTATACCACATCTTTTCTACACACACTAGTCTGAAGTCTTCTCATGTCACATAATTTCTCAAAAAACACAAACACTATACATTGCCTTGTCATGAAAATGCATTTTACCAAAAAGAAAAATTTACTATATTAGTTATTGGTCCGCCTCCGTGGTCGAGTGGTTAAGGTCGCTGACTTGTATACCACTGTAATCTATCATCACTGATGGTCACGGGTTCGAGCCCCGCTCAGGCCGTGTCTCATTTATATGAAACAGTTGGCAGTTTCTTACGGAGGTTGGTGCACCCCAAGTACTGGTTAACCGCTGGAGCCTGCCCAGGAAAGGTGTTGTTAGGTAAACTGCCCGCCGGCGATATAGCCCAAAATGGTGCTGATGCAGGCGTAAAACCCGAAATATAACATAATATATTAGTTATTGGGACTACATTCGAGTGGACCATTGATGCACTTCTGCCTAATTACGTATATACAACCTTGTAAGCAATTGATATTCAAGAGACAAACACATTATGAACGACTCAATGATACTGATGTATACGGAATAGTCATCTCGAATGTGATCTAGGGTGTGATCTGGACCATGAGGTCATTGTTTGCCATATACATATATATGACCAGAGTGCTCTGTACCATGAGGTTGTTGTTTGCCATATACATATATATGACCAGAGTGCTCTGTACCATGAGGTTGTTGTTTGCCATATACATATATATGACCAGAGTGCTCTGTACCATGAGGTTGTTGTTTGCCCACCAAGCTCTCCATCTACATGCAGGGTATGACCAGAGTGATCTGGACCATGAGGTCATTGTTTGCCATATGCATATATATGACCAGAGTGCTCTGTACCATGAGGTTGTTGTTTGCCATATATACATGTATGACCAGAGTGCTCTGTACCATGATGTTGTTGTTTGCCCACCAAACTCTCCATTTACATGCAGGGTATGACCAGAGTGTTCTGTACCATGAGGTTGTTGTTTGCCCACCAAACTCTCCATCTACATGTAGGGTATGACCAGGGTGATATGTACCATGAGGTTGTTGTTTGCCCACCAAACACTCCATCTACATGTATGGTATGACCAGAGTGCTCTGTACCAAGAGGTTGTTGTTTGCCATATATATGACCAGAGTGCTATGTACCATGGGGTTGTTGTTTGCCATATATATGACCAGAGTGCTCTGTACCATGGGGTTGTTGTTTGCCATATATATGACCAGAGTGCTATGTACCATGAGGTTGTTGTTTGCCCACCAAACTCTCCATCTACATGTAGGGTATGACCAGAGTGCTCTGTACCATGGGGTTGTTGTTTGTCATATATATGACCAGGGTGTTATGTACCATGAGGTTGTTGTTTGCCCACCAAACTCTCCATCTACATGTATGGTATGACCAGAGTGCTCTGTACCATGAGGTTGTTGTTTACCCACCAAACACTCCATCTACATGTATGGTATGACCAGTGTGTTATGTACCATGAGGTTGTTGTTTGCCAACCAAACTCTCCATCTACATGTAGAGTATGACCAGAGTGCTCTGTACCATGGGGTTATTGTTTGTCATATATATGACCAGGGTGTTATGTACCATGAGGTTGTTGTTTGCCAACCAAACTCTCCATCTACATGCAGGGTATGACCAGAGTGATCTGTACCACGAGGTTGTTGTTTGCCAACCAAACTCTCCATCTACATGCAGGGTATGACCAGAGTGTTCTGTACCATGAGGTTGTTGTTTGCCATATATACATGTATGACCAGAGTGCTCTGTACCTTGAGGTTGTTGTTTGCCCACCAAACTCTCCATCTACATGCAGGGTATGACCAGAGTGATCTGTACCATGTGGTTGTTGTTTGCCATATATATGCCCAGAGTGCTCTGTACCATGTGGTTGTTGTTTGCCATATATACATGTATGACCTGAGTGCTCTGTACCATGAGGTTGTTGTTTGCCATATATATGACCAGAGTGCTCTGTACCATGAGGTTGTTGTTTGCCCACCAAACTCTCCATCTACATGTAGTGTATGACCAGAGTGATCTGTACCATGTGGTTGTTGTTTGCCATATATATGCCCAGAGTGCTCTGTACCATGTGGTTGTTGTTTGCCATATATATGACCAGAGTGCTCTGTACCATGAGGTTGTTGTTTGCCATATATATAACCAGAGTGCTCTGTACCATGAGGTTGTTGTTTGTCCACCAAGGTCTCCATCTACATGTAGGGTATGACCAGGGTGCTGTGTACCATGAGGTTGTTGTTTGCCATATATATGACCAGGGTGCTCTGGACCATGAGGTTGTTATTTGCCATATATATGACCAGGGTGCTATGTACCATGAGGTTGGTGTTTGCCATATATATAACCAGAGTGCTCTGTACCATGAAGTTGTTGTTTGCCAACCAAACTCTCCATCTACATGCAGGGTATGACCAGAGTGATCTGTACCACGAGGTTGTTGTTTGCCAACCAAACTCTCCATCTACATGCAGGGTATGACAAGAGTGTTCTGTACCATGAGGTTGTTGTTTGCCATATATACATGTATGACCAGAGTGCTCTGTACCTTGAGGTTGTTGTTTGCCCACCAAACTCTCCATCTACATGCAGGGTATGACCAGAGTGATCTGTACCATGTGGTTGTTGTTTGCCATATATATGCCCAGAGTGCTCTGTACCATGTGGTTGTTGTTTGCCATATATACATGTATGACCTGAGTGCTCTGTACCATGAGGTTGTTGTTTGCCATATATATGACCAGAGTGCTATGTACCATGAGGTTGTTGTTTGCCCACCAAACTCTCCATCTACATGTAGTGTATGACCAGAGTGATCTGTACCATGTGGTTGTTGTTTGCCATATATATGCCCAGAGTGCTCTGTACCATGTGGTTGTTGTTTGCCATATATATGACCAGAGTGCTCTGTACCATGAGGTTGTTGTTTGCCATATATATAACCAGAGTGCTCTGTACCATGAGGTTGTTGTTTGTCCATCAAGGTCTCCATCTACATGTAGGGTATGACCAGGGTGCTGTGTACCATGAGGTTGTTGTTTGCCATATATATGACCAGGGTGCTCTGGACCATGAGGTTGTTATTTGCCATATATATGACCAGGGTGCTATGTACCATGAGGTTGGTGTTTGCCATATATATAACCAGAGTGCTCTGTACCATGAAGTTGTTGTTTGCCCACCAAACTCTCCATCTACATGTAGGGTATGACCAGAGTGCTCTGTACCATGAGGTTGTTGTTTGCCCACCAAACTCTCCATCTACGAACCTCAGAACAAAACTATTGTTCCTCATATAAGATGTAGACATTCGTTTACATAGTACACTCGAAATAAAATACATAGCATCTTTTTTACAACATATGCAAATAACAGATGATACTACGACAAATTGTAAGGAATTTAAATATTTGTTTCTTTGTAACAGGAGAGCAAACAATTAGCCAAGGTGAAACCAACAAGCCGGGCCAAGTAGTCCGAGTGAAACCAACAAGCCGGGCCAATATGAACGACTTTGATCTGTGTTTGATAAGACGTGTAATTCACGCTAATTATGAACGGAGTGCTCCTGTGGCTCTACGTGATGTCGCAGATAAGAACAACACATGGCATTGTAATAACCAAATCGACTCTTCATAGAGCCTTGCTTAAACTTGGATTTAGGTAAATCTAAATATTTGCAAAATACAATATAATATGGGTTGCATGGACCTCTGTCAACATACACCCCAGTTGTTCTAAGCTGTGCCTATTACACTGAAAGGCCTGTGGTCACAATTAAAGAAATAAGACGGTGAGCTTTAACAACTGTAACAACTGAATTAATTATATGGTTTATTGCCCCCATAGAATAGCCGAGATCTTGTGATGGTGCTTTACACTGTACACGATAAATAAACATAAAACACACAAACGTACACATATAGGTCGTATGGCGACATTCCAGCTAGTATGGTGGAGGAAGACCCTGTATATCCCTCAGACCTACCGCATGCTGGTCGGATAGCTTCCTTACTTGAAAGAATTCGACACCCGGTGGGATTAAAACCTACAGCGACAACGGGCAAGTGATTTGAACTCAACAACTGCAACTACTCGGCCACAGAGGCTCCATTTAATAAAGTATGCAAAATCTTGTTTCTACATCCATTTCAAAATTGTGCATTCACTTATATATATAATGTATGTCAAAAATAAAGTTTACTGGTAGGTACGACATACGACCAACTCAAGGCATATAGGAAATTAGTTGAAACAAATAGGTCAATCCGGTACATCAAATTAACCCTTTCCCTCATAGAAGAAGCACCTTTTGACGCCATTACCAATACGACATACACTAACAATGTAGTAGCCAAACCAATGTTCATAAACCCTTTCCCTCATAGAAGAAGCACCTTTTGACGCCATTACCAATACGACATACACTAACAGTGTAGTAGCCAAACCAATGTTCATAAACCCTTTCCCTCATAGAAGAAGCACCCTTTGACGCCATTACCAATACGACATACACTAACAATGTAGTAGCCAAACCAATGTTCATAATAAAGGCCAGAATCTCATGTAGTTCCAGTAATATCTATGGAGGTGGGATAGATATGTCGACTACTTATCCACTGCATGATAGCTAATTGGCTGTCGTTTGTATGGAGATATAATAGTATATTAACATAAATCTCTATGAAGGAAATGGTTAAGGAACTGTTTAAGGAGGAATTAATATAAGATTTCTGAAAACTTGCTTTCCAATCCAAACTATTCACAATTTATGTAATTTGTAACATTTTTTGTGTTATACATGTACATTTATTGAAATAAATACTGTTTAAACCAAAGAAATCTTTATACAGATCTCTGTACGTATTGTTTTTTGTCTTACAGACTCGCAAAAAATGGGTTAGGCTAGCGATTTGTCGGGAAGGAGATGCATGACCTCATAGCAAGCTGACATAACTTTTTGAGGAATGTGAAGACGGCGAGAGAGAATGGGGATGTAATTTTGTATGTTGATGCGACGAGTGGAGCGATAGTATTGTGAGCGAGACGTCAAAGTTGTTGGGAGATAAGAGAGGTCCGTGCAGCAAATTTGTGTCTTCTTGTAAAGGTAAGCACCTTATTATTCACGACGCCGGATGCAGGGATGTTGGCTTAATTCCGAGAGTTGGAGAGATGTTTACAGCTAATAGCGATTCGTGTGACATGAATCGTGAACATTTCTTCGACTGGTGGAAGAATACCATCCTCCTAGTTCTACAGGGGCTGAGCACAATTGTCATGGAGAACGCTTCTTACCATGCGCCAACACCAGTAGGAAGGCAGACAGAGCACTGTGCCCTCGAGACCGATGGATTGAATATACGAATGACATGTTATATTATATGTTATGTTATATTTCGGGTTTTACGCCTGCATCAGCACCATTTTGGGCTATATCGCTGGCGGGCAGTTTACCTAACAACACCTTTACTGGGCAGGCTCCAGCGGTTAACCAGTACTTGGGTGCACCAACCTCCGTAAGAAACTGCCAACTTTTTCATATAAATGAGACACGGTCTGAGCGGGGCTTGAACCCGTGACCATCAGTGATGATAGGTTACAGTGGTATACAAGTCAGCGACCGCAACCACTCGACCACGGAGGCGGACTTGAATGACATGTTGAAGGTTGAACTAATGGAATTTGTTTGCAGGAATAAGTCTCGTCCAAAGTACATTGTTGATGAACTTGCTATGGAAGCTGGACACATTCGTTTGCCGCATAGGCACTTTGAACTAAGCCCAATTGAACTTGTTTGGGGGGGGGAAATGAAGTGTCATGTAGCCCGACATAGCTCTTTGTTTACTGTTGATAATACCAAGGCTCTCTTCATGGAATCGCGGGACTACCCCAGACTATTGGAATAAGTGTGAGGACCATGTTATTACCAAGATTGAACAAGAGTTATGGGTAATCGCTGGTGTACAGGAGGACGAGATTGCTCCTGTAATAAATTCCGTCAATGAGCAAAATAATGACGATGCCTATATGTACACTGACGATAATGACATAGAGGAATTGACGGGCGGACAAGACATACCAGATGGTACTGGTGCTAGTTCTGAGAGTGAGGATGAGGTGTAACGAATTTGTGAGGTGTGTGGCTTGAATGAACTTAGTGATGGAGAGAAAGAGAAACTAGACCTTTGATGCGTGTCAGAGATGGTATCATTGTATATATATGAAAACTGTTGATGAAGATTAAAGGTTTTGTTGTTGTTGTTGATGCCGTATTATTTTACATACGAGGGATGTTCAAAAAAGTTTGCGGAACGTGCTTATAAAATCTTTATTTGTCTTCTATATGATTTGAAATTTAACATAGTGAACCCTTTTTATATTCCTAATTGATTTACCGAAAAACAGCACAGTATTCATAATAATGATATTTGTATCGTTACTACAGTAACTTCGTCCATCGACCGTCACCGGATCACTTTTCGTATTTTAACCAATTTTTTGGAAAATTGTTACCACTTTACATGTTCATTACTTTTGTATGCGCTAATTGATTTTCTCAAAAATGACATCATTCTTGAACCCCCCTCGTACATGTCTTTAATCATGTTACAAATTACGCAATTTATGTTTCCGTTTATCTGTGATCCCAATGTGCAATATGAAAACAGCTGTGATATATTGCATCTATTATCTAATGAGAGACATTACTGGTTTTTCTATTACCTCCCTTGATGGATAAAGTCAGATTTATCCCGAAATGTATATTGATCCTTTTAGTTGGAATCCTTTGTTTTTACTGTTGTCGTCTAAATACAAATACATAGCATTTATATAGCGCAAACATTAAATATTATTCTATTGCGCTTCACAATTACCGATGCAATTTTAATCATTTACCCATGACAATAATATATGGAAGTATAAATAAAAATGTACACATATATAGATATAACTAGGATTCTAGGAATTGGATAAGAACATATTTTATCATGATATCTACACCATTACAGTATATAAGTGAGTGATTGAATTAACGATAAAAGAGGCAATATGAACCACAGACCCAAACACCGCCGTAAGAATGACAACCGTGATGTGGCCAGTACAGTGAATGGGTCGGTACAGTGATCCGCCCATCACCACACGACAGAGCTCGAACCAAAGAGAATGCCCATACAACACTTCACTCGTCAATCCAATACTAAGCAGATGTTGTGTTTGGATAAATTAATTTGATCAAAATCATGCTAATTAATTGAACCAATGTTTACAGTAAAGGATATCTGTCAAGATTTAATAATTTCATAATTATAAGACGAGAATACGGATGAAAATGGAAATGTGGGGTGCAAAGGAAACAACAATAAAAACAGAGGAAACCAATTAAGAGGACCATTATACTATTAGGAGTATTCAGGGGCAGTAACTGACTAATGTTTCTCATTGTTATATTGATATATACAGTCATACATACACGTAGGGCCAATTGTAACCCGACACTTATACAACAACAACAATTACTTTTAATAGTGTCAGGTTACATATTTAACAACAATACTAATTAAGCTTTATAATAGTGTGGGTTTAAATATACATATATGATAGTTCGCATCTGGGGACAGTAATTGTTTATAGCGATTTACATAGGTCAATAGACATACAATATAAGATATAGGTAACTAGTGTTTGTATAAAATATGGCGTTTACTATTGATTTGATTTTGCAACTTTCGAGCAAAAACTTGAAAATAAACAAAGCCGCAATAAGGTATAGAAAATTGGGGATATACCTTTAATAATAAAAGATAGATTAGAGCATGGGAAACACACACTTCTCGTGGAAATAAAGTGGTTTGCTGCAGCAATTCATTAGTTTGAGGTATTTCATTCATTTATTAGCCTAGTTATTCTGAATGGTTATCTTTTGTTGGCTGAGTTTTCTGTGTGTTGAATGTACACAGGGTCAACAGGCCCACTGACTCATTATCAGTTATATTACGATTACTTTGTATTAGTGCCGGTGTCATATAGAATATTGACCCGCCAAAATAATGACCAGCGGGTCATTATTCTATAGGAAAAAGTGATCCGCGGGTCCATATTCTATTATAGAATAATGACCCCCTTATAGAATAATGACCCCCCCCCCCATCCCCAAAGCCTACAAAAACAATGTTATCAATATATTTTATTAATAATTGCATAAGCTATAAAATTAACAATTATCAATAAAATTATATTGAATTTATGTATGAAAAAAGACATACACTCAACTTAATTGGTATTTGAAACCATGCAGCTCAAAATAAATACCATAAAATAGCACAGTACTAACCATTCTTATCATATTCATGCATGTTCTCTTAAACTTTCCAGAAAATATATAATAAATATGCTGTTAACCATTATAATGCCGACTGGTGTGGCTAACTAATTTGTCCACAGGTGTGAAAATCCCCATAATAAAGCAATAACACCTTATTGTTGGAGCACTGCAATCAACTGTGACACTTCCTGTGTCATTTTTTATATCATTCATAATACATAATATTTTATTATTATATGAGCATGGACAGATAACCTGCCTCCCAGTGCAAGAAACTTGTCCATGCCATAGAATAATGACCCCCCCCCCCTATGATTACACAGTAAGAGTGACAATAGAATAATGACCCCCCCCTGTATATTAACTATATGAGCGAGGTGGGGTCACTTTTCCATGCCGTAGAATAATGACCCCCCTGTATATTAACTATATTAGTGTGACGGGGGGTCACTTTTCCATGCCATAGAATAATGACCCCCCCTGTATATTAACTATGAGTGAAGGGGGTCACTTTTCCATGCCATAGAATAATGCCCCTCCTGTATATTAACTATATGAGTGAGGTGGGGTCACTTTTCCATGCCGTAGAATAATGACCCCCTGTATATTAACTATATGAGTGAAGGGGGTCACTTTTCCATGCCATAGAATAATGACCCCCCTGTATATTAACTATATGAGTGAGGTGGGGTCACTTTTCCATGCCATAGAATAATGACCCCCTGTATATTAACTATATTAGTGAAGGGGGTCACTTTTCCATGCCATAGAATAATGACCCCCTGTATATTAACTATATGAGTGAAGGGGGTCACTTTTCCATGCCATAGAATAATGACCCCCCTGTATATTAACTATATGAGTGAGGTGGGGTCACTTTTCCATGCCGTAGAATAATGACCCCCTGTATATTAACTATATGAGTGAAGGGGGTCACTTTTCCATGCCATAGAATAATGACCCCCCTGTATATTAACTATATGAGTGAAGGGGGTCACTTTTCCATGCCATAGAATAATGACCCCCTGTATATTAACTATATGAGTGAAGGGGGTCACTTTTCCATGCCATAGAATAATGACCCCCTGTATATTAACTATATGAGTGAAGGGGGTCACTTTTCCATGCCATAGAATAATGACCCCCCTGTATATTAACTATATGAGTGAGGTGGGGTCACTTTTCCATGCCATAGAATAATGACCCCCTGTATATTAACTATATGAGTGAACACTTTTCCATGCCATAGAATAATGACCCCCCTGTATATTAACTATATGAGTGAGGTGGGGTCACTTTTCCATGCCATAGAATAATGACCCCCTGTATATTAACTATATGAGTGAAGGGGGTCACTTTTCCATGCCATAGAATAATGACCCCCCTGTATATTAACTATATGAGTGAAGGGGGTCACTTTTCCATGCCATAGAATAATGACCCCCCTGTATATTAACTATATGAGTGAAGGGGTCACTTTTCCATGCCATAGAATAATGACCCCCCTGTATATTAACTATATGAGTGAAGGGGGTCACTTTTCCATGCCATAGAATAATGACCCCCCTGTATATTAACTATATGAGTGAAGGGGGTCACTTTTCCATGCCATAGAATAATGACCCCCCGGTTATTAACTATATGAGTGAAGGGGGTCACTTTTCCATGCCATAGAATAATGACCCCCCTGTATATTAACTATATGAGTGAGGTGGGGTCACTTTTCCATGCCGTAGAATAATGACCCCCCTGTATATTAACTATATGAGTAAAGGGGGTCACTTTTCCATGCCATAGAATAATGACCCCCCTGTATATTAACTATATAGTAAAGGGGGGTCACTTTTCCATGCCATAGAATAATGACCCCCTGTATATTAACTATATGAGTGAAGGGGGTCACTTTTCCATGCCATAGAATAATGACCCCTGTATATTAACTATATGAGTGAGGGGGTCACTTTTCCATGCCATAGAATAATGACCCCCCTGTATATTAACTATATGAGTGAAGGGGGTCACTTTTCCATGCCATAGAATAATGACCCCCTGTATATTAACTATATGAGTGAAGGGGGTCACTTTTCCATGCCATAGAATAATGACCCCCCTGTATATTAACTATATGAGTGAAGGGGGTCACTTTTCCATGCCATAGAATAATGACCCCCTGTATATTAACTATATGAGTGAAGGGGGTCACTTTTCCATGCCATAGAATAATGACCCCCCTGTATATTAACTATATGAGTGAAGGGGGTCACTTTTCCATGCCATAGAATAATGACCCCCCTGTATATTAACTATATGAGTGAAGGGGGTCACTTTTCCATGCCATAGAATAATGACCCCCCTGTATATTAACTATATGAGTGAAGGGGGTCACTTTTCCATGCCATAGAATAATGACCCTGTATATTAACTATATGAGTGAAGGGGGTCACTTTTCCATGCCATAGAATAATGACCCCCTGTATATTAACTATATGAGTGAGGGGGGTCACTTTTCCATGCCATAGAATAATGACCCCCCTGTATATTAACTATATGAGTAAAGGGGTCACTTTTCCATGCCATAGAATAATGACCCCCTGTATATTAACTATATGAGTGAGAGGGGGTCACTTTTCCATGCCATAGAATAATGACCCCCTGTATATTAACTATATGAGTGAAGGGGGTCACTTTTCCATGCCATAGAATAATGACCCCCCTGTATATTAACTATATGAGTGAAGGGGGTCACTTTTCCATGCCATAGAATAATGACCCCCTGTATATTAACTATATGAGTGAAGGGGGTCACTTTTCCATGCCATAGAATAATGACCCCCCTGTATATTAACTATATGAGTGAAGGGGGTCACTTTTCCATGCCATAGAATAATGACCCCCTGTATATTAACTATATGAGTGAAGGGGGTCACTTTTCCATGCCATAGAATAATGACCCCCTGTATATTAACTATATGAGTGAAGGGGGTCACTTTTCCATGCCATAGAATAATGACCCCCCTGTATATTAACTATATGAGTGAGGTGGGGTCACTTTTCCATGCCATAGAATAATGACCCCCCTGTATATTAACTATATGAGTGAAGGGGGTCACTTTTCCATGCCATAGAATAATGACCCCCCTGTATATTAACTATATGAGTGAAGGGGGGTCACTTTTCCATGCCATAGAATAATGACCCCCTGTATATTAACTATATGAGTGAAGGGGGTCACTTTTCCATGCCATAGAATAATGACCCCCTGTATATTAACTATATGAGTGAAGGGGGTCACTTTTCCATGCCATAGAATAATGACCCCCCTGTATATTAACTATATGAGTGAGGTGGGGTCACTTTTCCATGCCGTAGAATAATGACCCCCCTGTATATTAACTATATGAGTGAAGGGGGTCACTTTTCCATGCCATAGAATAATGACCCCCCTGTATATTAACTATATGAGTGAGGTGGGGTCACTTTTCCATGCCATAGAATAATGACCCCCTGTATATTAACTATATGAGTGAAGGGGGTCACTTTTCCATGCCATAGAATAATGACCCCCTGTATATTAACTATATGAGTGAAGGGGGTCACTTTTCCATGCCATAGAATAATGACCCCCCTGTATATTAACTATATGAGTGAAGGGGGTCACTTTTCCATGCCATAGAATAATGACCCCCCTGTATATTAACTATATGAGTGAGGTGGGGTCACTTTTCCATGCCATAGAATAATGACCCCCTGTATATTAACTATATGAGTGAAGGGGGTCACTTTTCCATGCCATAGAATAATGACCCCCCTGTATATTAACTATATGAGTGAGGTGGGGTCACTTTTCCATGCCATAGAATAATGACCCCCTGTATATTAACTATATGAGTGAAGGGGGTCACTTTTCCATGCCATAGAATAATGACCCCCTGTATATTAACTATATGAGTGAAGGGGGTCACTTTTCCATGCCATAGAATAATGACCCCCCTGTATATTAACTATATGAGTGAAGGGGGTCACTTTTCCATGCCATAGAATAATGACCCCCCTGTATATTAACTATATGAGTGAAGGGGGTCACTTTTCCATGCCATAGAATAATGACCCCCTGTATATTAACTATATGAGTGAAGGGGGTCACTTTTCCATGCCATAGAATAATGACCCCCTGTATATTAACTATATGAGTGAAGGGGGTCACTTTTCCATGCCATAGAATAATGACCCCCTGTATATTAACTATATGAGTGAAGGGGGTCACTTTTCCATGCCATAGAATAATGACCCCCTGTATATTAACTATATGAGTGAGGTGGGGTCACTTTTCCATGCCGTAGAATAATGACCCCCCTGTATATTAACTATATGAGTAAAGGGGGTCACTTTTCCATGCCATAGAATAATGACCCCCCTGTATATTAACTATATGAGTGAGGTGGGGTCACTTTTCCATGCCGTAGAATAATGACCCCCTGTATATTAACTATATGAGTGAAGGGGGTCACTTTTCCATGCCATAGAATAATGACCCCCCTGTATATTAACTATATGAGTGAAGGGGGTCACTTTTCCATGCCATAGAATAATGACCCCCTGTATATTAACTATATGAGTGAAGGGGGTCACTTTTCCATGCCATAGAATAATGACCCCCCTGTATATTAACTATATGAGTGAAGGGGGTCACTTTTCCATGCCATAGAATAATGACCCCCTGTATATTAACTATATGAGTGAAGGGGGTCACTTTTCCATGCCATAGAATAATGACCCCCTGTATATTAACTATATGAGTGAGGTGGGGTCACTTTTCCATGCCATAGAATAATGACCCCCTGTATATTAACTATATGAGTGAAGGGGGTCACTTTTCCATGCCATAGAATAATGACCCCCCTGTATATTAACTATATGAGTGAAGGGGGTCACTTTTCCATGCCATAGAATAATGACCCCCCTGTATATTAACTATATGAGTGAAGGGGGTCACTTTTCCATGCCATAGAATAATGACCCCCTGTATATTAACTATATGAGTGAAGGGGGTCACTTTTCCATGCCATAGAATAATGACCCCCTGTATATTAACTATATGAGTGAAGGGGGTCACTTTTCCATGCCATAGAATAATGACCCCCCTGTATATTAACTATATGAGTGAAGGGGGTCACTTTTCCATGCCATAGAATAATGACCCCCCTGTATATTAACTATATGAGTGAGGTGGGGTCACTTTTCCATGCCATAGAATAATGACCCCCCTGTATATTAACTATATGAGTAAAGGGGGTCACTTTTCCATGCCATAGAATAATGACCCCCCTGTATATTAACTATATGAGTGAGGTGGGGTCACTTTTCCATGCCATAGAATAATGACCCCCTGTATATTAACTATATGAGTGAAGGGGGTCACTTTTCCATGCCATAGAATAATGACCCCCCTGTATATTAACTATATGAGTGAAGGGGGTCACTTTTCCATGCCATAGAATAATGACCCCCCTGTATATTAACTATATGAGTGAAGGGGGTCACTTTTCCATGCCATAGAATAATGACCCCCCTGTATATTAACTATATGAGTGAGGGGGGTCACTTTTCCATGCCATAGAATAATGACCCCCTGTATATTAACTATATGAGTGAAGGGGGTCACTTTTCCATGCCATAGAATAATGACCCCCCTGTATATTAACTATATGAGTGAAGGGGGTCACTTTTCCATGCCATAGAATAATGACCCCCCTGTATATTAACTATATGAGTGAAGGGGGGTCACTTTTCCATGCCATAGAATAATGACCCCCCTGTATATTAACTATATGAGTGAGGGGGGTCACTTTTCCATGCCATAGAATAATGACCCCCTGTATATTAACTATATGAGTGAAGGGGGTCACTTTTCCATGCCATAGAATAATGACCCCCTGTATATTAACTATATGAGTGAAGGGGGTCACTTTTCCATGCCATAGAATAATGACCCCTGTATATTAACTATATGAGTGAAGGGGGTCACTTTT
Source organism: Archivesica marissinica (assembly GCA_014843695.1). Lineage (NCBI taxonomy): Eukaryota > Metazoa > Mollusca > Bivalvia > Venerida > Vesicomyidae > Archivesica > Archivesica marissinica. The sequence goes on along the minus strand of CM026399.1, from coordinate 11,476,437 downwards.
CCATGCCATAGAATAATGACCCCCCTGTATATTAACTATATGAGTGAAGGGGGTCACTTTTCCATGCCATAGAATAATGACCCCCCTGTATATTAACTATATGAGTGAGGTGGGGTCACTTTTCCATGCCATAGAATAATGACCCCCCTGTATATTAACTATATGAGTGAGGTGGGGTCACTTTTCCATGCCATAGAATAATGACCCTCCTGTATATTAACTATATGAGTGAGGGGGGTCACTTTTCCATGCCGTAGAATAATGACCCCCTGTATATTAACTATATGAGTGAAAGGGGGTCACTTTTCCATGCCATAGAATAATGACCCCCTGTATATTAACTATATGAGTGAAAGGGGGTCACTTTTCCATGCCATAGAATAATGACCCCCCTGTATATTAACTATATGAGTGAAGGGGGGTCACTTTTCCATGCCATAGAATAATGACCCCCCTGTATATTAACTATATGAGTGAAGGGGGTCACTTTTCCATGCCATAGAATAATGACCCCCCTGTATATTAACTATATGAGTGAAGGGGGGTCACTTTTCCATGCCATAGAATAATGACCCCCCTGTATATTAACTATATGAGTGAAGGGGGTCACTTTTCCATGCCATAGAATAATGACCCCCCTGTATATTAACTATATGAGTGAGGTGGGGTCACTTTTCCATGCCATAGAATAATGACCCCCTGTATATTAACTATATGAGTGAAGGGGGTCACTTTTCCATGCCATAGAATAATGACCCCCTGTATATTAACTATATGAGTGAAGGGGGTCACTTTTCCATGCCATAGAATAATGACCCCCTGTATATTAACTATATGAGTGAAGGGGGTCACTTTTCCATGCCATAGAATAATGACCCCCCTGTATATTAACTATATGAGTGAAGGGGGGTCACTTTTCCATGCCATAGAATAATGACCCCCCTGTATATTAACTATATGAGTGAAGGGGGGTCACTTTTCCATGCCATAGAATAATGACCCCCCTGTATATTAACTATATGAGTGAAGGGGGTCACTTTTCCATGCCATAGAATAATGAACCCCCTGTATATTAACTATATGAGTGAAGGGGGGTCACTTTTCCATGCCATAGAATAATGACCCCCCTGTATATTAACTATATGAGTGAGGGGGGTCACTTTTCCATGCCATAGAATAATGACCCCCCTGTATATTAACTATATGAGTGAAGGGGGTCACTTTTCCATGCCATAGAATAATGACCCCCTGTATATTAACTATATGAGTGAAGGGGGTCACTTTTCCATGCCATAGAATAATGACCCCCTGTATATTAACTATATGAGTGAAGGGGTCACTTTTCCATGCCATAGAATAATGACCCCCCTGTATATTAACTATATGAGTGAAGGGGGTCACTTTTCCATGCCATAGAATAATGACCCCCTGTATATTAACTATATGAGTGAAGGGGGTCACTTTTCCATGCCATAGAATAATGACCCCCCTGTATATTAACTATATGAGTGAAGGGGGTCACTTTTCCATGCCATAGAATAATGACCCCCTGTATATTAACTATATGAGTGAAGGGGGTCACTTTTCCATGCCATAGAATAATGACCCCCCTGTATATTAACTATATGAGTGAGGGGGGTCACTTTTCCATGCCATAGAATAATGACCCCCCTGTATATTAACTATATGAGTAAAGGGGGGTCACTTTTCCATGCCATAGAATAATGACCCCCTGTATATTAACTATATGAGTGAAGGGGGTCACTTTTCCATGCCATAGAATAATGACCCCCTGTATATTAACTATATGAGTGAAGGGGGTCACTTTTCCATGCCATAGAATAATGACCCCCCTGTATATTAACTATATGAGTGAAGGGGGTCACTTTTCCATGCCATAGAATAATGACCCCTGTATATTAACTATATGAGTGAAGGGGGTCACTTTTCCATGCCATAGAATAATGACCCCCCTGTATATTAACTATATGAGTGAAGGGGGTCACTTTTCCATGCCATAGAATAATGACCCCCCTGTATATTAACTATATGAGTGAAGGGGGGTCACTTTTCCATGCCATAGAATAATGACCCCCTGTATATTAACTATATGAGTGAAGGGGGTCACTTTTCCATGCCATAGAATAATGACCCCCCTGTATATTAACTATATGAGTGAAGGGG
>CM026399.1:11452742-11473253 GCA_014843695.1 Archivesica marissinica | reverse complement strand
TAATGTAACACAACTACCCTGTGCAACATTATATGTGGTCTAAACCTTTCATAATGTAACACAACTACCCGGCGCCTGGTGCAACATTATATGTGGTCTAAACCTTTCATAATGTAACACAACTACCCGGTGCAACATTATATGTGGTCTAAACCTTTCATAATGTAACACAACTACCTGGTGCAACATTATATGTGGTCTAAACCTTTCATAATGTAACACAACTACCTGGTGCAACATTATATGTGGTCTAAACCTTTCATAATGTAACACAACTACCTGGTGCAACATTATATGTGGTCTAAACCTTTCATAATGTAACACAACTACCTGGTGCAACATTATATGTGGTCTAAACCTTTCATAATGTAACACAACTACCTGGTGCAACATTATATGTGGTCTAAACCTTTCATAATGTAACACAACTACCTGGCGCTTGGTGCAACATTATATGTGATCTAAACCTTTCATAATGTAACACAACTACCTGGTGCAACATTATATGTGGTCTAAACCTTTCATAATGTAACACAACTACCCGGTGCCTGGTGCAACATTATATGTGATCTAAACCTTTCATAATGTAACACAACTACCTGGTGCAACATTATATGTGGTCTAAACCTTTCATAATGTAACACAACTACCTGGTGCAACATTATATGTGGTCTAAACCTTTCATAATGTAACGCAACTACCCGGCGCCTGGTGCAACATTATATGTGATCTAAACCTTTCATAATGCAACACAACTACCCGGCGCTTGGTGCAACATTATATGTGGTCTAAACCTTTCATATTGTAACACAACTACCAGTACCTGGTGCAACATTATATGTGGTCTAAACCTTTCATAATGCAACACAACTACCGTGCCGGTGCAACATTATATGTGGTCTAAACCTTTCATAATGCAACACAACTACCGGCGCCTGGTGCAACATTATATGTGATCTAAACCTTTCATATTGTAACACAACTACCCGGCGCTTGGTGCAACATTATATGTGGTCTAAACCTTTCATATTGTAACACAACTACGCGCCTGGTGCAACATTATATTGATCTAAACCTTTCATATTGTAACACAACTACCAGACCTGGTGCAACATTATATGTGGTCTAAACCTTTCATAATGTAACACAACTACCCGGTGCAACATTATATGTGGTCTAAACCTTTCATAATGTAACACAACTACCCGGTGCAACATTATATGTGGTCTAAACCTTTCATAATGTAACACAACTACCCGGTGCAACATTATATGTGGTCTAAACCTTTCATAATGTAACACAACTACCCGGTGCAACATTATATGTGGTCTAAACCTTTCATAATGTAACACAACTACCTGGTGCAACATTATATGTGGTCTAAACCTTTCATAATGTAACACAACTACCCTGTGCAACATTATATGTGGTCAAAACTTTCATAATGTAACACAACTACCCGGCGCCTGGTGCAACATTATATGTGGTCTAAACCTTTCATAATGTATCGCAACTACCCGGTGCAACATTATATGTGGTCTAAACCTTTCATAATGTAACACAACTACCTGGTGCAACATTATATGTGGTCTAAACCTTTCATAATGTAACACAACTACCTGGTGCAACATTATATGTGGTCTAAACCTTTCATAGTGTAGCACAACTACCTGGTGCAACATTATATGTGGTCTAAACCTTTCATAATGTAAGACAACTACCTGGTGCAACATTATATTTGGTCTAAACCTTTCATAATGTAACACAACTACCTGGTGCAACATTATATGTGGTCTAAACCTTTCATAATATAACACAACTACCTGGCGCTTGGTGCAACATTATATGTGATCTAAACCTTTCATAATGCAACACAACTACCTGGTGCAACATTATATGTGGTCTAAACCTTTCATAATGTAACACAACTACCCGGTGCCTGGTGCAACATTATATGTGATCTAAACCTTTCATAATGCAACACAACTACCTGGTGCAACATTATATGTGGTCTAAACCTTTCATAATGTAACACAACTACCTGGTGCAACATTATATGTGGTCTAAACCTTTCATAATGTAACGCAACTACCCGGCGCCTGGTGCAACATTATATGTGATCTAAACCTTTCATAATGCAACACAACTACCCGGCGCTTGGTGCAACATTATATGTGGTCTAAACCTTTCATATTGTTACACAACTACCAGTACCTGGTGCAACATTATATGTGGTCTAAACCTTTCATAATGCAACACAACTACCCGGTGCCGGGTGCAACATTATATGTGGTCTAAACCTTTCATAATGCAACACAACTACCCGGCGCCTGGTGCAACATTATATGTGATCTAAACCTTTCATATTGTAACACAACTACCCGGCGCTTGGTGCAACATTATATGTGGTCTAAACCTTTCATATTGTAACACAACTACCCGGCGCCTGGTGCAACATTATATGTGATCTAAACCTTTCATATTGTAACACAACTACCAGTACCTGGTGCAACATTATATGTGGTCTAAACCTTTCATATTGTAACACAACTACCCGGTGCAACATTATATGTGGTCTAAACCTTTCATAATGTAACACAACTACCCGGTGCAACATTATATGTGGTCTAAACCTTTCATAATGTAACACAACTACCCGGTGCAACATTATATGTGGTCTAAACCTTTCATAATGTAACACAACTACCCGGTGCAACATTATATGTGGTCTAAACCTTTCATAATGTAACACAACTACCCGGTGCAACATTATATGTGGTCTAAACCTTTCATAATGTAACACAACTACCTGGTGCAACATTATATGTGGTCTAAACCTTTCATAATGTAACACAACTACCCTGTGCAACATTATATGTGGTCTAAACCTTTCATAATGTAACACAACTACCTGGTGCAACATTATATGTGGTCTAAACCTTTCATAATGTAACACAACTACCTGGTGCAACATTATATGTGGTCTAAACCTTTCATAATGTAACACAACTACCCGGTGCAACATTATATGTGGTCTAAACCTTTCATAATGTAACACAACTACCTGGTGCAACATTATATGTGGTCTAAACCTTTCATAGTGTAACACAACTACCCGGTGCAACATTATATGTGGTCTAAACCTTTCATAATGTAACACAACTACCCGGTGGTGCAACATTATATGTGATCTAAACCTTTCATATTGTAACACAACTACCTGGTGCAACATTATATGTGGTCTAAACCTTTCATAATGTAACACAACTACCCGGCGCCTGGTGCAACATTATATGTGATCTAAACCTTTCATAATGTAACACAACTACCCCTGGTGCAACATTATATGTGGTCTAAACCTTTCATAGTGTAACACAACTACCCGGTGCAACATTATATGTGGTCTAAACCTTTCATAATGTAACACAACTACCCGGTGCAACATTATATGTGGTCTAAACCTTTCATAATGTAACACAACTACCTGGTGCAACATTATATGTGGTCTAAACCTTTCATAATGTAACACAACTACCTGGTGCAACATTATATGTGGTCTAAACCTTTCATAATGTAACGCAACTACCCGGCGCCTGGTGCAACATTATATGTGATCTAAACCTTTCATAATGCAACACAACTACCCGGCGCTTGGTGCAACATTATATGTGGTCTAAACCTTTCATATTGTAACACAACTACCAGTACCTGGTGCAAAATAATATGTGGTCTAAACCTTTCATAATGCAACACAACTACCCGGTGCCGGGTGCAACATTATATGTGGTCTAAACCTTTCATAATGCAACACAACTAGCCGGCGCCTGGTGCAACATTATATGTGATCTAAACCTTTCATATTGTAACACAACTACCCGGCGCTTGGTGCAACATTATATGTGGTCTAAACCTTTCATATTGTAACACAACTACTGGCGCCTGGTGCAACATTATATATGATCTAAACCTTTCATATTGTAACACAACTACCAGTACCTGGTGCAACATTATATGTGGTCTAAACCTTTCATAGTGTAACACAACTACCCGGTGCAACATTATATGTGGTCTAAACCTTTCATAATGTAACACAACTACCCGGTGCAACATTATATGTGGTCTAAACCTTTCATAATGTAACACAACTACCCGGTGCAACATTATATGTGGTCTAAACCTTTCATAATGTAACACAACTACCCGGTGCAACATTATATGTGGTCTAAACCTTTCATAATGTAACACAACTACCTGGTGCAACATTATATGTGGTCTAAACCTTTCATAATGTAACACAACTACCTGGTGCAACATTATATGTGGTCTAAACCTTTCATAATGTAACACAACTACCCTGTGCAACATTATATGTGGTCTAAAATTTCATAATGTAACACAACTACCGGTGGTGCAACATTATATGTGGTCTAAACCTTTCATAATGTAACACAACTACCCGGTGCAACATTATATGTGGTCTAAACCTTTCATAATGTAACACAACTACCTGGTGCAACATTATATGTGGTCTAAACCTTTCATAATGTAACACAACTACCTGGTGCAACATTATATGTGGTCTAAACCTTTCATAATGTAACACAACTACCTGGTGCAACATTATATGTGGTCTAAACCTTTCATAATGTAACACAACTACCTGGTGCAACATTATATGTGGTCTAAACCTTTCATAATGTAACACAACTACCTGGCGCTTGGTGCAACATTATATGTGATCTAAACCTTTCATAATGCAACACAACTACCTGGTGCAACATTATATGTGGTCTAAACCTTTCATAATGTAACACAACTACCCGTGCCTGGTGCAACATTATATGTGTCTAAACCTTTCATAATGCAACACAACTACCTGGTGCAACATTATATGTGGTCTAAACCTTTCATAATGTAACACAACTACCTGGTGCAACATTATATGTGGTCTAAACCTTTCATAATGTAACGCAACTACCCGGCGCCTGGTGCAACATTATATGTGATCTAAACCTTTCATAATGCAACACAACTACCCGGCGCTTGGTGCAACATTATATGTGGTCTAAACCTTTCATATTGTTACACAACTACCAGTACCTGGTGCAACATTATATGTGGTCTAAACCTTTCATAATGCAACACAACTACCCGGTGCCGGGTGCAACATTATATGTGGTCTAAACCTTTCATAATGCAACACAACTACCCGGCGCCTGGTGCAACATTATATGTGATCTAAACCTTTCATATTGTAACACAACTACCCGGCGCTTGGTGCAACATTATATGTGGTCTAAACCTTTCATATTGTAACACAACTACCCGGTGCCTGGTGCAACATTATATGTGATCTAAACCTTTCATATTGTAACACAACTACCAGTACCTGGTGCAACATTATATGTGGTCTAAACCTTTCATATTGTAACACAACTACCCGCTGCAACATTATATGTGGTCTAAACCTTTCATAATGTAACACAACTACCCGGTGCAACATTATATGTGGTCTAAACCTTTCATAATGTAACACAACTACCCGGTGCAACATTATATGTGGTCTAAACCTTTCATAATGTAACACAACTACCCGGTGCAACATTATATGTGGTCTAAACCTTTCATAATGTAACACAACTACCCGGTGCAACATTATATGTGGTCTAAACCTTTCATAATGTAACACAACTACCTGGTGCAACATTATATGTGGTCTAAACCTTTCATAATGTAACACAACTACCCTGTGCAACATTATATGTGGTCTAAACCTTTCATAATGTAACACAACTACCTGGTGCAACATTATATGTGGTCTAAACCTTTCATAATGTAACACAACTACCTGGTGCAACATTATATGTGGTCTAAACCTTTCATAATGTAACACAACTACCCGGTGCAACATTATATGTGGTCTAAACCTTTCATAATGTAACACAACTACCTGGTGCAACATTATATGTGGTCTAAACCTTTCATAATGTAACACAACTACCCGGTGCAACATTATATGTGGTCTAAACCTTTCATAATGTAACACAACTACCCGGTGCAACATTATATGTGGTCTAAACCTTTCATAATGTAACACAACTACCTGGTGCAACATTATATGTGGTCTAAACCTTTCATAATGTAACACAACTACCTGGTGCAACATTATATGTGGTCTAAACCTTTCATAATGTAACACAACTACCTGGTGCAACATTATATGTGGTCTAAACCTTTCATAATGTAACACAACTACCTGGTGCAACATTATATGTGGTCTAAACCTTTCATAATGTAACACAACTACCTGGCGCTTGGTGCAACATTATATGTGATCTAAACCTTTCATAATGCAACACAACTACCTGGTGCAACATTATATGTGGTCTAAACCTTTCATAATGTAACACAACTACCCGGTGCCTGGTGCAACATTATATGTGATCTAAACCTTTCATAATGCAACACAACTACCTGGTGCAACATTATATGTGGTCTAAACCTTTCATAATGTAACGCAACTACCCGGCGCCTGGTGCAACATTATATGTGATCTAAACCTTTCATAATGCAACACAACTACCCGGCGCTTGGTGCAACATTATATGTGGTCTAAACCTTTCATATTGTTACACAACTACCAGTACCTGGTGCAACATTATATGTGGTCTAAACCTTTCATAATGCAACACAACTACCCGGTGCCGGGTGCAACATTATATGTGGTCTAAACCTTTCATAATGCAACACAACTACCCGGCGCCTGGTGCAACATTATATGTGATCTAAACCTTTCATATTGTAACACAACTACCCGGCGCTTGGTGCAACATTATATGTGGTCTAAACCTTTCATATTGTAACACAACTACCCGGCGCCTGGTGCAACATTATATGTGATCTAAACCTTTCATATTGTAACACAACTACCAGTACCTGGTGCAACATTATATGTGGTCTAAACCTTTCATAGTGTAACACAACTACCCGGTGCAACATTATATGTGGTCTAAACCTTTCATAATGTAACACAACTACCCGGTGCAACATTATATGTGGTCTAAACCTTTCATAATGTAACACAACTACCCGGTGCAACATTATATGTGGTCTAAACCTTTCATAATGTAACACAACTACCCGGTGCAACATTATATGTGGTCTAAACCTTTCATAATGTAACACAACTACCCGGTGCAACATTATATGTGGTCTAAACCTTTCATAATGTAACACAACTACCCGGTGCAACATTATATGTGGTCTAAACCTTTCATAATGTAACACAACTACCCGGTGCAACATTATATGTGGTCTAAACCTTTCATAATGTAACACAACTACCTGGTGCAACATTATATGTGGTCTAAACCTTTCATAATGTAACACAACTACCCTGTGCAACATTATATGTGGTCTAAACCTTTCATAATGTAACACAACTACCTGGTGCAACATTATATGTGGTCTAAACCTTTCATAGTGTAACACAACTACCTGGTGCAACATTATATGTGGTCTAAACCTTTCATAATGTAACACAACTACCCGGTGCAACATTATATGTGGTCTAAACCTTTCATAATGTAACACAACTACCCGGTGCAACATTATATGTGGTCTAAACCTTTCATAATGTAACACAACTACCTGGTGCAACATTATATGTGGTCTAAACCTTTCATAATGTAACACAACTACCTGGTGCAACATTATATTTGGTCTAAACCTTTCATAATGTAACACAACTACCTGGTGCAACATTATATGTGGTCTAAACCTTTCATAGTGTAACACAACTACCTGGTGCAACATTATATGTGGTCTAAACCTTTCATAATGTAACACAACTACCTGGCGCTTGGTGCAACATTATATGTGATCTAAACCTTTCATAATGCAACACAACTACATGGTGCAACATTATATGTGGTCTAAACCTTTCATATTGTTACACAACTACCAATACCTGGTGCAACATTATATGTGGTCTAAACCTTTCATAATGCAACACAACTACCCGGTGCCGGGTGCAACATTATATGTGGTCTAAACCTTTCATAATGCAACACAACTACCAGGCGCCTGGTGCAACATTATATGTGATCTAAACCTTTCATATTGTAACACAACTACCCGGCGCTTGGTGCAACATTATATGTGGTCTAAACCTTTCATATTGTAACACAACTACCCGGCGCCTGGTGCAACATTATATGTGATCTAAACCTTTCATATTGTAACACAACTACCAGTACCTGGTGCAACATTATATGTGGTCTAAACCTTTCATAATGTAACACAACTACCCGGTGCAACATTATATGTGGTCTAAACCTTTCATAATGTAACACAACTACCTGGTGCAACATTATATGTGGTCTAAACCTTTCATAATGTAACACAACTACCTGGTGCAACATTATATGTGGTCTAAGCCTTTCATAATGTAACACAACTACCTGGTTCAACATTATATGTGGTCTAAACCTTTCATAGTGTAACACAACTACCTGGTGCAACATTATATGTTGTCTAAACCTTTCATAATGTAACACAACTACCTGGCGCTTGGTGCAACATTATATGTGATCTAAACCTTTCATAATGCAACACAACTACCTGGTGCAACATTATATGTGGTCTAAACCTTTCATAATGTAACGCAACTACCCGGCGCCTTGTGCAACATTATATGTGATCTAAACCTTTCCTAATGCAACACAACTACCTGGTGCAACATTATATGTGGTCTAAACCTTTCATAATGTAACGCAACTACCCGGCGCCTGGTGCAAAATTATATGTGATCTAAACCTTTCATAATGCAACACAACTACCCTGCGCTTGGTGCAACATTATATGTAATCTAAACCTTTCATATTTTTACACAACTAACAGTACCTGGTGCAACATTATATGTGGTCTAAACCTTTCATAATGCAACTCAACTACCGGCTGCCGGGTGCAACATTATATGTGGTCTAAACCTTTCATAATGCAACACAACTACCAGTACTTGGTGCAACATTATATGTGGTCTAAACCTTTCATAATGTAACGCAACTACCCGGCGCCTGGTGCAAAATTATATGTGATCTAAACCTTTCACAATGCTACACAACTACCCGGCGCTTGGTGCAACATTATATGTGGTCTAAACCTTTCATATTGTTACACAACTACCAGTACCTGGTGCAACATTGTATGTGGTCTAAACCTTTCATAATGCAACACAACTTCCCGGTGCCGGGTGCAACATTATATGTGGTCTAAACCTTTCATAATGCATCACAACTACCCGGCGCCTGGTGCAACATTATATGTGATATAAACCTTTCATATTGTAACACAACTACCCGGCGCTTGGTGCAACATTATATGTGGTCTAAACCTTTCATAATGTAACACAACTACCCGGCGCCTGGTGCAACATTATATGTGATCTAAACCTTTCATATTGTAACACAACTACCAGTACCTGGTGCAACATTATATGTGGTCTAAACGTTTCATAATGTAACACAACTACCCGGCGCCTGGTGCAACATTATATGTGGTCTAAATCTTTCATAATGTAACACTACTACCCGGCGCCTGGTGCAACATTATATGTGATCTAAATCTTTCATAATGTAACACAACTACCCGGTGCCGGGTGCAACATTATATGTGATCTAAATCGTTCATAATGCAACACAACTACCCGGTGCCGGGTGCAACATTATATGTGGTCTAAACCTTTCATAGTGCAACACAACTACCCGGTGCCTGGTGCAACATTATATGTGGTCTAAATCTTGCATAGTATAACACAACTACCAGTACTTGGTGCAACATTATATGTGATCTAAACCTTTCATAATGCAACACAACTACTTGGTGCCGGGTGCAACATTATATGTGATCTAAATCTTTCATAATGCAACACAACTACCCGGTGCCGTGTGCAACATAATATGTGGTGTAAACCTTTCATATTGTAACACAACTACCCGGCACCTGGTGCAACATTATATGTGATCTAAACATTTCATAATGTAACACAACTACCAGTACTTTGTGCAACATTATATGTGATCTAAACCTTTCATAATGTAACACAACTACCAGTACTTGGTGCAACATTATATGTGATCTAAAAATTTCATAATGTAACACAACTACCAGTACTTGGTGCAACATTATATGTGATCTAAACCTTTCATAATGTAACACAACTACCAGTACTTGTTGCAACATTATATGTGATCTAAACCTTTCATAATGTAACACAACTACCAGTACTTGGTGCAACATTATATGTGATCTAAAAATTTCATATTGTAACACAACTACCAGTACTTGGTGCAACATTATATGTGATCTAAACCTTTCATATTGTAACACAACTACCAGTACTTGGTGCAACATTATATGTGATCTAAACCTTTCATATTGTAACACAACTACCAGTACATGGTGCTACATTATGGTATATATGTAACAATAACAATCGTATAACCGATAAATAAATAGCAAATGGGTTGGGCCACAAGTTCTGACAACATTAGTGATTGACCCTCCTTATATGTTCTATATAAGTGCGCATTCGGAATGCATCCTCCACAGAGGATATATAGCCTAGTGGTAACACGCTGGACTGGTAATCCAGGGATCGCAGGTTCGATCCCCCGTCTGACCCTAATACAATTAACAGTCTTTCAGATGGGACGTTAAACCGAGGTCTCGTGTCGGTGCTTTACACCGTGCACATAAAAGAACCAGAGACGACTCTGGAATGGGTCTCTCTGTATCATTGCACTATCCTCCAAAATCTAAAATGACTAATATCTTCAGGAGGCGTCGCTCATATGGGCAACCGGTAGCGACGATAACTAAACGTAAAACACACACGCATCCTCCACGAAAATAGTAGAGATTGAATACTATATCTCTGATGAATTAATATTATACTTCGAGCATGCTTGTAAATGCATATACAATTATGTCTCGTCTATACCTGTGCGGTATGAACACACCATCTCGCAATCGTGTTGGACGATGCACGCCAAGTAGACATAAAAGCATGCACCAAAATAACCGTATAAAACCTAATAATACATGACAACAGCAACAACAACAACAACAACAACAACAATTATTGCATTAAGACATCAACTGATGCTGATAGCATATACAATAAATACAAATTATGAAAGTTGTCACAGAGAAATTAGATTGCGTGTAGGTCGTCATCTGTGTTCAGTGTAATACAGTCATATATCATAATTTATTATATGTACACACGTGTAATAACACCTGTACTGATTCTGATTGGTTGAGAGAATAATCAGTATACGTTGTAAATTAAACTTTAATGTATGCATATTTGTATTTGAAGTGGTACATATAGCGTGAATGGCAAGACACACTACGATTTAACAGAAATATCGAGGCATTTATAACGCTAGTATACATGTTATGTATGTTCTATATATGTACTAATGTCAAACCCCTTGCGGGGACCTAAACATGTTTTCCTGGGTAAGCTTAGCCGACCTAAGTGGTTAACCAGTACTAAGCAATGTGTGTGAGGTGCCTTGCTCAATGACACTACATACGTGGCCTGACCGAGTATCGAACCCGGGACCGTTCGATTCCAAATCCGACGCTCTACCACTGGACCACGGACGCCACACTATTATGTTTAAAACATAAATATGACGCTGATTTGCGTAGTGACGTCATGGCAATTTAATGACGTCATAATAATTTGCGCTGACAGTTGACGCCAAAATGAAAGTAGCAGCTTTATTTTGTGCATAAATATGATTAAAACTCAATATGGTAGTGTGATAAAAAGGAGTGTTATACTTATGGTGATTTCATCACTCAAGTTTGCAGCCACCGTATTGTGGAACTCACTACCAGAAAGCTTGAGAACAATAACAGATGTGCAACAATTTTAAAAATCAATTGTTCCTACTGTGTTACCAACTAAGTCATTAATTTACTAGGTTAATATTCTTTATGGTTAACAAGAACATTTGTCTTACCTACACAACGTAGTTATGTTTTAACATTTTCAGCATTTATTTTAGAATTAAATTTAAATAAATATGCATACTATTTATTCATTATGAGTGATTCTAATGTTATAGCGGTTGTATGAATTGTTGCATGTGTTTTACGTTTATTTATCGTCGCTACCGGTTGCCCATATGAGCGACGCCTCCTGAAGAGATTAGTCATTTTAAATTATTGGAGGAAAGTGCAATGATACAGACAGAGACCCACTCCAGAATCTCCTCTGGTTCTTATACGTGCACGGTGTAAAGCACCGACACGAGACCTCGGTTTAATGTCCCATCTGAAAGACAGTTAATTTTATAAGGGTCAGACGGGGGATCGAACCTGCGATCCCTGGATTACCAGTCCAACGTGTTAACTACAGGACAACATATCTGTCTGGTGCACAATTGTTATCAGTATGTATCATTATTATCAATATACTCTATGTTATATAATCGGTTCAGACGCTCTTCCAGAGCGTGTGTTGTACTGATGCTATCTTGCCGGTTCAAAATAAAAGTTATCTTATCTTAATGTTCATTAAATTATACTACATACGATACATTTATTTTTATTGATCTCTCTCTCCTTTCTCTCCACATCCATCCATCCATCCATCCATCCATCCATCCATCCAACCATCCAACCATCCATCCATCCATCCATCCATCCATCCATCCATCCATCCATCCATCCATCCATCCATCCATCCATCCATCTCTCTCTCTACAACATTTGTCTAATGATATACATGCTTTAGAAGTTTTCGCTTGAAAGTATCTTTCTACCTTAAATGAGTGTTCAGTCATATACAGATAGGCATGTACATTGTATTGCACATGTTGCGTTAGTCACGCCATCGTACAAAGCGCGATCAATTTAGCTGTATAAATATGGACAGTGCTGCGCAAACAATTCATCTTACACCTGGAAAGGAAACAGCAAAGGTAAGTCATAAGACTTATACATTAGTAATGTCCGCCTAACATATTTAACTGTCTTTTCCAGAACAGCTTCTGTTCTTCGCGAATTTCGATGATACATAATTGACAATACTTTCATATTAGTGTTTTGTCTTTATTTGTATATATGTATATATTTGTCTGGATAAGTTGCGTTAGAAAGCGATACTGAAAACTTCTTAATGTAGTATCGATAGTGGCTTCCAATGCTTCCAATCCAGGATATTAGATTATTCTGTGTGTGCTTTACGTTTATTTATCGTCGCTACCGGTTGCCCATATGAGCGACGCCTCCTGAAGAGATTAGTCATTTTAGATTGTTGGAGGATAGTGCAATGATATAGATAAAGACCCATTCCAGAGTCTCCTCTGGTTCTTTTACGTGCACGGTGTAAAGCACCGACACGAGACCTCGGTTTAATGTCCCATCTGAAAGACTGTTAATTGTATTAGGGTCAGACGGGGGATCGAACCTGCGATCCCTGGATTACCAGTCCAGCGTGTTACCAGTGGACTACAGATCCGTTAGACTCTTCACTTGCTGGTTGTATTTATATATGATGTAAACGTTGATTTGGATTCCTAGATATTACCACTAATTTGTTTAACACTGTTTCTTTTCTAACTGGTGTTGTAATTTCAAGGTTTAAGATGGTGAAATGTTTCCTTGGTATACTCTAAGTCAATTTGAAGTAGGTTAGAAACTGGTCAGCATTTATATCAACTATTATCTTAGCTACATTGAATGAAAATAATTTATTTTTTTCAAAAGTCGTATAATTGTTCTG
The DNA here is from genome assembly GCA_014843695.1 of Archivesica marissinica. Lineage (NCBI taxonomy): Eukaryota > Metazoa > Mollusca > Bivalvia > Venerida > Vesicomyidae > Archivesica > Archivesica marissinica. The sequence goes on along the minus strand of CM026399.1, from coordinate 11,459,449 downwards.
CAGATATATTTAATTCCAATACCAAACCAATTGTCCATACATACTGCTTTTCCTTCTGTTTTTATATCCGACCTGTTTCATATGATATATTTTCTTTAATCGTTGGCTATCTCAAAATCGGAGCTTGCTTTAAATCATGCATATAACTGAACTATAATAAAACTGAGTCCTAAAATGTGTATGTTTTATACCTGCTAATGACATATTGCATTCCAAAATAAATTCTCCTCCAAAATTTGGAAAAGATGAGTGAAAGAATCATTTCCATAACCCTTTGTTATCTTATTAAAACATCTTTGATTGAATATAGAAAAGCTTGAATGTCAGATACCTCAATTTTCATACTGTTGTTTCTACATATTACGTTTAATTTTGTCGGGCCTACAATCCAATAGAATACTACATATTTATTAATGTATTTTATGATATATTCAGATGGACTAGGTAAAACGATGAATTGATATATTAATTTTGGTAACGCAGACGTCTTGATTACAGTTACTTTGTCTAGAAGAGTTAATTTGCGATGTTGCCATTGCTTTAAGCAGTTTTTAATTTCTTGCAGTTTTGGTTCTAAATTTAATTTCATATTTAGCTCATTATTAGCACTGAAAACCATTCCCAGTGTCTTTGCATTTTGATTCGTCCAGGTAATTGTTTTATTACCTCTGTATCTTATGTCTGAATCGTTTATTGAACCTATTCTGAGAACTGTTTATTTGAAGGTGATTAGATTAAAACTTGAAGTCTTCAAAATTCCGTTATTACTTCTATTAAACATTCAAATGTTTCTTTTTCATAGTCCGGCAGTTGGATGGCGTAACTACATATAAGCTTGCAAAGTTGTCTATACAAACTATTTTTGTAGTTTCTTGTAGTTGAGACATTAGCAATTAAGAAACTGGATGATGACATCTTGTCATCCTTATGCAACACTCAGAATTCAAGATTGCGTCCAAGATGGCCGCCAAAAATGAATATAATGCATATACCCGAGCTGCTGTCTTAATATGTTAACCACATATATCATAAATCGACTCAAACACATCCAGGTATAACAAATGGTAGTAATAGTAACTGAATGTTCCTATTTATTAGGACATTGTAACATACATTACCATAAATGATGAAATCAACTTATATTTATTAACATATTAGCTGTGTCAAGTAACGTAATTAATCTGAAGGGAAACAACAGACACTTCTGAACTAATACAATGTACATAATGCATACACATTAAATACAGTTGAAAGAAGTAGCAATGATTGATTGTGAGATACTACAGTAGCAATGTGTAGATACTTATGATGGTTTTGCGTCACTACCATTATATGACAGGCATTTTAAAATTGCAACAAATGCATACACCAACAGTAACACGTTTAGTACATTGTTCTTACACAATCTCAAATACGGATCTATATGATGACTAGTTTAATAAAAACTTAAAATATCAATGTGATGACTACTTTTTACACGCATGTCAGATACTAGATACTCAAATAAGAAAATGATTTACTATAAAGATTAGATAATTTGTTTGTTTGTTAGTTCAGGTTTTATGCCTGCATCAGCACCCGTTTGGGGTATATCGCCGTTGGGCAGTTTACCTAACACCTTTCATGGGCAGGCTCCAGCGGTTAACCAGTACTTGGGTGCACAAATCTCCGTAAGAAACTGCCAACTTTTTCATATAAATGAGACAGGGCCTGAGCGGGGCTCGAACCCGTGGCTATCAGTGATAGGTTACAGTGGTATACAAGTCAGTGACCTTAATCACTCAACCACGCAGGCGGACTAAAGATTAGGTAGACATGTAACAAACCAAACATTATAAATGAGAAACAATACTGCTATATCGATAAGTTTAGCAAAACACAAAATATCGGTTAAAATTATGTGATGACTAGATACATGTATATATGTCCTGTAACAGCTACAATGTAGTTAAATATATATCAATATTCAACACAATGACCAGATACACAATGCATGTATTAGCTGCAAACTTCAGCAATAAAATAATACTAGTATCAAAATATAACATGTCGGCAATAATTATGCGACAACAAGTTACATAAATGCCAGAAAATAGATGTTCATGTAAAATGCAATATCCTTCAATATAATGACTAGATACACATTTTAAGTTCCATACATGAGCAATAACAAGTGTCATGATTCATATTAACGTTTGGTCATCATGGTGTCTACGCCCTGACATGCACAAAACACAGTGCATGATAATCGTGAGCTTTTGCAATGACATCGCATACTAGAACACGGCATCTGACTCTCTCATGAACATCGAATACGTGTTAGGATTTCTAGTAATGCCATTTGCACATTACCAGGGGTCAATATTGGAAACAACGGCATTAGATCACCGTCATTCCTCCATAGATGATCTAATGTATCCAGATAAAGTGTATCTTTGTCCAACCAAGCCAAGATATTGCAATGGAGAATCCATAATAACCTTCATATATTGTCTGGAAACATCCAATGGTAGAGTGTAAGCACAAAAGTGTATTTGTCGTCTGAAATAATGGAATAATTCCCCGCCGTGTTTCATTTGCAACATACATAAAGTCGCTCCTCTAGTGAAATACCTCATTTGCTGTCGCTCGATACTTGCTAGCATATTCAATGACAATACTGTTTTACACACATTGCCTCGTGGCATATCCGGCTTCTTATGACCATTATAACTAAATCGACACGTTTAATGACTTTATTATTACGAGCACAAGTGTTTAAGTTGTTCTGAGTAAGAAGCCATACTGTGAACAAATATGCGCATTAAAATTATCCACCCTGCTGATGCCGATATGATATGTAGAGATAATGCCGATGTCGCTACAAAGGCTGCTGATTTCGACATATCTTAACACTTCATCATAAGTACCAGTGACACCAAAACTATACACTTGGTTTCCAACTACCTTGAAACTTCTCCTCAAATAACCGACGGCTATTTGTAACATTGTATGAAAGTTACAGATAGAACATGTTATAATACTACCATCTAGATATGTGTGTCAAGAACGGTAAAGATTAGTTGACAGTTGTGATAAGAATGACATCAATGTTTCACCTACATACTCTTCAATCACGTCATCATTTAATCTAGTTTTGTAATCCTTCTCTGAAATGACGATTGACTATGATTATGGTTTTCGCAAATTTACTACTTGGACGCCATCTTTTGGACGCCATCTTGAATTCTGAGAGTTGTCCAAAGATGACATAATATCATCATTCAGTTTCTTAATTGATAATGTCTTAGCTACTAGAAACTCCAAAAACATTTTGTATATACAACTTTGCACGGTCCAACTTGGGTTCTGTGTGTGTGTTTTACGTTTATTTATGGTCGCTACCGGTTGCCAATATGAGCGACGCCGCCTGAAGAGATTAGTCATTTTAGATTTTTGGAGGATAGTGAAATGATACAGACAGAGATCCATTCCAGAGTCTCCTCTGGGTGTACAGCACCGACAGGATACCTCGGTTTAATATTCCATCTGAAAGACTGTTGATTTTATTAGGGTCAGACGGGGAATCGAACCTGCGATCCCTGGATTACCAGTCCAGCGAGTTACCACTGGACTACAGATCCGCCTGCCGGGTTCTGCCGGACTATCACCAGTATTTATATATGTGGCATCATCTGCAAAAATGCGCTTGCTTTACATCTCTATTGTTTATGATAATGCCTTTAATATCTTTATCGTTTGCAATTACGTTGGAGAGTACTTCCATACATATAATAAAAAGCGCAGATGATAGTGGACAACCTTGTCTTATATGTACATTTACATCCCGGGACCACAGCAATGTGAATATATGGCGACAAAACTATTCCAAATGTGGGGTAATATCAGTCATAGGGAAAACACATTCGGAGGGGCATTCGGCCAGCTTAAAAATCACACCACTTTCGTATACGGAAAACAAACGGAAGCTCATTCGTCCAGAGCCCCATTAGATGTACATTTCCTCTTCTCTCTGCACCATGGCGATGGATTCCGTGAGGAATGAGGTCATGAGAGCGATTCATTTAAAGTTGAAATAATTTTCTTCGCATCTAAATTTGCTTTATTTCAGATGCATCTTAAATTAATCCTGTTCGTCGTATTTGTCGCCTTTTGTCTCAGTATGATGGTGTCAGCACATGACGATGTTGTTGACGGGGTAAGTGCGTTTATACCGATATTTTGTCTCACTATGGTAGTGAGAGCTGAATTCAATAATGATGATGTAAGTACTGTTTAGAACTGCTTTCCGATGACATATAGAATTTATCATTGAAATAATAATTGGATGTTTGTTGTTGATGCAGTGAACGATCGAATAGTAGTTCACTGAATGAACGTTGAAAGCCATTACTATCACGAGTGAGTAATAGATTTCTATGTTCATGAGTGAAATATAATTCGATCATTCACTTAAGAAAACAAATAAATATTCTTTTTTATTTTTGACTGACACGTGTGTTTAAGATAGAAAACGATGCAACTGTGCACTAAATGACAGACAACTATATAATTGCACTATAGACAGACAACTATATAATTGTTATGTTATACAACCGTTATTATTGAGCGGGGCCCACGCGATTACGCTTTACATTCAGGAGTAGAGTCTGGATCTCTATGATCATATTCCGCTGAAACGCTGTCGGTCCGACAACCCGGACCGGTGCTGTTGGGAAACAATGATATAATCTATTGTCCTCCACCACAGACCGAGCTCAACAAGCAGCGTGATAATACTAGAGGAACTCGCTACCACAAGACAGCAGCTTCGACCCCATCTCAAATACGTATGACCAACGGGCTGTTGAGCAGCTCTGCATAGTTTAATGTCAGCCCGATGACCGACTGGCGGCAGAAGAGCTTCCCGAACAGTAACGGACTCTGCGATGTCCACACCATAGGACATACCGCGTGAAGTCAGACCGATGTCAGGAACGACAATCCGGATAAATACATTGCCATCTAGAATCCCGGAAAACTGGACCCGACGAAAATGACATTCGGGTCTCCGACGGGCGGCACCGTGGTGTTTCATCCTGCTACCGACTGCCACCGAAAAAGGCTCATATTGATCATATTCTGCGGAGACCTCACCTAGTGTAGTATCCTCTTGTAGAAGTGATATAGTTTCGCAGATCCTGTTAATTTTACTCACCAGGGCCTCATCTGTTTCTAACTCAGTTTTGGCTGCATTGAGCGTGTATTATAACTTTACCCCGCTTCCAATCCACAAATCCGAGTTCATTCCTTATTACTTGACAACCGCCCGTTTTCCAGCAATAGTACTCAATGATAGGGGTTCTTTAGTATCAGCATTGATGATCCGTGGCCTTTAGTCGTAGCCTACCGAACCGTTCCAGAGACTATGGTCAATACAACAAGCTACACTTAGTGCAGACAATGGCTTCAACTCAATATGGACGAAGACTCAATCCATACCGCAGATTGCGTGAACCTCTCCCTCTCGGGGTAAAAGAGATCAGACAGAGTGTGACCATTACGAACAACCCCTCAACTATTGACTGGAACAGGTGTTCTAGAACCACTATTAAAATCAGCGGTATTTTAGAATACTTGTACTATGATGTATGTATCCATCCATGCGTATGACTACTGGTATTATTTACCACTTATAACTGGCTATTATTTTTTTAACTATCTAATGCTATACTATCAAGTTGCACGTATTAGTATTGTACACTGTATAGAGCATCTGTCTACTTTAAGAATCGTGTAAATACCCAGTCATGCTCATGCATGTTCGTGTATTTGTTGTTCCCTGCTATGGTTTGTCTATGTAGCATACTATTTATATGTACAATCGATGTCATGTTATATTGTATATACATGTACTATTAGTATCATAAACAAACAAATGTTGTCATGTTGATAACTTATATGTTAATATATTTGATCATGTATTAGTAGAACACGATAACTGTGGCCTTTATTTACAAATACTGGAATAACCCATAACAATGCAATAGTGAATTGGAATGGACATGGTATACGATTTATATCTAATATCGCAAAGTAGCTACGTGGTCTAGTGGATAAAACATGTGCTTTGTAATATTGCTGTCCTGGACGTTGCGTTATTTTTTATTTTTGACAACCAGATTTCTTTACCCGGAGAAGGAATACACAAGTAAATATATTTGTAACATGATTTTCTCGTGCATTAATACCGAGTATATTTGAAATTGGTGTCATATTAGATTACATATAGAATCTAGTAACATCGTAAACATTAAAATGAATAAAGACGATTCTTGAGAATGAAACGAGTAAAGAGGCAGAGGAGCGATTTCGTAAGACCGATATTGCAGTGGAACAAGCTTGTGGGCGGTTCATTATTGAGGTCAGTGGTGAGGAGGGAAATGACACCGCAAGTGAACAGGATGACTACTCAGACACTGACAGAGCATTTTGATGAACATTTGTATAATTATATGTCATGGCATGTACACATAAAGAAGAAAAAAAAAATCTAAATAAATTTTAAAAAACAACAAAAAAACGGTATTGGAAAAGTGGTTCGAACCTACACCACACAAAGACAATAATATTGCAAGCCGGATAAACTAACCACTAGACCACGAATCAGTTACAAAATAAATCAACGCATTTAAATTTAAGAATACGAAAATATACAAATTAACGCC
>CM026399.1:11347216-11451742 GCA_014843695.1 Archivesica marissinica | reverse complement strand
AGATATACGGTATATCAATGATATCTGACCGTGTATAAGTATATATATACGGTATATCAATGCTGTCTGACCGTGTATAAGTATATATATACGGTATATCAATGATGTATGACCGTGTATAAGTATATATACGGTATATCAATGATGTCTGACCGTGCATAAGTATATATATATACGGTATATCAATGATGTCTGACCTGCATAGGTAGATATACGATATATCAATGATGTCTGACCGTGTATAGGTAGATATACGGTATATCAATGATGTCTGACCGTGCATAGGTATATATATACGGTATATCAATGATGTCTGACTGTGTATAAGTATATATACGGTATATCAATGATGTCTGACCTGCATAGGTAGATATATACGGTATATCAATAATGTATAACCGTGTATAGGTAGATATACGATATATCAATGATATCTGACCGTATATAGGTATATATACGATATATTAATGATGTATGACCGTGTATAGGTTGATATACGGTATATCAATGATATCTGACCGTGTATAAGTAGATATACGGTATATCAATGATGTATGACCGTGTATAGGTAGATATACGGTATATCAATGATGTATGACCGTGTATCAGTATATATATGGTATATCAATGATGTCTGACCGTGTATAAGTATATATATACGGTATATCAATGATGTCTGACCTGCATAGGTATATATACGATATATCAATGATATCTGACCGTGTATAGGTATATATACGATATATTAATGATGTATGACCGTGCATAGGTAGATATACGGTATATCAATTATGTCTGACCGTGTATAGGTAGATATACGATGTATTAATGATGTATGACCGTGTATAGGTAGATATACGGTATATCAATGATGTCTGACCGTGTATAGGTAGATTAACGGTATATTAATGATATCTGACCGTGCATAGGTAGATATACGGTATATCAATGATATCTGACCGTGTATAAGTAGATATACGGTATATCAATGATATCTGACCGTGCATACGTATATATATATACGGTATATCAATGCTGTCTGACCGTGTATAAGTATATATATACGGTATATCAATGATGTATGACCGTGTATAAGTATATATATACGGTATATCAATGAGGTATGACCGTGTATAAGTATATATATACGGTATATCAATGATGTTTGACCGTGTATAGGTAGATATACGGTATATCAATGATGTCTGACCGTGAATAAGTATATATATGGTATATCAATGATGTCTGACCGTGTATAAGTATATATATACGGTATATCAATGATGTCTGACCTGCATAGGTAGATATATACGATATATCAATAATGTATGACCGTGTATAGGTAGATATACGATATATTAATGATGTCTGACCGTGCATATGTAGATATACGGTATATCAATGATATCTGACCGTGTATAAGTAGATATACGGTATATCAATGATATCTGACCGTGCATAAGTATATATATATAAGGTATATCAATGCTGTCTGACCGTGTATAAGTATATATATACGGTATATCAATGATGTACGACCGTGTATAAGTATATATATACGGTAATTCAATGATGTATGACCGTGTATAAGTATATATATACGGTATATCAATGATGTATGACCGTGTATAGGTAGATATACGGTATATCAATGATGTCTGACCGTGAATAAGTAGATATACGGTATATCAATGATGTCTGACCGTGTATAGGTATATATACGGTATATCAATGATGTCTGACCTGCATAGGTAGATATATACGGTATATCAATGATGTATGACCGTGTATAAGTATATATATGGTATATCAATGATGTCTGACCGTGTATAAGTATATATATACGGTATATCGATGATGTCTGACCTGCATAGGTAGATATATACGGTATATCAATAATGTATGACCGTGTATAGGTAGATATACGATATATCAATGATGTATGACCGTGTATAGGTAGATATACGGTATATCAATGATGTCTGACCGTGTATAGGTAGATATACGATGTATTAATGATGTATGACCGTGTATAAGTATATATACGGTATATCAATGATGTCTGACCGTGTATAAGTAGATATACGGTATATCAATGATGTATGACCGTGCATAGGTAGATATACGATATAACAATGATGTCTGACCGTGTATAGGTAGATATACGGTATATCAATGATGTCTGACCGTGCATATATATATATATACGGTATATCAATGCTGTCTGACCGTGTATAAGTATATATATACGGTATATCAATGATGTATGACCGTGTATAAGTATATATACGGTATATCAATGATGTCTGACCGTGTATAAGTATATATATACGGTATATCAATGATGTCTGACCGTGTATAAGTAGATATACGGTATATCAATGATGTCTGACCGTGTATAAGTATATATATCGGTATATCAATGATGTCTGACCGTGTATAAGTATATATATACGGTATATCAATGATGTATGACCGTGTATAAGTATATATATATGGTATATCAATGATGTCTGACCGTGTATAAGTATATATATACGGTATATCAATGATGTCTGACCTGCATAGGTAGATATACGATATATCAATGATATCTGACCGTGTATAGGTAAATATACGATATATTAATGATGTATGACCGTGTATAGGTAGATATACGGTATATCAATGATGTCTGACCGTGTATAGGTAGATATACGATGTATTAATGATGTATGACCGTGTATAGGTAGATATACGGTATATCAATGATGTCTGACCGTGTATAGGTAGATATACGGTATATCAATGATGTCTGACCTGCATAGGTAGATATATACGGTATATCAATAATGTATGACCGTGCATAGGTATATATATGATATAACAATGATGTCTGACCGTGTATAGGTAGATATACGATATATCAATGATGTCTGACCGTGCATAAGTATATATATACGGTATATCAATGCTGTCTGACCGTGTATAAGTATATATATACGGTATATCAATGATGTATGACCGTGTATAAGTATATATACGGTATATCAATGATGTATGACCGTGTATAAGTATATATATACGGTATATCAATGATGTCTGACCGTGTATAAGTAGATATACGGTATATCAATGATGTCTGACCGTGTATAAGTATATATACGGTATATCAATGATGTCTGACCGTGTATAAGTATATATATACGGTATATCAATGATGTATGACCGTGTATAAGTATATATACGGTATATCAATGATGTCTGACCGTGTATAAGTATATATATACGGTATATCAATGATGTCTGACCGTGTATAAGTATATATATACGGTATATCAATGATGTATGACCGTGTATAAGTATATATATACGGTATATCAATGATGTATGACCGTGTATAGGTATATATACGGTATATCAATGATGTCTGACCGTGTATAAGTATATATATACGATATATCAATGATGTATGACCGTGTATAGGTATATATATATACGATATATCAATGATGTATGACCGTGTATAAGTAGATATACGGTATATCAATGATGTATGACCGTGTATAAGTATATATATATACGGTATATCAATGATGTCTGACCGTGTATAAGTATATATATACGGTATATCAATGATGTTTGACCGTGTATAAGTATATATACGGTATATCAATGATGTCTGACCGTGTATAAGTATATATACGGTATATCAATGATGTCTGACCGTGCATAGGTAGATATACGGTATATCAATGATATCTGACTGTGTATAAGTAGATATACGGTATATCAATGATGTATGACCGTGTATAGGTAGATATACGGTATATCAATGATTTCTGACAGTGAATAAGTAGATATACGGTATATCAATGATGTCTGACCGTGTATAGGTAGATATACGATATATCAATGATGTATGTCCGTGTATAAGTATATATATGGTATATCAATGATGTATGACCGTGTATAAGTAGATATACGGTATATCAATGATATCTGACCGTGTATAAGTATATATACGGTATATCAATGATGTATGACCGTGTATAAGTATATATGCGGTATATCAATGATGTATGACCGTGTATAAATATATATATATACGGTATATCAATGATGTCTGACCGTGTATAAGTATATATATACGGTATATCAATAATGTATGACCGTGCATAGGTAGATATACGATATAACAATGATGTCTGACCGTGTATAGGTAGATATACGATATATCAATGATGTCTGACCGTGCATAAGTATATATATACGGTATATCAATGCTGTCTGACCGTGTATAAGTATATATATACGGTATATCAATGATGTATGACCGTGTATATGTATATATACGGTATATCAATGATGTCTGACCGTGTATAAGTAGATATACGGTATATCAATGATGTCTGACCGTGTATAAGTATATATATACGGTATATCAATGATGTCTGACCGTGTATAAGTATATATATACGGTATATCAATGATGTATGACCGTGTATAAGTATATATATATGGTATATCAATGATGTCTGACCGTGTATAAGTATATATATACGGTATATCAATGATGTCTGACCTGCATAGGTAGATATACGGTATATCAATGATGTCTGACCGTGTATAGGTATATATACGATATATTAATGATGTATGACCGTGTATAGGTAGATATACGGTATATCAATGATGTCTGACCGTGAATAAGTAGATATACGGTATATCAATGATGTCTGACCGTGTATAGGTATATATACGGTATATCAATGATGTCTGACCTGCATAGGTAGATATATACGGTATATCAATGATGTATGACCGTGTATAAGTATATATATGGTATATCAATGATGTCTGACCGTGTATAAGTATATATATACGGTATATCAATGATGTCTGACCTGCATAGGTAGATATATACGGTATATCAATAATGTATGACCGTGTATAGGTAGATATACGGTATATCAATGATGTCTGACCGTGTATAGGTAGATATACGATGTATTAATGATGTATGACCGTGTATAGGTAGATATACGGTATATCAATGATGTCTGACCGTGTATAGGTAGATATACGATGTATTAATGATGTATGACCGTGTATAGGTAGATATACGGTATATCAATGATGTCTGACCGTGTATAGGTAGATATACGGTATATTAATGATGTCTGACCGTGCATAGGTAGATATACGGTATATCAATGATATCTGACCGTGCATAAGTATATATATATATATACGGTATATCAATGCTGTCTGACCGTGTATAGGTATATATATACGGTATATCAATGATGTATGACCGTGCATAAGTATATATACGGTATATTAATGATGTATGACCGTGTATAAGTATATATATATACGGTATATCAATGATGTCTGACCGTGTATAAGTATATATATACGATATATCAATGATGTATGACCGTGTATAAATATATATACGATATATCAATGATGTATGACCGTGTATAAGTATATATACGGTATATCAATGATGTATGACCGTGTATAAGTATATATATACGGTATATCAATGATGTCTGACCGTGCATAAGTATATATATACGGTATATCAATGATGTATGACCGTGTATAAGTATATATACGGTATATCAATGATGTATGACCTGCATAGGTAGATATATACGGTATATCAATAATGTATGACCGTGTATAGGTAGATATACGGTATATCAATGATATCTGACCGTGTATAGGTATATATACGATATATCAATGATGTCTGACCGTGTATAAGTATATATATGGTATATCAATGATGTATGACCGTGTATAAGTAGATATACGGTATATCAATGATATATGACCGTGTATAAGTATATATATACGGTATATCAATGATGTCTGACCGTGTAAAGTATATATATATATACGATATATCAATGATGTATGACCGTGTATAAGTATATATACGATATATCAATGATGTATGACCGTGTATATGTAGATATACGGTATATCAATGATGTATGACCGTGTATAAGTATACATATACGGTATATCAATGATGTCTGACCGTGTATAAGTATATATATACGGTATATCAATGATGTATGACCGTGTATAAGTATATATACGGTATATCAATGATGTCTGACCGTGTATAAGTATATATATACGGTATATCAATGATGTATGACCGTGTATAAGTATATATATACGGTATATCAATGATGTCTGACCGTGTATAAGTATATATACGGTATATCAATGATGTATGACCTGCATAGGTAGATATATACGGTATATCAATAATGTATGACCGTGTATAGGTAGATATACGGTATATTAATGATATCTGACCGTGCTTAGGTATATATACGATATATCAATGATGTCTGACCGTGTATAAGTATATGTATGGTATATCAATGATGTATGACCGTGTATAAGTAGATATACGGTATATCAATGATATCTGACCGTGTATAAGTATATATATACGGTATATCAATGATGTCTGACCGTGTATAAGTGTATATACGTTATATCAATGATGTATGACCGTGTATAAGTAGATATACGATATATCAATGATATCTGACCGTGCTTTAGTATATATATACGGTATATCAATGATGTCTGACCGTGTTTAAGTAGATATACGATATATCAATGATGTCTGACCGTGCATAAGTATATATATACGGTATATCAATGATGTCTGACCTGCATAGGTAGATATATACGGTATATCAATAATGTGTGACCGTGTTTAGGTAGATATACGATATATAAATGATGTCTGACCGTGTTAGATAGATATACGGTATATTAATGATCATAGGTAGATATACGGTATATCAATGATATCTGACCATGTATAGTTTATACAAATTTATTTTAGCTCGATTGTGAAACAAGTTATTACAACTTATATTTATCACTCTCGAGACCTCATTCCTGATGGAATCCATCGCCACGAGGTAGAGAGAAGGGGCAATGTGGAATTTAAATGCCTTGCCTAAGGGCACAATCGTAACGGCTCCAGCGGGGCTCGAACTCCAGACCTTTCGCATCTGAAGCGAACGCGCATCCACTGCGCTATGTGTATAAGTAGATATACGGTATATCAATGATATCTGACCGTGCATAAGTATATATATACGGTATATCAATGCTGTCTGACCGTGTATAAGTATATATATACGGTATATCAATGATGTATGACCGTGTATAAGTATATATACGGTATATCAATGATGTCTGACCGTGCATAAGTATATATATATACGGTATATCAATGATGTCTGACCTGCATAGGTAGATATACGATATATCAATGATGTCTGACCGTGTATAGGTAGATATACGGTATATCAATGATGTCTGACCGTGCATAGGTATATATATACGGTATATCAATGATGTCTGACTGTGTATAAGTATATATACGGTATATCAATGATGTCTGACCTGCATAGGTAGATATATACGGTATATCAATAATGTATAACCGTGTATAGGTAGATATACGATATATCAATGATATCTGACCGTATATAGGTATATATACGATATATTAATGATGTATGACCGTGTATAGGTTGATATACGGTATATCAATGATATCTGACCGTGTATAAGTAGATATACGGTATATCAATGATGTATGACCGTGTATAGGTAGATATACGGTATATCAATGATGTATGACCGTGTATCAGTATATATATGGTATATCAATGATGTCTGACCGTGTATAAGTATATATATACGGTATATCAATGATGTCTGACCTGCATAGGTATATATACGATATATCAATGATATCTGACCGTGTATAGGTATATATACGATATATTAATGATGTATGACCGTGCATAGGTAGATATACGGTATATCAATGATGTCTGACCGTGTATAGGTAGATATACGATATATCAATGATGTCTGACCGTGTATAGGTAGATATACGGTATATCAATGATGTCTGACCGTGTATAGGTAGATATACGGTATATCAATGATGTCTGACCGTGTATAGTAGATATACGGTATATCAATGATATCTGACCGATAGTAGATATACGGTATATCAATGATGTCTGACCGTGTATAGTATATATACGGTATATCAATGATGTTGACCGTGTATAAGTATATATACGGTATATCAATGATGTTGACCGTGTATAAGTATATATACGGTATATCAATGATGTTGACCGTGTATAGTAATATACGTATATCAATGATGTTGACGTGAGTTTGGTTTTGTTGGTGTAGTAATATACGGTATATCAATGATTTGACTGTAGTAATATACGTATATCAATATTCTGACCGTGTATAGTAGATATACGGTATATCAATGATGTCTGACCGTGTATAAGTAGATATACGGTATATCAATGATGTCTGACCGTGTATAAGTAGATATACGTATATCAATGATTCGTAATATAGCTGACCGTGTATAAGTATATATAACGGTATATAATGATGTCTGACCGTGTATAGGTATATATACGGTATATCAATGATGTCTGACCGTGTATAAGTAGATATACGGTATATCAATGATGTATGACCGTGTATAGGTATATATACGGTATATCAATGATGTCTGACGTGTATAGTATATATACGGTATATCAATGATGTATGACCGTGTATAAGTATATATATACGGTATATCAATGATGTCTGACCGTGTATAAGTATATATACGGTATATCAATGATGTCTGACCGTGTATAGGTATATATACGGTATATCAATGATGTCTGACCGTGTATAAGTATATATATGGTATATCAATGATGTCTGACCGTGTATAAGTATATATACGGTATATCAATGATGTCTGACCGTGTATAGGTAGATATACGGTATATCAATGATGTCTGACCGTGTATAGGTAGATATACGTATATTAATGATGTCTGACCGTGCATAGGTAGATATACGGTATATCAATGATATCTGACCGTGTATAAGTAGATATACGGTATATCAATGATATCTGACCGTGCATAAGTATATATATATACGGTATATCAATGCTGTCTGACCGTGTATAAGTATATATATACGGTATATCAATGATGTATGACCGTGTATAAGTATATATATACGGTATATCAATGATGTATGACCGTGTATAAGTATATATATACGGTATATCAATGATGTCTGACCGTGTATAGGTAGATATACGGTATATCAATGATGTCTGACCGTGTATAAGTATATATACGGTATATCAATGATGTCTGACCGTGTATAGGTATATATACGGTATATCAATGATGTCTGACCGTGTATAGGTAGATATACGGTATATCAATGATGTTGACCGTGATAAGTATATATGTAATCATATTGGTGTATAGTATATATATACGTATATCAATGATGTCTGACCTGATAGATATATTTATATATGTTGACCGTTATATGTAGTAGATATACGGTATATCAATGATGTCTGACCGTGTATAGGTAGATATACGGTATATCAATGATGTCTGACCGTGTATAGGTAGATATACGGTATATCAATGATGTCTGACCGTGTATAAGTAGATATATGGTATATCAATGATATCTGACCGTGTATAAGTATATATATACGGTATATCAATGATGTCTGACCGTGTATAAGTATATATATACGGTATATCAATGATGTCTGACCGTGTATAAGTATATATACGGTATATCAATGATGTCTGACCGTGTATAAGTATATATACGGTATATCAATGATGTCTGACCGTGTATAAGTAGATATACGGTATATCAATGATGTCTGACCGTGTATAGGTAGATATACGGTATATCAATGATGTCTGACGTGTATAAGTATATATACGGTATATCAATGATGTCTGACCGTGTATAAGTATATATACGGTATATCAATGATGTCTGACCGTGTATAAGTATATATACGGTATATCAATGATGTATGACCGTGTATAAGTATATATATCGGTATATCAATGATGTCTGACCGTGTATAAGTATATATACGGTATATCAATGATGTCTGACCGTGTATAGGTAGATATACGGTATATCAATGATGTATGACCGTGTATAGGTAGATATACGGTATATCAATGATGTCTGACCGTGTATAGGTAGATATACGATGTATTAATGATGTATGACCGTGTATAGGTAGATATACGGTATATCAATGATGTCTGACCGTGTATAGGTAGATATACGGTATATTAATGATGTCTGACCGTGCATAGGTAGATATACGGTATATCAATGATATCTGACCGTGTATAAGTAGATATACGGTATATCAATGATATCTGACCGTGCATAAGTATATATATATACGGTATATCAATGCTGTCTGACCGTGTATAAGTATATATATACGGTATATCAATGATGTATGACCGTGTATAAGTATATATATACGGTATATCAATGATGTATGACCGTGTATAGGTATATATATACGGTATATCAATGATGTCTGACCGTGAATAAGTAGATATACGGTATATCAATGATGTCTGACCGTGTATAGGTATATATACGGTATATCAATGATGTCTGACCTGCATAGGTAGATATATACGGTATATCAATGATGTATGACCGTGTATAAGTATATATATGGTATATCAATGATGTCTGACCGTGTATAAGTATATATATACGGTATATCGATGATGTCTGACCTGCATAGGTAGATATATACGGTATATCAATAATGTATGACCGTGTATAGGTAGATATACGATATATCAATGATATCTGACCGTGTATAGGTATATATACGATATATTAATGATGTATGACCGTCTATAGGTAGATATACGGTATATCAATGATGTCTGACCGTGTATAGGTAGATATACGATGTATTAATGATGTATGACCGTGTATTGGTAGATATACGGTATATCAATGATGTCTGACCGTGTATAGGTAGATATACGGTATATTAATGATGTCTGACCGTGCATAGGTAGATATACGGTATATCAATGATATCTGACCGTGTATAAGTAGATATACGGTATATCAATGATATCTGACCGTGCATAAGTATATATATATACGGTATATCAATGCTGTCTGACCGTGTATAAGTATATATATACGGTATATCAATGATGTATGACCGTGTATAAGTATATATATACGGTATATCAATGATGTATGACCGTGTATAGGTATATATATACGGTATATCAATGATGTCTGACCGTGAATAAGTAGATATACGGTATATCAATGATGTCTGACCTGCATAGGTATATATACGGTATATCAATGATGTATGACCGTGTATAAGTATATATATGGTATATCAATGATGTCTGACCGTGTATAAGTATATATATACGGTATATCGATGATGTCTGACCTGCATAGGTAGATATATACGGTATATCAATGATGTATGACCGTGTATAGGTAGATATACGATATATCAATGATGTCTGACCGTGTATAAGTAGATATACGGTATATCAATGATGTCTGACCGTGTATAGGTATATATACGGTATATCAATGATGTCTGACCTGCATAGGTAGATATATACGGTATATCAATGATGTATGACCGTGTATAAGTATATATATGGTATATCAATGATGTCTGACCGTGTATAAGTATATATACGGTATATCATGATGTATGACCTGCATAGGTAGATATACGGTATATCAATGATGTATGACCGTGTATAGGTAGATATACGATATATTAATGATGTCTGACCGTGTATAGGTAGATATACGGTATATCAATGATGTCTGACCGTGTATAGGTAGATATACGGTATATCAATGATGTCTGACCTGCATAGGTAGATATACGGTATATCAATGATGTCTGACCGTGTATAAGTAGATATACGTATATAATGTTTGGTGTGTTTGTTTAATGTGTCTGACCGTGTATAAGTAATATATACGGTATATCAATGATGTATGACCGTGTATAATATATACGTATATAATATGTTGACCGTGTATAGTAGATATACGGTATATCAATGATGTCTGACCGTGTATAGGTATATATACGGTATATCAATGATGTCTGACCGTGTATAATTATATATACGGTATATCAATGATGTATGACCGTGTATAAGTATATATATACGGTATATCAATGATGTCTGACCGTGTATAAGTATATATATACGATATATCAATGATGTATGACCGTGTATAAATATATATACGATATATCAATGATGTATGACCGTGTATAAGTATATATACGGTATATCAATGATGTATGACCGTGTATAAGTATATATATACGGTATATCAATGATGTCTGACCGTGCATAAGTATATATATACGGTATATCAATGATGTATGACCGTGTATAAGTATATATACGGTATATCAATGATGTATGACCTGCATAGGTAGATATATACGGTATATCAATAATGTATGACCGTGTATAGGTAGATATACGGTATATTAATGATATCTGACCGTGTATAGGTATATATACGATATATCAATGATGTCTGACCGTGTATAAGTATATATATGGTATATCAATGATGTATGACCGTGTATAAGTAGATATACGGTATATCAATGATGTCTGACCGTGTATAAGTATATATATACGGTATATCAATGATGTCTGACCGTGTAAAGTATATATATATACGATATATCAATGATGTATGACCGTGTATAAGTATATATACGATATATCAATGATGTATGACCGTGTATAAGTAGATATACGGTATATCAATGATGTATGACCGTGTATAAGTATACATATACGGTATATCAATGATGTCTGACCGTGTATAAGTATATATATACGGTATATCAATGATGTATGACCGTGTATAAGTATATATACGGTATATCAATGATGTCTGACCGTGTATAAGTATATATATACGGTATATCAATGATGTATGACCGTGTATATGTATATATATACGGTATATCAATGATGTCTGACCGTGTATAAGTATATATACGGTATATCAATGATGTATGACCTGCATAGGTAGATATATACGGTATATCAATAATGTATGACCGTGTATAGGTAGATATACGGTATATTAATGATATCTGACCGTGCTTAGGTATATATACGATATATCAATGATGTCTGACCGTGTATAAGTATATGTATGGTATATCAATGATGTATGACCGTGTATAAGTAGATATACGGTATATCAATGATATCTGACCGTGTATAAGTATATATATACGGTATATCAATGATGTCTGACCGTGTATAAGTGTATATACGTTATATCAATGATGTATGACCGTGTATAAGTAGATATACGATATATCAATGATATCTGACCGTGCTTTAGTATATATATACGGTATATCAATGATGTCTGACCGTGTTTAAGTAGATATACGATATATCAATGATGTCTGACCGTGCATAAGTATATATATACGGTATATCAATGATGTCTGACCTGCATAGGTAGATATATACGGTATATCAATAATGTGTGACCGTGTTTAGGTAGATATACGTTGGTATATCAATGATATCTGACCATGTATAGTTTATACAAATTTATTTTAGCTCGATTGTGAAACAAGTTATTACAACTTATATTTATCACTCTCGAGACCTCATTCCTGATGGAATCCATCGCCACGAGGTAGAGAGAAGGGGCAATGTGGAATTTAAATGACTTGCCTAAGGGCACAATCGTAACGGCTCCAGCGGGGCTCGAACTCCAGACCTTTCGCATCTGAAGCGAACGCGCATCCACTGCGCTATGTGTATAAGTAGATATACGGTATATCAATGATATCTGACCGTGCATAAGTATATATATACGGTATATCAATGCTGTCTGACCGTGTATAAGTATATATATACGGTATATCAATGATGTATGACCGTGTATAAGTATATATACGGTATATCAATGATGTCTGACCGTGCATAAGTATATATATATACGGTATATCAATGATGTCTGACCTGCATAGGTAGATATACGATATATCAATGATGTCTGACCGTGTATAGGTAGATATACGGTATATCAATGATGTCTGACCGTGCATAGGTATATATATACGGTATATCAATGATGTCTGACTGTGTATAAGTATATATACGGTATATCAATGATGTCTGACCTGCATAGGTAGATATATACGGTATATCAATAATGTATAACCGTGTATAGGTAGATATACGATATATCAATGATATCTGACCGTATATAGGTATATATACGATATATTAATGATGTATGACCGTGTATAGGTTGATATACGGTATATCAATGATATCTGACCGTGTATAAGTAGATATACGGTATATCAATGATGTATGACCGTGTATAGGTAGATATACGGTATATCAATGATGTATGACCGTGTATCAGTATATATATGGTATATCAATGATGTCTGACCGTGTATAAGTATATATATACGGTATATCAATGATGTCTGACCTGCATAGGTATATATACGATATATCAATGATATCTGACCGTGTATAGGTATATATACGGTATATAATGATGTTGACCGTGATGTAGTTACGATGTATTAATGATGTATGACCGTGTATAGGTAGATATACGGTATATCAATGATGTCTGACCGTGTATAGGTAGATATACGGTATATAATGATGTCTGACCGTGCATAGGTAGATATACGGTATATCAATGATGTCTGACCGTGTATAAGTAGATATACGGTATATCAATGATATCTGACCGCATAAGTATATATATACGGTATATCAATGATGTCTGACCGTGTATAAGTATATATACGGTATATCAATGATGTCTGACCGTGTATAAGTATATATACGGTATATCAATGATGTATGACCGTGTATAAGTATATATATACGGTATATCAATGATGTTTGACCGTGTATAGGTAATATATTATCATGTTCTGACCTGTATTATTAGGTATATAATATACGGTATATCAATGATTTGACCGTGTATAGTAGATATACGGTATATCAATGATGTCTGACCGTGTATAAGTATATATATACGGTATATCAATGATGTCTGACCGTGTATAAGTATATATACGGTATATCAATGATGTAGACCGTGTATAAGTATATATACGGTATTCAATGATGTATGACCGTGTATAAGTATATATATACGGTATATCAATGATGTATGACCGTGTATAGGTATATATACGGTATATCAATGATGTCTGACCGTGTATAAGTAGATATACGGTATATCAATGATGTCTGACCGTGTATAGGTATATATACGGTATATCAATGATGTCTGACGTGTATAGTATATATACGGTATATCAATGATGTATGACCGTGTATAAGTATATATATAGGTATATCAATGATGTCTGACCGTGTATAAGTATATATATACGGTATATCAATGATGTCTGACCGTGTATAGGTATATATACGGTATATCAATGATGTTGACCGTGTTAGTAATTACGTATATCAATGATTCTGACCGTGTATAGTATATATACGGTATATCAATGATGTATGACCGTGTATAGGTAGATATACGGTATATCAATGATGTCTGACCGTGTATAGGTAGATATACGATGTATTAATGATGTATGACCGTGTATAGGTAGATATACGGTATATCAATGATGTCTGACCGTGTATAGGTAGATATACGGTATATTAATGATGTCTGACCGTGCATAGGTAGATATACGATATATCAATGATATCTGACCGTGTATAAGTAGATATACGGTATATCAATGATATCTGACCGTGTATAAGTATATATATATACGGTATATCAATGCTGTCTGACCGTGTATAAGTATATATATACGGTATATCAATGATGTTGACCGTGTATAAATATATATATACGGTATATCAATGATGTATGACCGTGTATGGTATATATACGGTATATCAATGATGTCTGACCTGATAGGTTGATATATACGGTATATCAATGATGTATGACCGTGTATAAGTATATATATGGTATATCAATGATGTCTGACCGTGTATAAGTATATATACGGTATATCATATGTCTGACCTGCATAGGTAGATATATACGGTATATCAATAATGTATGACCGTGTATAGGTAGATATACGTATATGATATGACCGTGTAGGTATATATACGATATATATCAATGATGTCTGACCGTGTATAGGTAGATATACGATGTATTAATGATGTATGACCGTGTATAGGTAGATATACGGTATATCAATGATGTCTGACCGTGTATAGGTAGATATACGGTATATTAATGATGTCTGACCGTGCATAGGTAGATATACGGTATATCAATGATATCTGACCGTGTATAAGTAGATATACGGTATATCAATGATATCTGACCGTGCATAAGTATATATATATACGGTATATCAATGCTGTCTGACCGTGTATAAGTATATATATACGGTATATCAATGATGTATGACCGTGTATAAGTATATATATACGGTATATCAATGATGTATGACCGTGTATAGGTATATATATACGGTATATCAATGATGTCTGACCGTGAATAAGTAGATATACGGTATATCAATGATGTCTGACCGTGTATAGGTATATATACGGTATATCAATGATGTCTGACCGTGCTTTAGTATATATATACGGTATATCAATGATGTCTGACCGTGTTTAAGTAGATATACGATATATCAATGATGTCTGACCGTGCATAAGTATATATATACGGTATATCAATGATGTCTGACCTGCATAGGTAGATATATACGGTATATCAATAATGTGTGACCGTGTTTAGGTAGATATACGATATATAAATGATGTCTGACCGTGTATAGATAGATATACGGTATATTAATGATATCTGACCATGTATAGTTTATACAAATTTATTTTAGCTCGATTGTGAAACAAGTTATTACAACTTATATTTATCACTCTCGAGACCTCATTCCTGATGGAATCCATCGCCACGAGGTAGAGAGAAGGGGCAATGTGGAATTTAAATGACTTGCCTAAGGGCACAATCGTAACGGCTCCAGCGGGGCTCGAACTCCAGACCTTTCGCATCTGAAGCGAACGCGCATCCACTGCGCTATGTGTATAAGTAGATATACGGTATATCAATGATATCTGACCGTGCATAAGTATATATATACGGTATATCAATGCTGTCTGACCGTGTATAAGTATATATATACGGTATATCAATGATGTATGACCGTGTATAAGTATATATACGGTATATCAATGATGTCTGACCGTGCATAAGTATATATATATACGGTATATCAATGATGTCTGACCTGCATAGGTAGATATACGATATATCAATGATGTCTGACCGTGTATAGGTAGATATACGGTATATCAATGATGTCTGACCGTGCATAGGTATATATATACGGTATATCAATGATGTCTGACTGTGTATAAGTATATATACGGTATATCAATGATGTCTGACCTGCATAGGTAGATATATACGGTATATCAATAATGTATAACCGTGTATAGGTAGATATACGATATATCAATGATATCTGACCGTATATAGGTATATATACGATATATTAATGATGTATGACCGTGTATAGGTAGATATACGGTATATCAATGATATCTGACCGTGTATAAGTAGATATACGGTATATCAATGATGTATGACCGTGTATAGGTAGATATACGGTATATCAATGATGTATGACCGTGTATCAGTATATATATGGTATATCAATGATGTCTGACCGTGTATAAGTATATATATACGGTATATCAATGATGTCTGACCTGCATAGGTATATATACGATATATCAATGATATCTGACCGTGTATAGGTATATATACGATATATTAATGATGTATGACCGTGCATAGGTAGATATACGGTATATCAATGATGTCTGACCGTGTATAGGTAGATATACGATGTATTAATGATGTATGACCGTGTATAGGTAGATATACGGTATATCAATGATGTCTGACCGTGTATAGGTAGATTAACGGTATATTAATGATATCTGACCGTGCATAGGTAGATATACGGTATATCAATGATATCTGACCGTGTATAAGTAGATATACGGTATATCAATGATATCTGACCGTGCATAAGTATATATATATACGGTATATCAATGCTGTCTGACCGTGTATAAGTATATATATACGGTATATCAATGATGTATGACCGTGTATAAGTATATATATACGGTATATCAATGATGTATGACCGTGTATAAGTATATATATACGGTATATCAATGATGTTTGACCGTGTATAGGTAGATATACGGTATATCAATGATGTCTGACCGTGAATAAGTATATATATGGTATATCAATGATGTCTGACCGTGTATAAGTATATATATACGGTATATCAATGATGTCTGACCTGCATAGGTAGATATATACGATATATCAATAATGTATGACCGTGTATAGGTAGATATACGATATATTAATGATGTCTGACCGTGCATATGTAGATATACGGTATATCAATGATATCTGACCGTGTATAAGTAGATATACGGTATATCAATGATATCTGACCGTGCATAAGT
The DNA here is from genome assembly GCA_014843695.1 of Archivesica marissinica. Classification (NCBI taxonomy): domain Eukaryota; kingdom Metazoa; phylum Mollusca; class Bivalvia; order Venerida; family Vesicomyidae; genus Archivesica; species Archivesica marissinica. The sequence goes on along the minus strand of CM026399.1, from coordinate 11,433,191 downwards.
ATATATATATAAGGTATATCAATGCTGTCTGACCGTGTATAAGTATATATATACGGTATATCAATGATGTACGACCGTGTATAAGTATATATATACGGTAATTCAATGATGTATGACCGTGTATAAGTATATATATACGGTATATCAATGATGTATGACCGTGTATAGGTAGATATACGGTATATCAATGATGTCTGACCGTGAATAAGTAGATATACGGTATATCAATGATGTCTGACCGTGTATAGGTATATATACGGTATATCAATGATGTCTGACCTGCATAGGTAGATATATACGGTATATCAATGATGTATGACCGTGTATAAGTATATATATGGTATATCAATGATGTCTGACCGTGTATAAGTATATATATACGGTATATCGATGATGTCTGACCTGCATAGGTAGATATATACGGTATATCAATAATGTATGACCGTGTATAGGTAGATATACGATATATCAATGATGTCTGACCGTGTATAGGTAGATATACGGTATATCAATGATGTCTGACCGTGTATAGGTAGATATACGATATATTAATGATGTATGACCGTGTATAGTAGATATACGGTATATCAATGATGTCTGACCGTGTATAGGTAGATATACGGTATATCAATGATGTCTGACCGTGCATAGGTAGATATACGGTATATCAATGATGTCTGACCGTGTATAGGTAGATATACGGTATATCAATGATGTCTGACCGTGCAATATATATATATACGGTATATCAATGATGTCTGACCGTGTATAAGTAGATATATACGGTATATCAATGATGTATGACCGTGTATAAGTATATATACGGTATATCAATGATGTCTGACCGTGTATAAGTATATATATACGGTATATCAATGATGTCTGACCGTGCATAGGTAGATATACGGTATATCAATGATGTCTGACCGTGTATAGGTAGATATACGGTATATCAATGATGTCTGACCGTGCATAGGTATATATATACGGTATATCAATGATGTCTGACCGTGTATAAGTATATATACGGTATATCAATGATGTCTGACCTGCATAGGTAGATATATACGGTATATCAATGATGTATGACCGTGTATAGGTAGATATACGATATATCAATGATATCTGACCGTGTATAGGTATATATACGATATATTAATGATGTATGACCGTGTATAGGTAGATATACGGTATATCAATGATGTCTGACCGTGTATAAGTAGATATACGGTATATCAATGATGTATGACCGTGTATAGGTAGATATACGGTATATCAATGATGTATGACCGTGTATAAGTATATATATGGTATATCAATGATGTCTGACCGTGTATAAGTATATATATACGGTATATCAATGATGTCTGACCGTGTATAGGTATATATACGGTATATCAATGATATCTGACCGTGCATAAGTATATATATACGGTATATCAATGATGTCTGACCGTGTATAAGTATATATATACGGTATATCAATGATGTATGACCGTGTATAAGTATATATATACGGTATATCAATGATGTATGACCGTGTATAGGTATATATATACGGTATATCAATGATGTCTGACCGTGTATAAGTAGATATACGGTATATCAATGATGTCTGACCGTGTATAGGTATATATACGGTATATCAATAATGTATGACCGTGTATAGGTAGATATACGATATATCAATGATGTCTGACCGTGTATAGGTATATATACGATATATTAATGATGTATGACCGTGTATAGGTAGATATACGGTATATCAATGATGTCTGACCGTGTATAGGTAGATATACGATATATTAATGATGTATGACCGTGTATAGGTAGATATACGGTATATCAATGATGTCTGACCGTGTATAGGTAGATATACGGTATATCAATGATGTCTGACCGTGTATAGGTAGATATACGGTATATCAATGATGTCTGACCGTGTATAAGTATATATACGGTATATCAATGATGTATGACCGTGTATAAGTATATATACGGTATATCAATGATGTCTGACCGTGTATAAGTAGATATACGGTATATCAATGATGTATGACCGTGTATAAGTATATATATACGGTATATCAATGATGTCTGACCGTGTATAAGTATATATATACGGTATATCAATGATGTATGACCGTGTATAAGTATATATACGGTATATCAATGATGTCTGACCGTGTATAAGTATATATATACGGTATATCAATGATGTATGACCGTGTATAAGTAGATATACGGTATATCAATGATGTATGACCGTGTATAAGTATATATATACGGTATATCAATGATGTCTGACCGTGTATAAGTATATATATACGGTATATCAATGATGTATGACCGTGTATAAGTATATATACGGTATATCAATGATGTCTGACCGTGTATAAGTATATATACGGTATATCAATGATGTATGACCTGCATAGGTAGATATATACGGTATATCAATAATGTATGACCGTATATAGGTAGATATACGGTATATTAATGATATCTGACCGTGTATAGGTATATATACGATATATCAATGATGTCTGACCGTGTATAAGTAGATATACGGTATATCAATGATATCTGACCGTGTATAAGTATATATATACACGGTATATTAATGATGTCTGACCGTGTATAAGTGCATATACGGTATATCAATGATGTATGACCGTGTATTAGTAGATATACGATATATCAATGATGTCTGACCGTGCATAAGTATATATATACGGTATATCAATGATGTCTGACCTGCATAGGTAGATATATACGGTATATCAATAATGTGTGACAGTGTATATGTAGATATACGATATATCAATGATATCTGACCGTATATAGGTAGATATACGGTATATCAATGATATCTGACCGTATATAGGTAGATATACGGTATATCAATGATATCTGACCGTATATATGTAGATATACGATATATCAATGATGTCTGACCGTGTATAGGTAGATATACGATATATCAATGATATCTGATCGTATGTAGGTATATATACGGTATATCAATGATATCTGACAGTATATATGTAGATATACGGTATATCAATGATATCTGACCGTATATAGGTAGATATACGATATATCAATGATGTCTGACCGTGTATAGGTAGATATACGATATATCAATGATATCTGACCGTATATAGGTAGATATACGGTATATCAATGATATCTGACCGTATATAGGTAGATATACGATATATCAATGATGTCTGACCGTGTATAAGTATATATATGGTATATCAATGATGTATGACCGTGTATAAGTATATATATATGGTATATCAATGATATCTGACCGTGTATAAGTATATATATACGGTATATCAATGATGTATGACCGTGTATAGGTATATATATACGGTATATCAATGATGTATGACCGTGTATAGGTATATATATATACGGTATATCAATGATGTATGACCGTGTATAAGTATATATACGGTATATCAATGATGTATGACCGTGTATAGGTATATATATACGGTATATCAATGATGTCTGACCGTGTATGAGTATATATATACGGTATATCAATGATGTCTGACCGTGTATAAGTAGATATATACGGTATATCAATGATGTCTGACCGTGTATAGGTATATATATACGGTATATCAATGATGTCTGACCGTGTATAGGTATATATATATACGGTATATCAATGATGTCTGACCGTGCATAAGTATATATATACGGTATATCAATGATGTCTGACCGTGTATAGGTATATATATACGGTATATCAATGATGTATGACCGTGTATAGGTATATATATACGGTATATCAATGATGTCTGACCTGCATAGGTAGATATATACGGTATATCAATAATGTATGACCGTGTATAGGTATATATACGATATATCAATGATATATGACCGTGTATAGGTATATATACGATATATTAATGATGTTTGACCGTGTATAGATATACTCTATATCAAGGGAATCTGTCAATGTGTCGCTACATTAAAATTTTACATCACAGCCATGCCGTAAATCCGAACGCTTAGTTCAATCAACTATTTGCATAATCCGATTCGTGCAGTCGTTAGCAGGCTGGCCTCACACCAATGCAACCCAGGTTCGATCCTCGGACTGGGGAAGTATGTGAGATGGGACGGTGGTCGCCAGATGTTAATATATAATATATATCGCCATTACTATTCCCCCATTAATTGGTAGCCTTGTAAACGTACTCCAACGTGGAAAGGGATTCACATGTATACCCTTTAAGCCTGTATTATAGATGCCACTAACATGTTCTTCCATAACAAATGGTACCGACTCTCGCAAACGGCGCCATGGATAGCTTCATACGCACCCTTGCGGTCGGGATCATTAACAAAACAAAGGTTTTAACTGGTGCAGTATTTTGACCATCCTAAAATGAGAAATGTTGTTATTCACCAGATTGTCTGATTTCAGGGTTCAAGAAAAATTGAGGACTTGTGGGGGTGGTACCAGAATCTCGAGGTGCAATTTGTGAATATTTGTAGCGATTAAATGAGACATGGGACATGTTGAAATAAATATGTATGCATTGTTGTGGATATAAATGTGTGTGCATACAAATATAAATGTGTGTGCATACAAATATTAGTGTTGTGGAAATAAATGTGTGTGCATACAAATATTATTGTTGTGGAAATAAATGTGTGTGCATACAAATATTATTGTTGTTTATGAACGTGCTCATTCTTGCATTGTAGATACAAAATGTATGTTTCTACACTGATTAAGATCCAAATGTATCGTTGTTGGCGGCATGGGGTTGCGCATTTGGATCGGATAAAACGGCAAAACACATGTGTGTGTGGGGGGGGGGGTGAGTGTGTGTCCGCGCCGTATGTGCGTTCGTACTCAGGGACATGCCTTGTATTTCGACAGTCAGTATTGTTCTTATCTTGCTGCGGAAAACAAGTCTGCCACATAATGACCATCATGGTTAAATATGGATAAGGATTACTTAGGTAAAAATGACCCATGAGGTACAACAATTTACAAACACGACCATAACAAATAATTGTGACAACTTGTGCGGAGAAGGCAGAGTATGCATTATAATTTTAAAATTAATCACAAGAATATACTAGCGTACCAATGTTCATAATTTATATATCAAACATGCATTTACTTCCATTAAGAATATCACAGAGTACAACAGGTCGATTGGGCCAATCCCTACCCCAACTACACCTGTGACATTCTTCCTTGAGTAAACACTGTTTGGCATATAATGTATACCTGCATGCACAACATGAATAAAGAAGCAACACTTATATATGAGATATCACATATAATCGCATTAACCACCCATAGGTATATATAGTAATATGTGAGATGGTACGGTTGTCGCCAGATCGGACAGGTGGGTTTTCTCCGGGTACTCCGGTTTCCTCCCACACGAATGACAACATATACGCTTTCATCCGCGCCAACGAGAGTGATTAATATAAGTTGTTAAAACTTGCTTCGCAATCGTTGTAAGATAAATAAATGTTTAAACTGATATAGTAACATATCTAGGATTGAACGCAAGACTGTCGTAACCACGTTTTGGAAAACGTTTCAGGAGACACAAAATTGTCTGGGTTTTTTAAAAATTAATTTATTTACCAAAATCCAAAGATTTTAAATTTAAAATATGGTGTTACAGAACATAGAAAATAAGAGTATGATGACACATTATTTGTGAAAGATATATTAAAGAGATATTGACTTACTACTGTATTGCGCGCTTTTCCTATTATTTTTGGATACATTTTGGCTGCAATACAGTAGTAACTTGACTTACGACTGTTTTGCAGTCAACTATTATGGCAAAGCAAACATAAAATGCGTGCAATATAGTAGTAAGTCTTGTGGTAACGACAATTAGTGGTTCTTATTATTTTTCAATAACTGTCAAGAAATTAACTCAACAATTATAAACTAGCAACGTGTATCATGTTCGTTTTTAAGAATTTGAGTCCCAAAATGAGAAAGGTGGTCTTACAGCATGTGCGAAATGTGTATACCTAGAATAGTCAGTGCATACTCGCAGTCTGATCAGAGTTGCAAAGGCTTTGGATCTTGAGGAATATATAGAGCGAGTGATGCAGACCTTTTTGCATACATACTGCTTAACCAAACTCAAGTGCATTAATATTGGATGTATATTGTGTCTTATTCCCGATACAAACAGCAGACTCAGATCAGCATGTACAACAATGCAGTGTAATATGTGCATTCACTGTTGATATACACCATCTATAGGTCTTTTAGAAGAAGCTTTATAGTGAACTGCGATGACCCTGATCAGTTGTGTTATATTTCGGGTTTTACGCCTGCATCAGCACCATTTTGGGCTATATCGCCGGCGGGCAGTTTACCTAACAACACCTTTCCTGGGCAGGCTCCAACGGTTAACCAGTACTTGGGTGCACCAACCTCCGTAAGAAACTGCCAACTTTTTCATATAAATGAGACACGGTCTGAGCGGAGGTGACCCTGATCAGACTGCACATATATGTAGGTTGATCTAGCACCGCAATTCACACACACATATTCCAAATGCCTTTTAACCCTAAACCAACCTATCCTTACCCACTCCATGTGAAATACACCCCTTTCCATCAATTCATCTCATTTTAGCAATAGTTCTCTCCAAACCATTGTCATTGCTTACCCTCTCTTATCATGCCTATTCTAGGAGTCATAACATAGATATTCGGCAGAATTAAAGAACTTTATTTAGTTACAACAATTATTGCGATGTTAATCACTCTTGATGTTTAATATGTGTACATATATAAAACTTAACACAAACTGAATGACATCTACGTTTATTAGGCACCAAACAGCAAATCTAAGTGCTAAATATTTATTGCTACTATTTTAATGTAAAAGTAATACCTCTACTTGTTTGGATCATTGTTATTACCTTTCTTGTGCACTGGTATGACATATCCCTCTGACCAACTATCGTGGAAGTATCCGGTGTCAAATTGTCTGGCCCGCTACTTCACCCAGACTGTAACTGTGAGATAGCTGTATAAATTTCTGCTTCATTTATATATACATCTAATTCATGAAACATGGTTTGAAACTCATGTTTTACATATCTTTCATTAAAATATATAATGTCTTCATCTGGATTAAAACACTGATCCTCAGGATTATTTATAGATAAAATAGATTAAACTTGAAATAATCTTCAAAAATAGACAAGCTCACATTGCTCCAGATTTCCAGATTTCCAGATTTCCAGATTTAACATATTCCAGTACAATTTTGCATTTTTAAAACGGCACTTTTCTAAGTTTTTGGTATTTTCAACATCAAACTGTCGTTTACATTTTCTAATTTCATTCTTATATGAAGTTCTAACTGTAGACAACACAACTCTATTTTCATCTGAATTTCAAACCCTATATTTATTTAGACACAACTGAAATATTCTACGTTTATCTTCTTCACACATGTCAGTAAACCATGGATTATTAGAATTCAATAACAGAATTGTCTGTTGTACAATGTGGTACAGTGTTACCAAACAACGGCTGTACAACTGAATCTGATGATGATGATGATTGAGCTTATTTACCCTCGCCTCCGGCGAACCATATGGGCGAGCGCACTAAGAAGATTAGTAGTAGTATTCTTTGTAGTCGCATCCGCCGAGGCATCATGGGCGACTGGTTTCTCTAAGATGTTTATGTAGACATCTAAGTTGTTTATGTAGATAACTGGGAAGGCATCTTCGTTCTTCGCAGAGTGACAAGTCCTGTATCCTCTTTCGAAGGGGTCCCTTGGAGGACCATTCTCCTCACTGTTGGTCACCCCGCAGCAGCATTTATACGGATCTGGCAGTTAGACATCTGGTCGTCGGTTGTCACTCAGGGTAGCGTGGATGCCACGACTGTTGCAGCTCCCTCAGGTCCGCTGTCTCGTCAATCCGCCGGAGAAGTAGAAGAAGGAGAAAGATCGAAGAAGCCAGCGAAGATATAGTGTGTATTTCAAACACTATCTAGAAGAGATGGTGGATCTGTCCTGATGCGCTATAGCCGTGTGTCCACATGCTGGCGAGCTTCCCCCTTCGCAAGATCGACGACCAGAAGATCCCAGAATCCTATGATGCTGCTGCGGGATGTGCCCCGGTCACGACGTGCACGTCGTGAGGAGATCGACCGAGCAACTGAATCTAAAATTTAACAAACTCATTAATACATGATTCGACTTCGAGTTCAGTATTGCTATTATGAGCGTTGCTACATAATACACCAAAGTTGCTCTGTACATCACGAGAGCCTAAGTTTGATATAAACGATTCTTTACATTCATCTTTCCATTTACTTTTACTTTTAATATGTTGATGCGTATTTTGGGTATTACTATTATTAGCTGCTGTACCAATATTCGAAAAAGTGAAATGAATACAAGTGTCCGAAAAGAGGTTCTGATCTCCGACATCAAAGCTTGTAATACAATCAAGCATGCTTTCAGATGCTAACACATAATCTACTAGACTAGTTCCTTGGTGTCCTACAAATGTACATTGGCAAATACCAAAGTCATTTCCGGTCCGCTTATTCAAAATACGTAGGCCTGTTTGTTTACAGAAGTTAAGCAAAGCAACACAGTTATTATTAGCATGACCAGTTTCTTGAGAAAATCTCGGACACAAATTGTCAGTAATAAAATCACCCGGTAAAACATCTATAAACTTATTGTTGTTATCATAGGTTACATAATCTGGATTATCAGAAGTTCTGCTATTAAAATCTCCAGCGCAAATTAAATTACAATCGCCATTACATTCGTTATAAATAGAGGCTACTGAATCGAGAAGCCTATCAAAAACGTTTACATCATGTATATTAAATCTACTACTACCTTCTGGCACAATATAGCAAAGACCAAAAAATACATCGTCTTTCAATTTAAATATTTGCCCATCACATTTTAACCATAAAATATCATCATTGCATTTGTAGTAAAGAGTTTTATTCGAAACTAAATTGTCCCGTACATAAATCACAATACCACCTAGTGAGTTATGGTCTATGTAAGGCAACGTTCTCAAACTGTTTTATTTGTAAATCAGTAGATTCATTTGACAAGTTTTATTCTTTATTATAGTCTCATATATGTACAATGTATCATAAAATCATATTACATACTATAAAACAGTACATAGCCATTCATATATTTGAATTACAAGAGACTTATCACAGTCAACATAGCAATGTTATTACTTTCAAAAATTGAAATGAATTCAGGGCTTTTTAGTTTATTAGCACTTTTAGTTATCAGCCCTGGCAGTTCAATATAGTAAATCGGATTGAAACCTTCTCCTCTACCCGCTAATTGTCCTTATGTTTACTGGTTGTACATTTCTGAAAAACACATATTAAGAAATACTTTTGGAGAAATCCAAATGTTCCTAAATTTATTGAATTAATGACCTCAAAACACTCAGAAACAACCTGTTCTATGACTAGTGTTCATATCTCATTATACGTTATACGCTAGCCAATCGTAAACGTTTTGTATTTGCACGTGTTTTTATTTGCACATTTGCTCTATATAATTTTATTACATATTTACACAAGGCACGCAGTTTGAAAGTATGTAATGTGTATATAATGTGTACTCATGGGCATATTGCCCATTGTATTTCGAAATAAACTCTTGAAACTCTTCCTGAAGTGAATTTCTGGTTTGACTATATGTTGTCAATGTCGATTGTCGGCGTATCACCACTTAGCCTGAGTAATATGCAATGTTGTAAATACCTATCGCAACGAAACTATAGGAATTATGTAGGCATATATTTACTGGTGCGGGCCGTTGTCTAATGTTGTTAAAACTTGTGGCCCAAAACATTTGTATTTTCATGCTAATGTGTATCTTTATGTGAATGACATATTTACTATTGCAATACAATATGAGTAAACACATTTATTTATACATACGTGTTTATATACTTGACACATACTTAGTGCATACTAAAATATATTTCTAACTATATGTACATGTATTATAATAATTACATAGTATTGCCCACATTATGGTCTAGGTATAACCGTTGTCTTCTAAGCTCGAATGCACTATGTATTAACTTGCCTAGTTTACGAGCCATACTTTTATTTTCAGTATTTTATAATTCAATACATTTTTGCATGTTCGTTGTTTTCCAATAAGTCATGGAGGCATCTATTTTAAAATGCTTGCCTAGTTGCTTTCTAGTACGCGTGTTTTAATTGGCTGTTCAGTACAGAACTCTACATTAATTGGAATGGGGGTGTTTTATTAAAATGAGTTAGTCCTTTTCTATCATGTGATTTGTGTTGACCAATGATCTATTTCTCCGGTCCTGTGCATATGGTATTTAATCCCTGACATATGTGTATTTGGGGATTAGGTTTGCTGGCCCTTGGGTCAGTATTCCAACAGAACAGGCTTTGAACTTTAAATTGGAATTGGTTCCAAACACAGTGATCATTCACTAAACAGCTACTTTACACATCTCTAGACATCACTTATTTGAACTGTTAGGGCATTTGAAACTGATATTAGATCTCGAACACATAATTATTATATTAAAATATTACAGTATATTAAAAGTATAGATTAGCACTGACACTACATTTCGTTGTCTTTTACCGGAAACGTCTTCTATCTAGATCTAGGTCATGCCACATATATATATTTGTGGCATGATCTAGGTATAAGACGATCTAGATAGAAGACGTTTCCGGTAAAATATGGCATGATCTAGGTATAAGACGATCTAGATAGAAGACGTTTCCGGTAAAAGACAACGAAATGTAGTGGCAGTGCTTATCTATACTTTTAATATACTGTACTATTTTAATATGATAATTATATATATATATATACATGAACTTATAAGGAGTTATCTGTTCATCTGGCTGAACCATAGGTATAGTTTGGTTCGTCTGTTCATAACCCACTATGTCTGGTCTAAGTATTAACGGCTTCTCTGATGACCTTTCCCAATATGTTACAATACATACTATTCTGTAACGTGTAGGTTGTTGGTTAGCACATGGTTATTTATTGAGTGCTAGTTGAACATAGATATCAACCTTATTTATTTTACAACGATTGCGAAGCAAGTTTTAAAACTTATATTAATCACTCTCGTTGGCTCGGATGAAAGCGTATATGTGGTCATTCATTGAACATAGATCAATACGTTAGTCTACCACTATACATATACAAGGCAACGAATACAAATTGAACCTTTACTCAGTTGTCGCGAGGGTAAGCTTATAATTATATAAAAGTTCTGCCTATTACAATACATGTATATTGGTACTATACGCGTCCTTATATCTTTATATAGGCTACATTCTAAAATAAAATGGTTTATTGCATACGTTACTATAAATAGTAACAAATTTAATGGTAGAAAAGCAAAATATCTGGTCGACGCGGGCAATATATTTCGATGTTCGGCTCTGCCGGGCCAATATCGGATATCGCGCGTAAAGCACCGACATGAGACCGCAGTTTAACCTCCCATCTGAAAGACTATTAATTTCATTAGGGTCAGTCGGGGATCGAACCTGCGATCCCTGGATTAGCAGTCCATCGAGTTAGCACTGGACTACAGATCCGTCTGTCTCTCTAATTTGCAACCGCTAATGGTTTAAATATGACCTCATGCAGGTACAAATCGTGAAACTGTTAGGGATCGTACTGAACTCTCGTGGCGTTTTCTTATCTAAACACGAATCAGTCAAAACATGTTTTCGTCGTGTGTAATTACACTATAATTTTGGATTAACTACACCAGAATCGATCACCTCTCGACTGAGAACCAAAATTATAGATTAGGATAAGCTACAGTAAGAAATATCAATGATGTTCGATTTTCACAATGCAAAGTGTATACATTGTGCAACCAAAGACCGGGTATAGGAGCCAACATCCGATTGGTCAAGAGTGACATGTTCCTTGTATCGTGATTTGTAGGTCTGCTATCCGATTTTCGAATATAGATCAACGTTTATTATTTTGTCTACATGGGGTAGCCGAACACCGGGTATAGTATATGCAACCCCATTTGTCAAATGCTTTATGTCGCATATATCGCGATTTGTTGAATAATAATAATAATAGTTAATATACCATGAGGCCCTCAACAAATATACAAGTCTTAACTAAACCACATACAAAACTCAAACTTTGTTTGCAATGGTCAAAACTTACCGGATCGTTTATTCAATGTAATGACGTGGTTAAGTACAAGTACAAAACAAATGTTTTCAAATCTCTTTGACTGTACTACTTAACTATATATAGTCGAATACATGCAACATAGCCTCGGCGAAGACCGAGATGCATGGCAAAAGAGGTAAAAAAATCATTAATGATAATGTAAAAAAAAATCAGGAAAACTGTATCCAATGTACCTCAGGGATGTTTCATATATTTTACTAACAATGGAAAACTGTATCCAATGTACCTCAGGGATGTTTCATATATTTTACTAACAATGGAAAACTGTATCCAATGTACCTCAGGGATGTTTCATATATTTTACTAACAATGGAAAACTGTATCCAATGTACCTCAGGTAAATTTCATATATTTTACTAACAACATATCTTTAATTGTTTGTAGATTCAAATAATAGTTTCCAAACGATAATATATTCGTACTCGGTTTTACGATATACTGCAGGATACTCATAACGATAACGAATCTGAATTCAATTCGATTTTAACCTTTAAATCAATATGGAAACCCGTTCATAGATCTCATTCCCAAAACAATTCTAATTTGAATAGCTTAGTTGTTTGCGAAACGATCTAAGCCAAGCGTAGAACTTACGATTAATCGAACCATATCAGATGACCACGCACGCGCTCACAACAGTCATGTGATCATCTTTATAAACACCAATAATTCGCACACACAATTTTGTGCTAAGTATTGTTAAGACATACGTTCTGAGCTATATAGTAACGTAGCGCACAGAACTTGAAAGTCTTAACTAAACTACATACAAAATTCAAACTCTTCTTTACAATGGGCAAGACTTGCGATAGAACAAATACAAATGTTAGCAGTATATGCTATTCAAATTCGAAATTCTCTCCACAATAATGACATCTTATAAATATACTGTTAATCATAAACAATTTATAAATCATCTATGTAACCATCTTTGGCTAAACCACTTCTCCAATGACCATGCCGTTACACACATATAATGCCTTAGTATTTACTGCAGTGGTAGCACCACTGGCTCTCAATGTAACTTTAAATCTGATGCAAAGGATTTTAACTGATAGCTAAATTTATCAGGGCTGTAGCATGTCTTCTAAGTTTTTCCACCCGTCCGCAGGAACATTTAGTACCAGACCTATAAACTGACAAACAAATATGTGTCTTGCTCGAGGACATACGAGAAACATTAAATATTTACGAGACATTTTTACCGGACAAACAGTGGTCTCCCCTTGGCTATAAATAATTTCAACTATGCCCGGTATATGTACGTTACCTTTGCATTACTTAATGAACAAAACAAAGTTAGTTGTCTTAATTACAACAACGTAGGCTATCCTATCACTTCACCGAATCCCTAAACCCCGGCATAACGAAGCATAACCATGTTCAAATCTCTCAAATCGATAACATCTGTAGACTTCTTAAACATATCACACAGGTTAATTAAATGTTAATGCTTCAGAATGGGTTTTGAATTCGAAAGTGTTTCTAACATGCTTTCTAGATCAGGCTTGGAAATCGTTGATAGTGTGATGCCATCCGAAATTACATTATCTGATGGTCCATTGTCTCTCGAAGATTGAAATGCATTGCAATGTGAATTAAATAAAGCAGTATGCAACCGGCTCACCTCTTGGAGTACAGTAATACCACGAGTCTTTAAATTTGCAAGACCCTATATATTTGTACATACTCACTACTGAAAGACTGGTATCAATAACGTCCATTTCCAATGGCACGCCTCTTTCTAACATACTCACTTCCGGGAGTCTCGTCTCCTTAGCATCCCTTATCCAAGTACATCATATCGTTAAACATACTCACTTCTGGGAGACCTGTTTCCTTACCATCCCCTCTTGGAACATCCTACTGTTAAACAGACTCACTTCCGGGAGACCTGTTTCCTTACCATCCTCTCTGGGGACATCCTACTGTTAAACAAACTCACTTCCGGTAGACCTGTTTCCTTCCCATCCTCCTCTGGGAATAACTTACTGTTTAACAGATTCACTTCCGGGAGACCCGTTTCATTGGTGTCCACTTCCTGGAATACCCTTTTCGCCATCTGACTCACTTCCGGGAGTTCAGTTTCCATAGCACCCTCTTCGAGGGACACGTAATTCCCAAACGTACTCACTTCCGGGAGCCCTGTTTTCTTGTCGCCCTATCCAAGGGACGACCCTTTATTAACTGTACAATCATACATATATTTACACAAATACGATCTCTTCCTTCACTTTTTATGTTATTCTCATTTGTGGTGTTTGGCGAACTGTCATGCAGTGTTTTATTTCTGAATCTAGAGCTGAGTTTATAGTGTCTCCATCTCTATTTCTTCGTTTTCAGTACCACATTTATTATTTCGCGCCTACACTTTTTGCGCAATTGTATCAGATTCATTACGCGTTTTTCTTCTGGAATTTTCATTCCTATAGCTAACATAGCTGATATGATAGCATCTTGTAGTAGCAGGGCAGTTATACTTCTCTTCTGGAAATATGGTCACTGAGTATCGTTCTCCTGCTCTGTCTTTCACCACAAAAGTTCCCATATCTGGCACAAGGACACTACCATTATCATTAATTGTATTTACAGCAAGCGACTTTTGGGATAATGACGGCTTTTAATCAACTCCATTATTATTTTTACAGTCAGGTTCACAATCAGTTTTTATTTGAATGCACTCTTTAATAGGCCTATCCCCTTTTATCATTTCGATCAATTTCTCCGGATACGAATTTCAAATTACAGAACTGATCTGCGTTTCATACACTTTTTCCCCATATACATACAACTATCTGCAAGTTACAGTCTGCAGAACTTGTCTGCATTTTATACACTGAAAACGCAGATATACAGACCCGGTTATCTCCCTTATCTGCGTTTTATACAGACCCGGTTATCTCCCTTGTTGCTCTTCAACAATGGCACCGACCGTTCAATTCTTCGATCCCACGTGTAAATGTTATTTTACTGTAAAACTATGTGTATATTTTATATCGCATTTAGCGAACTATCAATTATCATGGACATACGGGGCTCACGTTACACCGGTGAAGCCCTGACACAAGATGATCCTAGTGGCGATCACTCACTATGAACGAAGACAGTAACACCACATACAATATGTACAACAATTTAATTATACAACAATTCGATAAAATATTTATATATACATGTACAATGACTAAAATAATGCAATAGTTGAATCTATCACGCGCACTGAGTTAATTGCCGGTTCGGCTGAATCCACGTTCATTATAAGTCTCTGCTGACTGTATCTAAATAAACAAGTGCTTGAAGTTTGGTAGGTAGATTAATAGTTTTATACTCATGTCCTAGTCTATAGGTACACTATCATGCTTCCCCATTCATTATGGGTATGTGGTGACTCCGTGTCTAGCTCCGGTCTGCAGCCCCACTTAATTACGTTCTGTGACGTTCGTTCTTCAATTCCTCCGGTTGAGTTCCGGGTATGTGGCGACTCCGTGCTAGTTCCGGTCTACAGTCCCACTTATCCACGTG
The DNA here is from genome assembly GCA_014843695.1 of Archivesica marissinica. NCBI lineage: Eukaryota > Metazoa > Mollusca > Bivalvia > Venerida > Vesicomyidae > Archivesica > Archivesica marissinica. Next base: position 11,417,386 of record CM026399.1, on the reverse strand, counting down.
CTCAGTGCCGTTGGTGATGTGTCGTCGCCCATCTAGCGAGTATGTGGTGACCCCGTCCTTTGACAGTTGCCCCACTCATTGGCACGTCTACCTGGCTAGCAGTGGTATAGCAACCTCTCAGGTTGCGAGCGGCTACAATATACGTATGCCAAATTAAGTGATAGTTCACCTTATAATGTTATATTGCATGTTCCTACCATTGACTTCCTCAGTCTATTCCACAAGTTGTACCAGCTGATACCTCTAATTAACATTCAAATATCCAATATATAAAATGATTTGTTATATGTATCAATGATATAAATGTATCGTTGAGTAGTATGATCATTAACAAATACATTACTGGATCAAAACAGTTCCATCATCTTATTATGATTATATCCATAATAAGTTATATCCTGTAAGCATTAACAGGTATCATACACCACCATTCCGGTTAGTGGCCTGGTACATTTACAGCTAACGGGCGGATGTCGTATCATACAACCGACGGATGCCGTATCATCCGGTTATAATTATACACTATACATTCATGACAGCATCAAGTCAATAACAGTTTAACCAACAACATCGATTCATTCAAAGTACACAACATTGTCACATGACGTAGACTCCTATATTCACAATTAACTTGTTTCACAATCGAGTGAACTAAACCTCGATACTAAACAACAATGTCAATAATTTAATCAGACTGTAACCTAGGTAATACCAGTTTTACCAAAGAACCATGTTTCGCAATCGAGCGAACTAAACCTCGATACTTGTATAAACACAGTTTAGTATTTAAATAAAATACCGTAGAACGACAATGTGATAACATAATCCACTTACTTTTAAACCGCTGGTTTTATATTTCTGACCAAGACGTTTGCTACCGTTCGCTCTATTCTGTCTATGTTGTCTGGTCCAATATCTCAGTCGTGTGGAGTTTTTATCAGTCGTCGTCACGCCATAACATATATACACATTTAACACGGGCTTTACATGGAACTGAAATCAGCTAATTATTTGGTGGCTAACTGTAAGGCCCTGGCATGTGGTTTTGTAGCAATCATTTGCACACAAATTGGATCAACTAATTTTACTCTGGCTGTTATGAGCCGTGAAACGTTTTAACAGATTCCCCTGTGATATACATGACGTTTGGTGTATAGTACAATATCGTACGTACAATTAAACTTACCCTATAAACTTAAACCGTGTATCGCTGACTAACATTCTATATTGGCAATAAAACCTTGTTATATATAATGGGCCATTGAGGCCCCGACATAGGGTTAAATACTAAGTTATTCAAGAGTCATTTTGTGACAAGCCCATGGTCCAAGGCTTACATCCAACTCAGGTATCTCTACAACCGAACGCACCCAGGGAATCCAGTACGTCTGAAATACGAAATGGAATATTGTGTGCGAAATGGACAAAATGTAAATTCCATGTGTCACTTCATCCGCTTATTATGCATTTATATCTGATTTCAATATTTCATTTCGCACCAGACATTTACATTTCGTAACGTTCATTTCATTTTGAAATTACATTGCGAGCTATAATTCGGATATAAGTTAAATATGATTAATGGACAGCCTTCTTATATTCAGTGAATATAATTAACAATCGATATATGATACAAATACGTCACTTCATCCTCTTATTATACATTTATATATGCTTTTATATTCCATGTCGCAGTAGAAATTTACATTTCGTAACATTAATTTCATGTTGTTACATTGCAAACTATAATTCGGGTATAAGTCATTAAGAAAAGATAACTTTTATTTTGAGTGGGCAAGATATCAGCAGTACAATACAAGCTCCAAGTGGGCTTTTGAACCGACTTTATAACATACAGTATAATGAGTTTAACCATATTTTATCGCAAATCAATAGTAAATAATTATGCTACATTTTTATTTCTAATATAAATGCTGAAAAATGTTAAAACATAACTAAGTTGTGTTGGCAAGACCAATGTGCTTGTTAGCCACAAAGAATATTAAACTAGTAAACTAATAACTGAATGTGTAAAATTAATATAAAAATGTATATGGATTAATGTTTACTAATATAAGGAATGTGCCCTGACTGCCGTTCCTCGATTGATTCGATCCGAATTCATATGAGATAAACGAGAACAAAGACGGGCAATAGAGTTTAACTGACGAACATATGGTGGTAACCAAGCCTTTTCACCGGCAACGGCCGCGTTTGAAGTGCATTTGACAACTCATAGAAAGAACCGCATACAAACACTACTCTTGCATATCAATGTGGTTCAAATTCATGTCATGCAGTGTGTGTGTGGGGGGTGTGTGTATGTGTGTGTGTGTTTGTGTGTGTGTGTGTGTGTGTGTGTGTGTGTGTGTGGCGCGCGCGCATGTGTGTGCGTGCGTGTGTGATTTTTACATTTATTTATCGTCGCTATCGGTTGCCCATATGAGCAACGCCTCCTAAAGAGATTAGTCATTTTAGATTTTTGGAGGGTAGTGCAATGATACGGGCATAGACCAAGTCTCCTCTGGTTCTTGGTTCGTTTACGTGCACGGTACACATCAATGCAAGTTTTACCATATATATATATATCATTGATTTACTAGGTTAATAATCTGTATGGCTAACAAGCATATTTGTCTTACCTACATAACTTTCTGCATTTATCTTAGAAAAAATTTAAATAAATATGCATACTATTATCAGTGATTCTAGTTTTATAGCTGTTACCATTATTTTATGTTATAAAGAAATATAGTCCGTTCAAAAGCTCACTCAGAGCTTGTGTTGTACTGTTGCTATTTTACTGACTCAAAATAAAATTGATATTATCATATCTTAAGTAACTAATACAGTTCAGGCCTGTGCAATTCCTGTAAATACAATCAATATTCGCTGTTATAGTACACCATAAGTCACTTTAAGCTCTGATTTTGCATTTATATAGAATTTCATACTCGCCAATTACATTTCGTCCATTTCGCACACAATATTCCATTTCGTATTTCAGGCAAACCCTGATACTCATTCTCCGCGCGCTCTGTTGTACTTGTAAACAAACTTTTCAAGAACTACGTTTCAGCTCCAAAAGAATGTGACTATGAATAGACAACACCAAGAAGTATTAGATGTTAAAATGTTACGGTTTTTTCGCATGTTTATGATGTTATGGGTGTATACTGTGTCCTGTGTTTTTATCAGTTGATTTTTGTAGCGATTTTAAATGGCAGTACCGTCTAAACTTATAAAACTGAAAGGACCCTCATGGAAGGCATCTCCGAAAGTCTTACAACTTATCAGTCAAGCAAAATCAAAACACAGGAAATGGGTGGAAAATGGAAAATGTAGTGACAATTTGAAGAGGGAGAAGGTCAAAGCACAAAGAGATCTTAGGAGGCAAATAAGACAGGAACAATTTATGGATCGTCAGAACTTTTACTCTCAGATTATGGCTAATCCCTCAACACAGTAATTCTACAGGCTCATAAACAGGAAGAGAAATGGTTACGCCAATAGCACTGAATGTATCAACATGGATGGGGAAGAACATTACTCTCCAGATGACCAAAGACATTGCTTCACAAAGTACTTCGAAGATTTGTCTGTCCCGAAAGACGACGGATATGACTCCGCTTATATGGACATGACGAATGTGCGAATCAATCTTATCACACAAATATGTGAGTCAAATATTACAGACGTTAAACCCATCACTTAGCAGGAAGTCATCAGCGCAATAAAAAAACTGAATACACACAAAGCAGCAGACGAATCAGGTCTTGTGGCCGAGCAATTGAAAGCCAGCAAAGTGATCATAGTCCCATTCATCACTGATACATTCAATCAGATTGTTGGAAACAGATCTGTGCCAGATGTCATGAAAGCCGGTATTGTGACACCTGTCCTGAAAAAATCCAAAGATGCCACAGTGTTAGATAACTACAGAGGAATTACAGTGACGCCAATACTTAGTAAACTGCTTGAATATACAATACTTCCACGGCTCTCGGAGCGTGCTCAACAGTCACCACTTCAGTTTGGCTTCACAGAAGGACATTCTCCCTTAATGGCAGCTCTACTAATCTCTGAAGCGAGAGCAGAAGTAAAAATAAACACTAAAACTCCACTATTCCTAGTCACATTGGATAGCAGGAAAGCCTTTGATGTTGTTAGTCATACCATTCTACTTGATAAACTCTATGAATTGGGGATACATCCAGTGCTGTGGTCATTGGTGAAGAACATGTACTCTGGCTTGACGTCACGTGTGAAATGGTTAGATGAAGTAGGTCCAAGCTTCGGTATCCACCAGGGTGTCCGCCAGGGTGTCCGTCAGGGTGGGATATTGTCTACTTTCCTTTACAAGACTTATATTGACAGTGTGTTAGTTGAAATGAAGCATAATCAACTCGGTCTGTCTATCGGCAACACTTATATAGGATGCCCAACCGTAGCCGATGATATATGCCTACTATCGTCATGTAAAGATGAACTCCAATGTATGTTAGACGTGGCCTCGAGAAATGCTCGTCAGCACAGAGTGACAATACACCCTACGAAAACTAGTGCTATAGTCATAAACAAAACAAGTCGGTATGGGAAATCAGACTGTATCTGGTCATTGAATGGCAATGGTGTGAGTCTCGCGCGGAGAACTATGTATTCATTACTGAACACAGGATTCCACGGTTCCAATAGGCTAAACCCTGCTGTATCACTGCGTATATACCAGTGCTACGATCTGCCACGTCTATTATTTGGTCTTGAAGTGCTACCTTTAAGCATAACACAAATGGCAACGCTAGCTAAATTTCATATAAAAGTTCTACGCAGACTTCAATCGTTACCCGACAAAACTGCAACCAGTGCCGTGTATCTCCTACTTGGAAGTCTACCTGTTGAAGCTGAAATCCACAAACGTAAATTAAGTTTACTGTACAACATATTAGTATGCAAAAATGAGACGATACAGGATCTAACAAAAAGACAAATCATAGTCAACATGGACAATCAGCTAAGCTATTACTGCAGAGTGGGGGAGGTACTGAACCTGTATGAATTACCTACTATTTCAACTCTACAAGATACGCTACCGAATATGAGTAAATTAAGATGGAAAATTCAAGTAAAACGTGCCATTAATGAGTATTGGACTGATAGGCTTAAAGCTGAAATGGAAAATAAATCAACCTTAAAATACATGGATCAAACCGCTCTACAAAGCGGCTCAACCTACCCCGTATGGCGCTGTTTACTGTCAACTGTCGCAGAAGTAAAAAGGGCATCACTAAATGCCGTATGCTCACCGGAACCTACATACTGCAGGCAACAAAGCACAGATTCAATTCTACTGAAGACCCAATGTGCAAATTGTGTGCGACAGAAAACGAGGACATCATACACATGCTCACTACGTGCCCGGTCTTATTCGACGCCAGGAAGGAATTATTTGCTGAATTAAAGCGGACTGTTATCTCTGTGATTGGTGTCGAGGCCTGGCGACAGAACTTTACGGACAAAACAACCATTACCAGGCTAATTATTGACTGTTCTAGCTTTAAGCATATTATTACCCGCGAGTGTGACATCGATACTATAACAAGAATGTCATCAGACCTATGCCATAAACTACATGTGCAGAGAATAAACACATTAATTTGAAAAGATGGACCCTGATACATTTATATACATCCAAAATGTGCTGACACATGTACCGTCGAGGAACATTGTACATACATGTATATAAATACCAATATTTTAGTAGCTGCTGTCTAGCTACATTCTTTTAAACTAATATTGATGCAATGGTGGAGGTATCCGTTAGGAAACAGAGCATTTTAACTTATTTAGTATTACTACGCGTGTGAAGTGATTTTACGAGGTGAGGCAACCTCGGTGTTCCATTCTTGGAAGGAGATACGGAGAAAAGAAAGAAGAAGCGACTCGTACCCGAGACAATTCGTACATTAACTTCCTATCTATCTATGGCGTCCGTGGTCCAGTGGTAGAGCGTCGGATTTGGAATCGAACGGTCCCGGGTTCGATACTCGGTCAGGCCACGTATGTAGTGTCATTGAGCAAGGCACCTCACACACGTTGCTTAGTACTGGTTAATCGCTTAGGTCGGCTAAGCCTGCCCAGGAAAACATGTCTAAGTCCCCGCGAGGGGTTTGACATTAAAGGAACATACATACATACATACATCTATCTTCCTTTAATGTCGAACCCCTCGCGGGGACGTAGACATGTAATAGACATTCCTGTAATGTTCACAGGCACAAGACACAAATTATTTTTGTTTGCCCTATGGTCATATAGTAAGTAAACATTATTATATGACCATAGGCATAGGGCAAAATAAAATAAAATGTGTGCCTGTTGTATCCTGGGTATACCGGTAACCGGTGACATAAGCAATAACCTGTGTACTTTTGTTCCAAAACGAGGCTGTGCAAATAATGTTCACTTTCAATTGAGCATAATCATATTTATTTTATTGTATGCAATATTAGTTGGTAAGAAATAAATCATACTGAATCAAAAACGAAGTGAAAGCAACAGCACATGCCACCATCTTTTATTTACGCGGTGATACCAATGACAAGTGACAACGTAAATTTCGTCTTTCAAGTTTATATGTGTACCTAGGTACAGGTGTGGCTATATCTTCAGAGATCAAACTTTACCATCATATATGGTATGTGTATCTAGGTACAAGTATGGCTATATCTTCAGAGATCAGACTTTACCATCGTATATGTGTATCTAGGTACAAGTATGGCTATATCTTCAGAGATCAGACTTTACCATCGTATATGTGTATCTAGGTAGGAGTGTGGCTATATCTTCAGAGATCAGACTTTACCATCGTATATGTGTATCTAGGTACAAGTATGGCTATATCTTCAGAGATCAGACTTTACCATCGTATATGTGTATCTAGGTAGGAGTGTGGCTATATCTTCAGAGATCAGACTTTACCATCGTATATGTGTATCTAGGTACAAGTATGGCTATATCTTCAGAGATCAGACTTTACCATCGTATATGTGTATCTAGGTACAAGTGTGGCTATATCTTCAGAGATCAGACTTTACCATCGTATATGTGTATCTAGGTACAAGTGTGGCTATATCTTCAGAGATCAGAATTTACCATCGTATATGTGTATCTAGGTACAAGTGTAGCATCTCGCATTTTCCCTATCCTTTAATCTTGGACAGGTACCCCTTCCGACTAGCTCTTGTACTTATATGTTCTGAGGGGGGTGGATTCACTACAGAATAATAATTTGGAGACAACACATCTGTACAGTTGCAACAATTCATTTATTGCAATCCATGGCATGTCGTGGTTGGAATGTTTAAAAACACTCATTTGTGGAACGAGTGTTTCCTTTCTCCCAATGCATTCGCCCTCAACGTTTAACGTGGTTGTTAGACAAAACATAAACCTTGTTAAAAATATAAAAACTGTCCCACACAAATAAACATGTGTTCTTCTCAGTGACTAATATTGTGTGGCTCTGAACAGCTGTTGGGTCACATAACCTTCCATGTGTGACATGGGATATATTCTAAATATATCCAATATCCCTGAATTATGTACATTTCAGTCAAAGGGACATAACTGATAACTCTGTTTAATTAACAAACAGAGTTCACACTGTTACACATTTCCCTGGTCTGAGAAATTACGTCCTCGTCATTATACGTTAAAAACAATTAATTACTATAAAAACAATCGGTCCAGTTTCTCAACTGTCAACATCGTCCATGTCAACGCGTCAAATGGTTGGTCCTCTATTTACTACAACCACTATAATATATACATAACTTACATAAGTACTCAATAATCTATGTGACTATTACACTACTTCTTACAAGACCAAATATATGTATCTACCCATATGTGTACACTAGCTCACCTATCAATATAATTATATATATGTATACTGGCTTCTGATCTCCCCTGCTTGAAATTATGTCCTCACAAATATCAATTCCAGTTTAAGTGAGTATAACTTACTTGATTATACAACAATCTGTTCTTGATAATCAAACTTTTCATATAAAAAATAATACTTATAGCATACATATTTCAATGGATTAAAACACATATAATTTTTTAAAAACATATTGAAATATACTGTTTACTAACCTTCTCGCCATTTTACTGTCTAAGGTGTCCAAGACTCCATAACTTGTTTCAAAGCTTGGAATCTTGGATATTGTGGCCTTGGTACAACACTTAACATCTGAAAATCTTCGTATCTCTTTGGTAGTTTCCTCTCACGTATTGATCGTCTAGGTAATGGTATCGGTGCTTTCTCTATAGTTCCGGTCTCTATTTCTATCTCTTTGTGATTTCTATCACCAATAGCTCTCGCACCTTCTATCCTGTCAGTCTCTCTGGTTATATGTCTCTTTGTCACGCTCAACTGTGTCAACATCAACCTCTGCACCTATTGAATTATCAACGTTTGTTACCTCTACGTTGTCTTCTGTTACTCCTATGATATCTTCATTAACATCTTCCTCGACATTATTTCTAGGTAATAGATCTATAACCTCAGCCATGTCAATTTCCACATCCTCTACATCAGTAATTACTACAGGTTCTTGGGCGTCCCCGGATGTTGTATATATTACAAAATCGTCTCCTGTTTCATCATCTGAATTTTCTGTATCTGTGACGTCACTAATTTCTTCACCTTTACCTTCAACTTCTTCTCTAACACTAGAAGAATCTTCAGCTAAACCGTCATATACTTCCGGTTGTATTTCCTCATTTATCAAATCCTGATGTTCTATCAGATATAAATGATTCCTGTGCAGGGTTTTAATCCTCCCTGAGACTGTTGAGTTGACTCTATAGACTGGAGTGTTTTCATTCACTTGTTCCGTTACCTTATATATATTCTTCTCAAACTTGTCAGCTATCTTATGTTTCCCTGTAAATGCTAAGATTCTCACTAAGACTCTGTCGCCAATATCTATTTTCGCTGCTCTTGCCTTCTTATCATAGTATGTTTTCTGTCTATCCTTCGCCTTTGAAATATGTTCATCTACAATCCTTCTAGTATTTCACATTCTTTCTTTCATGTCTTCAATATACTCAGTTGTCGTCCTATTGTGCGAATTTTCATTAGTTTGCTGAAATACGGCATCAATTGGTAGTTTTGGTTTACGACCAAACATTAACTCGAAAGGCGATACCCTGGTGCTTTCATGTGGCGTGCAATTATACGCATACACCAACTGATGCACATATTTCTTCCAATCAACTTTCTGTTCTTCTTCCAATGTACCTAGCATATCCAACAATGTGCGATTAAACCTTTCCGGACCGGCATTCCCTTGCGGGTGGTACACGGAAGTATGACTTTTCTCCATATTAGTCAATTTGCACAATTCCTTAATAATATCGCTTTCAAAGTTAGCGCCTTGATCGGAGTGTAACCTAGATGGAATTCCATAATGTACAATAAAATGTTGGTAAAATGTTTCTGCAGTTGTTCTAGCAGTCTGGTTTTTCGTTGGAATTGCCATTGCAAATTTGGTATAATGGTCTGTTATTACTAAGATGTTACAAATCCCTCCTTTAGCAGGTTCAAGTGTTAAAAAATCAAAACAAACCAATTCAAGTGGATAAGTAGTGTGCACGTTCACTAAAGGTGCTCTAGTGTGAACTGAACTGAACTATTTCTGCGTAAACAACGTTCGCAGTTCCTTATCCAACTATCGACATCCGACGACATCCCTGGCCAATAAAATCTACCACGAAGTAGTCGCATGGTTCTATCTCGGCCAGGATGACCCACCTCATTGTGTAACCCTTTCAGGACTTCTTCTCTGTAACGTTCCGGCAGAACTAACTGTTCAATAGCTTCATCATTTTCGTGCAGCTTTCTGAAAAGAATGCCCCTTTTGATGACAAAGTTTCTGAATTGTCTTTTCATCATATTATCATCTTTACTCAATATATGTTTTGGTATAGTTTGGTCGATGGTAGCAATTCTCCATCTGTCTACCAAACTATCCTGTCGCTGTGCTCTTCTGACCTCTCTCAAGTCTATCTGAGCCATAGGTTGTCCTGGATCTTCTGTAGCATCCATAATGTTCATACTCAAAGTAGGTAGAGTCTCTATTAATGGTATGGAGTTAATACATCCACATATAGCTTTGACTGTATCGCAGTCAATCTTAACTGTATCTTCGCCATTGGTTACTCTTTCATGCGGATAGCGACTTAACGCATCAGCATCAGCATTATTGCGACCACTTCGGTAATCAATTTCAAACGAGTAATTTCCCAATGCAGATACCTATCTCTGACCGGTTGCATCTAACTTTGCAGTCGTAAGTATGTACGTCAACGGGTTATTATCAGTTAAAACTAGAAACTTCCGTTTATCAAATAATCAGAGGACTTCTCTGTTATGGACCATTTTAGAGCAAGGAACTCTAGCTTAAATGCAGCATAATTTTTCTCTGATTTACTAAGAGAGCGACTTGCATAAGCTATGACACGTTTGTAATCCCCCTGTTTCTGACATAAAACAGCTCCCAGACCTTTGGATGACGCATCTGTGTGCAATTCAAACGGTAACTCAAAGTTGGGATATGCCAATATTGGCGGAGATGATAAAACAATTTTTAAATCATCAAATATATCCTGCTCTGTCTGTGTCCATTTCCATTCTTTTGTGTTTTTCTTTGATCCTTTCTTTAACGTTGTAGGTGGCAACAAATCAGCCAATGGCCTAGTAATCTTACTATAGTCTTTTACAAAACGCCTATAATAACCTGCAAATTGTAAGAAACTCCTCAGCTCATCTGCATTAGCTGGTGTCGGCCAATTTCGTACCTTATCTGTTTTGGCTGGATCTTGTTCGACTCCATCACTACCAACGATGTGTCCAAGAAATCCAACTTTCTTTCGGAAGAAACAACATTTCTCCGATGCAAGCTTGAGTCCATACTCTTTCAACCTATTGAAAACTTTCTCTATGTTCTCTAAATGTTCTTCAAATGTCTTACTAAATATAATAACATCGTCTAAGTAAATGACGCATATCTTCATGTTAAGACCCTGTAGACAATCTTCCATCAAGCGTTCAAAGCTTGCAGGTGCATTGGTTAGTCCAAATGGTAGTTTGTTGAATTCCCAAAGACCTAGTGCTCCAACTGTAAACCCAGTGCGTTGTTTGTGGTCCTCTTCAATTTCCATTTGATGATAACTTGACTTCATGTCCAAAGTACTAACATATTTTACACCATGCAGACAATCCAGTACATCATCTATCCTGGGAAGTGCGTAAGAGTCTCGCACTGATTTAGAATTTAGCATGCGATAATCAATGCACATTCTAAGATTACCATTTTTCTTGCGAACTAAGACCACAGGAGATGCCCATGGCGACCTTGATGGTCTAATGATTCCACTTGCAAGTAGCAGCTCTAAGTGCTGTCTTACTTCATCAACCATGTTTGGGGGTATTCGCCTGTGTCTCATCAAGTAAGTCTATCCGATGTCTAACCGTGTCACATTGACCAATATCTATATCAGAAGTTGAAAATATATCCTTGTGTTGCATAAGAAGTAGTCTCAGCTTAATTTTGTGTTCCTCATCTAATAGGTTATCATTGTCTAAATCTAATTCCTCCACTATCTTCGTTTGTTTCCTGTCTATATCGTCTTTCTGTATAGCATTCTCAGTAATGGTTACTGGTTGCAACTCGCACAGTATGGCACCCGGTTGAATGACAGCAGTATTAGTTGTGACATTTGATAGTGTAACAATAAAATTATTATTATTCTCATAGTCATAATCGACTAATGCTGGTGTCACATCAATAAATGGTGGTATACTTGCATCTTCTGTTTCCAAAACAATGGCATTAGTTCTGTGATATTTCAATTTCCTATCAGCATAGACCTGTATGTTCTTGACTTCATTAGGTCCAAGAATAACCCTATTAGACAATGCACTTTTGACTATTGCTAGTCTATCCTTGTTTTTCCTCAACGACTGTTCTTTTATCACAATGGCTCTAAAACTGAGATACCATGGTGTAAACAATTTGGCTTTCTGTAAGTACTGATTGCCAAAAGTAGCTTTGCAATCCTGCAATAAAATTTGTAAAATATTTGTCCCCAATATAATTGGTGTGCGTGTAGAATACCTAGTATCAGGTGCCACTAAAATATATATGACTGTGGTCGAGCTTTCTCTAGACCTTCATCAATCACAACCTCGGCCTCTATACAACCTAAATATGGCAGTTGCTGACCATCAGCACATTCAACAGAAATAAAATCCATAAGTGGTTCCATAGTCAAATCAGATAATTGCTCTCTATAAAATGACTCTGAAACAATACTTACACAAGACACTGTATCCAGTAGGGCTGTTGTATTACACATGTTAATTTTAATATTCACTTCACAAATATCTCCAACTAATTTGGGATCCTTTAAATCTGGAGTACCCCGGTTCGATCCCGCTACAAGGGCACACTTTAGTTTTTTTGGACAATTCGATTTGTAATGACCGTTCTCACCACACTTGAAACAAGTGGGTATATAGGTACCGGTACTAGTAAGGGACGGACAATCAGCTTTGTAGTGTCCCCTCCCACTGCAATTAAAACAAGTGGGCATGAAAGTATTTGTACCTATAGGTCTGGTTGGTTTAAAATCATTCCCTCTACTGCCTCTATTACCTCTAAACCCTCTATTACTTGATCCCCTAAAACCTATATGACCACGCCGTGCACCCCTACTAACGTATGGCGTGTATTGGTGTTCGCTACTGCCACCATCAGTCTTAAGTTCCTCTAGCTTCTGTATCCTATCAGACAATTGATTAACTAATCCTGTTAGTTCTGATAAGATATCATTCTTCTCCGGTGCAACTACTGCAGGCTTGCATACCGGTAGTTTCCTTTTGTCATCTATCTCATCCTTGTTCTCAGCTTCAATTTTTCTAAGTTCAATCTTAAAGCGGTCGTAATCCAGTATCGTCTCGCATGTATAAGTTGCAAGATGTTTCAACTCTCTCCTAAGACCCTGATATAATACACCTTTCAAGGTAGTGGTGTCAGTCCTCCTTATTCCTCCTAACACTATGGCCTTATCGAAGTAATCCTCTAATCTCGCTGTAAAACTTGTAACAGACTCCTGAGGTTTCTGTGTACAATTGTAAAATTTCCTCATTATGGTTTCTCTGGTATCTATATTTCCATAAGTACTATCCAGTTTATCCAATATTTGTTGTACAGTTACTCCTGTTCCAAGTCTCCTAAGGATTTCTGCAACTTCCCCTTTTGCAGCTTTCCTTATACCATGCTTGATCTGCTCATCCGTAAATACGGCATCTGTATTCAATGACTCAATTTCAAACTTAAAACATTCCCAAGTCACTTCTCCTTTACTACTCTCTCCTCCAAAACGTGATATTTTGGGGTATGTATAGTTGGCACGTGTAACTGTATGTGTGTCATGCCCATCAGGTCTGCGCATGGTTGGTAGTTCATGTCCATCACCCGGTTCAGTCTTCAAACTCCCAAACTTTCGCATAAAACGAACCAAATCCTCTGTGTTGTTGATCTCAGGCAACACATGTAAACTGTGGAAGGCATCTAACAATTTCCTATCTGCCTCTTCCGTTTTGTCCATGCCTCCAGTAGCTTCTTATTCCTCGTCCGAGCTCATATTTCTAATAGGCTCGTCTCAAAAATACTTTTGATACAAATAAAATACCAACTACGGATCAACAATGTTTTGTTTTAAATAAAACTTAGAATAAAATACATAAGTCACAATCGTTCTATCTTACTCAAGAATCTTCACTCAAGTCAATAGTGCATTAAGTCCAAGAATCAATAAGTTAATTCACTTTCGCACTAACTCAAAATAATTCGAAGTTAATTCACTTTCGTACCAACTCCATAAATATTCAACGTTAATCCACTATAACACCAACTCAGCAAGATTTACTTCCCTTAGTTCTTTACTCCACAAAAGAAGAAACAAGGCCATGCAAACTGTGTATTTCAGCAAGATTTACTTCCCTTAGTTCTTTACTCCACAAAAGAAAAAACATGGCCATGCAAACTGTGTATTTCAGCAAGATTTACTTCCCTTAGTTCTTTACTCCACAAAAGAAGAAACATGGCCATGCAAACTGTGTATTTCAGCAAGATTTACTTCCCTTAGTTCTTTACTCCACAAAAGAAGAAACATGGCCATGCAAACTGTGTATTTCAGCAAGATTTACTTCCCTTAGTTCTTTACTCCACAAAAGAAGAAACAAGGCCATGCAAACTGTGTATTTCAGCAAGATTTACTTCCCTTAGTTCTTTACTCCACAAAAGAAGAAACAAGGCCATGCAAACTGTGTATTTCAGCAAGATTTACTTCCCTTAGTTCTTTACTCCACAAAAGAAGAAACAAGGCCATGCAAACTGTGTATTTCAGCAAGATTTACTTCCCTTAGTTCTTTACTCCACAAAAGAAGAAACAAGGCCATGCAAACTGTGTATTTCAGCAAGATTTACTTCCCTTAGTTCTTTACTCCACAAAAGAAGAAACATGGCCATGCAAACTGTGTATTTCAGCAAGATTTACTTCCCTTAGTTCTTTACTCCACAAAAGAAGAAACAAGGCCATGCAAACTGTGTATTTCAGCAAGATTTACTTCCCCCTTAGTTCTTTACTCCACAAAAGAAGAAACATGGCCATGCAAACTGTGTATTTCAGCAAGATTTACTTCCCTTAGTTCTTTACTCCACAAAAGAAGAAACATGGCCATGCAAACTGTGTATTTCAGCAAGATTTACTTCCCTTAGTTCTTTACTCCACAAAAGAAGAAACAAGGCCATGCAAACTGTGTATTTCAGCAAGATTTACTTCCCTTAGTTCTTTACTCCACAAAAGAAGAAACAAGGCCATGCAAACTGTGTATTTCAGCAAGATTTACTTCCCTTAGTTCTTTACTCCACAAAAGAAGAAACAAGGCCATGCAAACTGTGTATTTCAGCAAGATTTACTTCCCTTAGTTCTTTACTCCACAAAAGAAGAAACAAGGCCATGCAAACTGTGTATTTCAGCAAGATTTACTTCCCTTAGTTCTTTACTCCACAAAAGAAGAAACATGGCCATGCAAACTGTGTATTTCAGCAAGATTTACTTCCCTTAGTTCTTTACTCCACAAAAGAAGAAACAAGGCCATGCAAACTGTGTATTTCAGCAAGATTTACTTCCCTTAGTTCTTTACTCCACAAAAGAAGAAACATGGCCATGCAAACTGTGTATTTCAGCAAGATTTACTTCCCTTAGTTCTTTACTCCACAAAAGAAGAAACAAGGCCATGCAAACTGTGTATTTCAGCAAGATTTACTTCCCTTAGTTCTTTACTCCACAAAAGAAGAAACAAGGCCATGCAAACTGTGTATTTCAGCAAGATTTACTTCCCTTAGTTCTTTACTCCACAAAAGAAGAAACAAGGCCATGCAAACTGTGTATTTCAGCAAGATTTACTTCCCTTAGTTCTTTACTCCACAAAAGAAGAAACAAGGCCATGCAAACTGTGTATTTCAGCAAGATTTACTTCCCTTAGTTCTTTACTCCACAAAAGAAGAAACAAGGCCATGCAAACTGTGTATTTCAGCAAGATTTACTTCCCTTAGTTCTTTACTCCACAAAAGAAGAAACATGGCCATGCAAACTGTGTATTTCAGCAAGATTTACTTCCCTTAGTTCTTTACTCCACAAAAGAAGAAACAAGGCCATGCAAACTGTGTATTTCAGCAAGATTTACTTCCCTTAGTTCTTTACTCCACAAAAGAAGAAACAAGGCCATGCAAACTGTGTATTTCAGCAAGATTTACTTCCCTTAGTTCTTTACTCCACAAAAGAAGAAACAAGGCCATGCAAACTGTGTATTTCAGCAAGATTTACTTCCCTTAGTTCTTTACTCCACAAAAGAAGAAACATGGCCATGCAAACTGTGTATTTCAGCAAGATTTACTTCCCTTAGTTCTTTACTCCACAAAAGAAGAAACAAGGCCATGCAAACTGTGTATTTCAGCAAGATTTACTTCCCTTAGTTCTTTACTCCACAAAAGAAGAAACAAGGCCATGCAAACTGTGTATTTCAGCAAGATTTACTTCCCTTAGTTCTTTACTCCACAAAAGAAGAAACAAGGCCATGCAAACTGTGTATTTCAGCAAGATTTACTTCCCTTAGTTCTTTACTCCACAAAAGAAGAAACAAGGCCATGCAAACTGTGTATTTCAGCAAGATTTACTTCCCTTAGTTCTTTACTCCACAAAAGAAGAAACATGGCCATGCAAACTGTGTATTTCAGCAAGATTTACTTCCCTTAGTTCTTTACTCCACAAAAGAAGAAACATGGCCATGCAAACTGTGTATTTCAGCAAGATTTACTTCCCTTAGTTCTTTACTCCACAAAAGAAGAAACAAGGCCATGCAAACTGTGTATTTCAGCAAGATTTACTTCCCTTAGTTCTTTACTCCACAAAAGAAGAAACAAGGCCATGCAAACTGTGTATTTCAGCAAGATTTACTTCCCTTAGTTCTTTACTCCACAAAAGAAGAAACAAGGCCATGCAAACTGTGTATTTCAGCAAGATTTACTTCCCTTAGTTCTTTACTCCACAAAAGAAGAAACAAGGCCATGCAAACTGTGTATTTCAGCAAGATTTACTTCCCTTAGTTCTTTACTCCACAAAAGAAGAAACATGGCCATGCAAACTGTGTATTTCAGCAAGATTTACTTCCCTTAGTTCTTTACTCCACAAAAGAAGAAACAAGGCCATGCAAACTGTGTATTTCAGCAAGATTTACTTCCCTTAGTTCTTTACTCCACAAAAGAAGAAATGAATTACTCATTTTATCTCCATACTGGTGATATGCAATAGGCACACACACACTGTACTACATAATCAATAGTTTTGGGAATAGATACTGGCGTGGAGTGAATTGTGAAATGTGAAGTTTCCCCTGATATTAAATAGGCCTATTAGCACGTGACTTAAGTAATGACGTACTTGAATCGAAAGCGAGGCACTGCAATGCTGATAAACTTTATAATTGGCCGCCATTGTTTATGGGTCAACGGAACGATAAATAGTTTCAAAACGTACAATGTGCTTCTGATTTGACATATTTACTCAATATTTAAGTCGTCCTTAGTTCAATTACGCCGAATAGATCCATTACCATCTAAATGTAATATTTAAAAATCGCCATCTCGTCGATATAACACAGAAACGGGACATTATATGAAATGAGTCTACGGGAACATTCGTGTATATTCGGAAATGATCGTGTATAATTGTGCCTGTTCGGCGATTTCCGCCATCTCGTCGATATAACACAGAAATGGGACATTATATGTAAATGAGTCTACGGGAACATTCGTGTATATTCGGAAATGATCGTGTATAATCGTGCCTGTTCGGCGATTTCCGATAGAATTCCGTTTCTATATTTAGCGATATTATCTTGTAGAGAAGAGTTGTCGTTCTTCAAATCAACACCCTCAAAAAAAGTGGGTGTAAGTAGATGGCGCTATACGATCGGAAATCCAGTTTCCCCAGGCTGTCATTTGGCTAGAAGTTAAAAAGTGAAAAATGGACAGACTGGAACCCAGGCTACTCGGTCATGTCAAGGTCATACATAGAGATCATTGGTCATATTTATGCACAATAGTTTTTGTCAACTCCATATAACATTGCAATAATGATCTCTAAATATGTGCAAACCAATTGAACAATTTTCATTAATATAAATTGTTTGGGTGTTAGCTAGTGGGATAGCAATGCACATATGCGATAGAAGTGTGTGATGGAGTTCATGGTATATTCAATTCAATTCAATAAATTTATTGCATTAAATATGACAACATACTTATAGCAAAGAATACATATATAAACAAAGTACAATGGAAAGACATGGATACATTTTCAGAAGAGCATAGATGATTGTGATGTTTAAAAAAAAAAAATCTTAATTTCTTACTAAATTTGCGTAATATATAAATTTGAACATGTTTTGATATTTTGATTATTTATATATGGCTGCGAGATATGGGGTCAACAGTATAGAAGTTTGTTTAGTATAGTGTCACCCCTATTTAAAGGGCCAGCCATTTCTGACTTATGAGACACCTCTTTTTTTATTAACATCAGTACTTCCTGAATCCTATGCTTGTATGCCAGGCGCCAGGCTGGTAGGCAATCGGTATCCATTATTTAACTAGTTGGCGGCTCATCAACCGGCCATATCAGAACGAACCCCTGACGAGATTCGAACATTCGACCTCCCGCTCCGTAGGCGGACGCCTTAACCACTAGGCCACGGAGACGGTATAATAAAGATTTCTTGTTACAGGATGCAATACAAGCTCACATGAGACTGGATGAGATCAAGGAACAAGTGGTGAGTAGATTTATCTTCTCTTCATCAGGGTTCAAGCTAGAGACAAACTATGGAGAACTCGTCTGCTGGGGCTGCCTCACTTCCTGTTTTCAGCTCACTCTGAACTTCTTTCATATATAGCGTGTTCTCATACATGTATTCTTGAGGATTCTATATTCTCGAGGTATAGTGTATAAAAGGCGCTTAGCGAAAACAGCATACAGTATGAAATCAATCCCCCTCACCTCTTGAGCCCTAGTTACAATCCCCCTCACCTCTTGAGCCCCAGTTACAATCCCCCCTCACCTCTTGAGAAATGAATGTGATAATAACGTCACCAAACTTCCCACCAATTACCCATCAAATCATGGATCGGACTCAATCGGTAGTCGGATGGTAACGTAATTGGACTCGTCATCCCTAGGATAGAGAATTCGATCCACCACTCTATAACCAATTAAAATAACTAATATCATTTTGGATGAAACTTTAAATTGGAGGTATTGTATTGGTGCACTGTGCATGTAGCAGAACCAGCAGAGTGGTTGTGTGTATCATACACATGCTATGTTGCTAGATAAATGCACACTATTTAAAGTTTAAACTTTATTTATTTTACAATGATTGCGAAGCAAATTTTAACAACTTATATCAATCACTCTCGTTGGCGCGGATGAAAGCGTAAATGTGGTCATTCGTGTGGGAGGAAACCGGAGTATCCGGAGAAAACCCACTTGTCCGATCTGGCGACCACCGTACCATCTCTCATACTTCCCGGTCCGAGGATCGAACCCGTGTTGCATTGGTGAGAAGCGAGCGTGCTAACCACTGCGCTAATCAGACAGCCAAATAAATGCACACTGCATTGTGTGATTCGATCGTATCATGCTGCTACAGACCAATGTTTCTGCATTGATTTTATTATACAACTAATTACCATTTCAGGCATCCCTGGAAGAACTCCTAACACAGAAAATTGACGTGATGTTGGTTTGATTAACCGTTTCAGTAGAGGATTTACCCGGTACAGAGGAGACTGGTAAACACAGACAGTATATAAACAACAAGAATAGTTTGTTGCGTAAAACATTCTACAAGATGCTTAGAGCAAATACAATAATTTCGTATTATTTTCAATTTGTTTTGAAAATTTCTAAAGCGGTGCAATTCGCTGAAACAAGCGTTCTGATTGGATTATGATTATTCTTCATATAAAAAAAACATCTTGCTACATTCTAATAATCCAATCAGAACGCTCGTTTCAACGCTCGTTTCAACGCGAATTGCGCCGCTTTAGAAATTTTCAAAACAAATTGAAAATACTACGAAATCTCTTTTTGACGTACATTTTTGCCGAATAAACCTACACGTTAGTGGAAACACATTTTATTGATAATGTTATTCACAGTTAAAACTCTCCCGTCGAAGATTTTTTGTTGTTGCTGACAGAACCCGTGTCCTAGTATGGAAATGTGACCTGCTATGGCCAATGTCTGTGGCAATTGTTTGCAAAGTATACATGCATGCAGCTTAAAGTTGTGTTTTTTTTATTTGAAGAACAATATAAAGACTCGGGATAGGCGTTATATTTGGACAGATTTGTACAAAATTGTTTCAGATAGGGCCATTTTACTGATCGATGCGAAATCTGACATCCCACAGAGTAGAATCCCTGTACTTAAATATATATACTAGTACCCCCAAACGTGCCGAATCCCTGTGGTTTGAACTAACTATTTGGATGAAAATAAAAACATAATAATGACATCATTTTTGTATAACATGGACAAATACAGATTTTACGTACACAATAATAAATAAGGTTTAAACATATCACAAGTTTGATGAACCTAATACAATCATACTGATTAAATGAGTTTATTGCAAAGCTTTATATATTCTTAATCGAATTAAAAAATAATTTATTCATAATTGTTAAGTAAATTTGTAAATTTAAAACAATTTCTTAAATTCTAAAATTGGTTACACTCTGAACAGGGTATATAGAGTGTGATAAACATTATAGCAAGATAAAAATGGGGCCAGACCTGGTTTTAGCTAAATATTCATTCTCCCCAAAACTGTTATTTTTTTCTTGATATTGTATGGATCTGTTGCCAATTTTGTCATCTATTCAAAGTGATTATAAACATTACGTATATATAGCATAACATCTAACATCATAATGAAAGAAATTGCTGTCTTATCAACCTAGCATTAGCTCGACATTGCCTTTTATCTACATTGCCTCGAACCCCTAAAATTGTAATCGTTCATGAAAATATCCTACTTCTTTCTTAATTGCAGCAAATTCATATAATATTTTCGAGATGTACTTGTATACATTGAATTAAACATTGTTGGGTCAGATACCGCATGAATGGTTACATATGATTTGTACATGCAGTTTATTGTCTGTATTATATTGTGCATAATGTACTTTCACATAATCTTATAATGCTAAAACAAACCTCATCCGAAAATGATTGTCCGGACACTGTGACATTGTCTTATTCGGGAGAATCCTCTGTTGTATGTGCAATGTACCCCCAGTGTTCATTCTAGGACAGAGAAGTAAGAAAGTGCGCGATCGCGTCCTTATAAATGGTATTATTTAATTAAGTAACTAGATGTTTGTTTTTTTATATGAAGAATAATCATAATCCAATCAGAACGCTCGTTTCAACGCGAACTGCGCCGCTTGAGAAATTTTCAAAACAAATTGAAAAATTCTCCGAAATCTCTTTTTGACGTACATTTTTGCGGAATAAACCTACACGTTAGTGGAAACACATTTTATTGATAATGTTATTCACTGTTAAAACTCTCCCGTCGAAGATTTTTTGTTGTTGCTGACAGAACCCATGTCCTAGTATGGAAATGTGACCTGCTATGGCCAATGTCTGTGGCAATTGTTTGCAAAGTATACATGCACTCAGCTTAAAGTTGTGTTTTATTTGAAGAACAATATAAAGACTCGGGATAGGCGTTATATTTGGACAGATGTGTACAAAATTGTTTCAGATAGGGCTATTTTACTGATCGATGCGAAATCTGACATCCCACAGAGTAGAATCCCTGTACTTAAATATATATACTAGTACCCCCAAACGTGCCGAATCCCTGTGATACCAATATAAATATGCATATTTTAAAGTTTAATTTACAAATTATAAGGATTATTCTCTCAACCAATCAGAATCCTTCCAGGTGTTATTACACGTGTGTACATATAAGAAAATATGTGATGGCCTGGGATAATATCTCCGACCCATCAATGTATTTCTTATATAAATATACAATGCTATTGAATTTATCTCAGATCCCTGGGATCATTTTCAAAGACTGCTCGGAGGTGAGCCACAGGTTTCTTCTCATTCTCCTCTAGGTATGCCCCATCCTGCAGCTCATGGCGGTTGTAGAGTAGTGTCCGGAAGCCTAGTTCACTGAGTCCCAGGTCACTCTGTAGAAGCTTCTCCCAGTCTAGAGGCATATTCTCTATGGCAAACTGTAGTACAAGAGACATTAAAACGTGTATATGTGATCTGCAGACCTATCCTGTATATAAGTTAAACTTCGTTGCCTAGAAACCCCCCCCCCCCATTTGCTCGAACACGTTTATCTCAATAATGCATATTGTTCTACCTTCTATGATTCGAACACTGAAGAATGGACTTCTCGAACCAGATCACTGGTTCCATAAAATCAATTACTACAATTAACACCTTTGGGTCAAACAAAATCGGCCGAGTGACAGCAAGGTCCGCGTGCCAAGCAAGGTCCGAGTGCCGAGCAAGGTCTGAGTGCCGAGCTAGGTACGAGTGCCGAGCAAGGTACGAGTGCCGAGCAAGGTCCTAGTTCCGAGCAAGGTCCACGTGCCGAGCAAGGTCTGAGTGCCGAGCAAGGTCCGAGTGCCGAGCAAGGTACGAGTGCCGAGCAAGGTCCGAGTGCCGAGCAAGGTACGAGTGCCGAGCAAGGTCCGAGTGCCGAGCAAGGTCTGAGTGCCGAGCAAGGTACGAGTGCCGAGCAAGGTACGAGTGCCGAGCAAGGTACGAGTGCCGAGCAAGGTACGAGTGCCGAGCAAGGTCCGCGTGCCAAGCAAGGTCCGAGTGCCGAGCAAGGTCCGCGTGTCTCAGAAAATGTACACATAATTTTCTCACCTTTCTCTCGATTCATCTTTTCATCGGTACACTCGCATAATTCACACGTCGTGATATCGCAATTACTATTCTATCTTTAATTATTTTCGCTCCTGGCGGCTTGTTTATCCATATTTTAAATTCGTAAAACGTAATTATATACAGAACAAACATATTACACATTTATTGGGTTAAAGATGTGCTCCTTATACAAGTCATTGCTCAATTCCGACTTTAATAAACATAATACGCAATCAGTGAATACTTTAAGAAATAAGCAATTAAAAATTGTACTTAACATGTCCATGTGTTAAATCGCTGTACATTATTATCATTACCTACAGAGTACGTATTTGACACATTCTATTTTTAGAATGCATAACTCTACCTGACATGACATTGTAAGTAGATGTGCATCATTCGTCATTGAATTGCATAACAGGTTTACCAAAATATCGATATTCTTATAGATTATAGTATCATTTAACACGATTATGAAACGCCGTGCTATACATACGAGAGGAGGATATATTGGATGTATAAAACCGTAAGCTACTAATACACGTAATTTCTAAATATCATGAGTCACTCCAGGCTGACTATCCTAGACTCGAACCATTATTCACGGACCCGTCGAGTTTGTGACAACGAACTTAAACTGTATATTTCATTGGCTATGTTTTACATCATTTTATGTATTATTCCAATAGACAGTCAATGGAATGGGTCAGATTGTGACATTCTAAATATGCCAACTATTTTAAATTCTATGTGCCCTAGTTAAACCCTTAAGCTATCCATTGACCTTTCTGGTTGCATCAAACTATCCTTTGACCCTTTTGGTTACATTGAACAATAGCGATATAACCTACTTACATGATCAAATTTATACGGTCCAATGCACTGGTGTTCTTGTAGAGGGTTGAACTGCGGTAGAGGTCGCGGCATGACGTCTATAATGAAGGTATCGAGGCTTGGATCTGTTTCGGCCAACGGTAGAACATGTTTCATATCCAGCTGACCATGTAACCACGTACGGTTGTTGTGAAGCAGCCAGTACAGTTTCTCCAAATCTGACATGCCTATATAGACAGTCAAATAAGCATGAACTCTTTTATGTCCTGTTCGATCAGGCACAGAGCGGAACATCCTGTGCAACTTAACAGTAAATCTGTCCTGCAAGTTTTGGTCCAAATGCATCAAAAACTCTGAAGAGTTGCCACTTAAACTTTATATGTTTTACAACGATTGCGAAGCAAGTTCTAACAACTTATACGCTTTCATCATGCAAATGAAAGTGATTAATATATGTGGTCATTCGTGTGGGAGGAAACCGGAGTGCCCGGAGAAAACCCACCTGTCCGATCTGGCGACCACCGTACCATCTCACATACTTCCTGGTCCGAGGATCGAACCTGGGTTGCATTGGTGAGAAGCGAGTGTGCTAATCGGACATAGTTAGGACTTTTGTCCTCTGCACTGTGCCTCATTGCTCTATAATATTAATATATCTAGTCGCATACAATTCCTGTAACCTCTTGACAAGCATTTAATAACGCAAAATGGGGAGATAACTCAGTAAGTATGACAAGAGTTATGTTTCTTGTAATCTGCATTTAATCTCACTCCCTCCCCATATATAGTTCCGCATCTCATTTCAACCAGACGGGTCAGTAGTCCAGCGGTTAACGCGTTGGACTGTGAATCCAGGATCACAGGTTCGATCTCCACGGCCTAATAATATTAACAGTCTTTGAGATGGGATTTTAAACTCGAGGTCTCGTGTCAGTGATTTGCATCGTGAACATAAAAGAATCAGAGGAGATTCTGGAATGGGTCTATGTCTGTATTATTGCACTATCATCTCTTCATATGGACAACCGGTAGAGAAAATAAATAAACGTAAAAACACACACACATTTCAATCGGGAGTCCAGTAGAGATACAATCCTTGCCTTACCGTGGGTAGTGGCAAGTAGACCACTGGTGAGAGACATATACATCTGGTCTAAATACTCTGTCGTCCCGCCTTCCTGCAGGCTATTCTCAGCCAGATCAAATATTCTGAAATGACGAGTGATATATAAGATCATTTTAAGTCAGCTGTGCGTACTTCAGAGACGGATTCCACGTGGAAATTGGCGGTACTTTTGGAAACTGTGGAAATGCCTGTGCATGTATGGAAGACAAGCCATGTCAGCAATTTGTTTGCTTGAACTGAAATATGGAAATGTTAAATCCGATATTTTATTCTCCAAAATCACACTTCTCCAAAATCACACTAACTTAAATCCTTAGTTTATACAAATTTATTTAGCTCGATTGTGAAGTTATTACAACTTACATTAACCCATTCAACCCCAAGTAACTGACATGGACTGATGCATGATATTTTTAGACCAATAAATTAATAAGAAAATTACCATTGGACCAGTTCATTTATCAAAATAGGTAATTTTATCTAAAAAAATAGTAATAATTATTACTGGCAAAAAGTGCAGATCCTGATGGGACGGCTCATCACGCCTTCCAGCTTAAACCAATAGAATTTCCAAGAATACAAATAAGTTAATCTTACTCGCTGTTGAGGTAGCAAACGAGGGTCTGTACTTTATCGTTGATCCAATCTTTGTTGTCCTTGCAAAACCTCCCGGCTAATCTCGGTGTACAACTGCCTTTCACTGTAGTAAACATAATTCTATTTATATATAAAAGATAAAACACGCTATGGCATATAGTCGATGCAGATTGCCCTGTCCGTGTTAGAGGTCATCCTAATAAACAACTATTTAGCAACGGTAAATATTTTCCACTCAGTTTTAAGTTTATTTAGAATTGACCTTTCTGCCGATTTTGATTGACAGCTGGCGTTAGCCAATCGCATCG
This sequence comes from Archivesica marissinica, assembly GCA_014843695.1. Lineage (NCBI taxonomy): Eukaryota > Metazoa > Mollusca > Bivalvia > Venerida > Vesicomyidae > Archivesica > Archivesica marissinica. The sequence continues at coordinate 11,391,913 of CM026399.1, read as the reverse complement.
CACCATTTGCGCACACCCCCGGCAACGGCATATCGCCGCCATCTTGTTAGACAAACAATGCATATTAGACAAACGAGTAGACAAATTTGAAAAGGCGTGAATTTGATCGAAAATACGGGTTTAAAATTGTTTTAATGATGTTGAAAATGTGTAGCTTTGGTGTGTGGGTTAGTTATAGTACAAAATTAGTCGATATCCTGGTGATCGACGTTAAATTCAACCCATTTCAAAATCCTTGGACAAATCTAAAAGTGTGTATATGAACCACAAAATACCAGACAGCTGCTTTAAAATCAATGCATCTATAAAAACACCGACTGACCCCATATAGTCATTCTTTTCTAGCAAACACAGCAATCAAATTTAAGCGTGTCACACTGTTTATTGGGAGTAATCAACAACTAATCGACTACCGGTACATCACAGAGACCGCGACTTTATAATATCCCAATAGGGGCCTACTGCTATTATCAGGATCAAAATTGCACATCGGAATTGGTCAATTATAAAATGTGTGTACATAATTATAGCATTGATTACTACACCGAATCATTGTTTTATCGTTTTGTCAGACAAACAAGTTATTTAGTAACGTTTTAATCAAATCTGATAACGAGTGATCGTGATCTGAAATTATGTTTTGAAAAATAATTACAAATTAATTAATGCTGTCTGTCATTGACAATGGTGAACAGATGTAGTTACAGTGATAGTAGATATCCAGATCGATTGATAGGTGACGTTAAATTCGTGCCATTTCCAAAACCTAAGACAAATCTTGAAACATGTCTAAGGTGAATTAAACGACCAGCTGAATACATCCAAAATTAATGCAAACAGATATATTTGCACAAAAGTAAGTTGAAATTAATTTATTTATGCATAATAAAATATTTCGAAAAAATATATTCTGCATTTATAGATTTACTGTTCACAAGAGATATGTGAGTATAATGGTGATTAAAATTATACATGTGGTTCATACATATTGTCGTGGATGGTGGACTAGGGATCAGATAGTAGTAATAGTACCCATGCATGTGCAGAGCTGTGGGATTCCCATATTAGCTCAGTGAACGTACTGGTGTTCAGTTTTTGGGCCTAATGTTCGAGTCTTCTAGGAGGCATAGGGTCGAGTCTCTCAAGACGGTGGCATATTTCATTTCTTTTGAAAGTTGACACGATATGGTTGTTCACTCTTCCGTTGACTGCGAAAGCATTTTCCACGAACACTTAACACGACCTCATCCGTTAAATATATCTGTACTTTAGAGAAATAACCGTCACTGAAAAACTTAAACCATTGCTGTCTTGCTTTCAACGAGATATTCTTATCTGGGTGAAATAAAACCGAGAAATTCGACAGAATTTATCTAGATTAACTCGATGCAGGACTGCGTTAGACGCCATTTTGTTAGATAGCTTGTCTCGCGTGGTTACAGCGATCACCGGTAACTATGGGGACGTGCCTAAGTAGCGTTTGCAGAAAGGTCAATTAGTTTTAAGTTTATTTAGAATTTGTCCATTGCAAATTGTCCGCAACAAACACAGTGGAATGTGCAATAAATATAATCTCACATCATATTGACATATGGCTGGCACCATGCCAAAATGGGCACTTGGACATTTTTCGGAAAAATGGGAAGAAAATGTTTAAATTGGACTAAAATTGCACATTTTCCACCACCTCTACATTATTGTATATTTTCAACAAATTCTTTTTAAAGCTATGCCATTTTAATTTATATATCAAACGGTGTAAACATTTCGAAACTGTTGCCATAGAAATAATGTGTCCAAACCCATGACTGTTACAGAAAGTTATGGACTGTGAATGCTAATGAGAACAATACGAAATAATCAACCAAAATTACAGATTATAGAACATCATTAAAGCGACACATCGGTGAAAATGTAAATGTCTGCAAAATGTAATTTGCTATTATATGGTATACTTCTTTACCAAATATTTGTCTCAAAAACTGAGTATTAATACAAATAAACAAACATCGTATACGTGGTTTGTTGACATAACAAAATAATGTAAATAGGGTCGACATTCGTAAATAGGGTCGACATTCATGCGTAATACAACGCATTTATCCTGAATAACACAAGGTATGGTACATATTTACCGTGATATCACACATGTGTGCCTATGCATATTTATTTATAGACTAATCTTAGTTAAATTATCTCTAATCGAAAGAATCGCATGTTTAGTATTGACTCCAATGACAAACAAATGTCAATTTAAGAGCGCGGATGACCGTTATATGAAATTCTACTTTCGCTTTTGAAAATTTGTATACCAAAATAACACTGTTTATTGATTCAATGTTAGTGTTCGAATGTATTCAGAAGAATGTGTAGTAGCTATACATTGCTATAACTGAAATTAAAATTGGTACCAGTATATAAAAATACATTCAGATTCACGTCAAATACCAACCATCAATGACATTTACACATACATTTACGCATACATTTACACATACATTTACGCATACATTTACACATACATTTACACATACATTTACACATACATTTATGCATACATTTACACATACATTTACACATACATTTACCCATACATTTACACATACATTTACACATACATTTATTTTTGCATACATTTACACATACATTTACACATACATTTACATATACATTTACGCATACATTTATGCATACATTTACGCATACATTTACATATACATTTACACATACATTTACCCATACATTTACACATACATTTACACATACATTTACACATACATTTATGCATACATTTACACATACATTTACACATACATTTACATATACATTTACACATACATTTACACATAAATTTACATATACATTTACACATACATTTACACATACATTTATGCATACATTTACACATACATTTACACATACATTTACATATACATTTACGCATACATTCACACATACATTTATGCATACATTTACGCATACATTTACATATACATTTACACATACATTTACCCATACATTTACACATACATTTACACATACATTTACACATACATTTACGCATACATTTACACATACATTTACATATACATTTACACATACATTTATGCATACATTTACACATACATTTACCCATACATTTACATATACATTTACACATACATTTACACATACATTTACATTTACCCATACATATACATTTACACATACATGTATGCATACATTTACATTTATGCATACATTTACACATACATTTACACATACATTTACCCATACATTTACCCATACATTTACCCATACATTTACCCATACATTTACACATACATTTACACATACATTTACACATACATTTACACATACATCTACGCATACATTTACGCATACATTTATGCATACATTTACACATACATTTACACATACATTTACCCATACATTTACCCATACATTTACCCATACATTTACCCATACATTTACACATACATTTACCCATACATTTACACATACATTTATGCATACATTTACACATACATTTACACACATACATTTACATCATACATTTACCCATACATTTATGCATACATTTACACATACATTTACACATACATTTACACATACATTTACACATACATTTACATTTACCCATACATTTATACATTTACATATACATTTACACATACATTTACACATACATTTATGCATACATTTACACATACATTTACACATACATTTACCCATACATTTACCCATACATTTACACATACATTTACATATACATTTACACATACATTTACACATACATTTACATATACATTTACACATACATTTACATATACATTTACACATACATTTACACATACATTTACCCATACATTTACCCATACATTTACACATACATTTACATATACATTTACACATACATTTACATATACCATACATTTATGCATACATTTACACATACATTTACCCATACATTTACGCATACATTTACACATACATTTACACATACATTTATGCATATATTTACCCATACATTTGATACATTTACACATACATTTATGCATACATTTACATTTACGCATACATTTACACATACATTTACGCATACATTTACCCCTACATTTACGCATACATTTACGCATACATTTACACATACATTTACCCATACATTTACACATACATTTACACATACATTTACACATACATCTACGCATACATTTACGCATACATTTATGCATACATTTACACATACATTTACCCATACATTTACACATACATTTACGCATACATGTATGCATACATTTACACATACATTTACGCATACACATACATTTACACATACATTTACACATACATTTACATATACATTTACCCATACATTTATGCATACATTTACACATACACATACATTTACACATACATTTACACATACATATACATTTACCCATACAGTTATGCATACATTTACGCATACATTTACCCATACATTTACCCATACATTTACACATACATTTACACATACATTTACCCATACATTTACCCATACATTTACCCATACATTTACGCATACATTTACACATACATTTACCCATACATTTACCCATACATTTACGCATACATTTACACATACATTTACGCATACATGTATGCATACATTTACACATACATTTACGCATACACATACATTTACACATACATTTACGCATACACATACATTTACACATACATTTACGCATACACATACATTTACGCATACACATACATTTACACATACATTTACGCATACACATACATTTACACATACATTTACGCATACACATACATTTACACATACATATACGCATACACATACATTTACACATACATTTACACATACATATACATTTACGCATACATTTACACATACATTTATGCATACATTTATACATACATTTACACATACATATACATTTATGCATACATTTACACATACATTTATGCATACATTTACACATACATTTACGCATAACGCATACATTTACGCATAACACATACATTTACATATACGCATACTTTTACACACACAAATAGATATTTAAGTGAAGCCAAACAGGTCAGGAATAGCTATCTTGGATTTAGATCGGAACAGGTTTAGTTACTAGTTATAGTTAGTTACTAGTTATAGTTAGTTACTAGTTATAGTTAGTTACTAGTTATAGTTAGTTACTAGTTATAGTTAGTTACTAGTTATAGTTAGTTACTAGTTATAGTTAGTTACTAGACCCGATGCTCGATACAAGTTTCATAAAAATTGACCAAGAAGTTTGTGAGGAGGTCCAAATATCTTTTCAAGATGACCACCATGACGGTGAACTTGGATTTCCGATTAAGTGGTTTTTAAATCTACTAGATTCCCGGTCCTACATGTATATAGCGTACCTCTTCCTGATACAAGGACGTGATATATACAGTCCGAGAGCACTCTCAGCTCCTCTGTAACCGCATCACTCAGGCTCACGCCCAGGTGCTCTATCAGCTGACTTGTGTTATGCAGGTACTCCCGCAAGGCCAGTGCTATCAACTATAAACATAAAATGTGCATCAACCAAACAGTCTTTCAGATGGGACTTTAAACCGAGGTCTCATGTCGGTGCTTTACACTGTGCACGTAAAAGAACCAGAGGCGACTCTGGAATGGGTCTCTCTCTGTATCATTGCACTATCCTCCAAAAATCTAAAATGACTAATCTCTTCAGGAGGCGTCGCTCATATGGGCAGCGGCGATAAATAAACGTAAAACACACTCAACACCAAAGTTAGTGCAAACTTATTCACAAATAAATAAGCTTTTTTTACTCTATTTTATACAACATAGCAACAGAAGAAAGAAAATGGAAGTCGTGATAACGCAGTGGATGTGTGTTCGCTTCAGGTGCGAAAGGGCCAGAGTTCGAGCCCCGCTGGAGCCTTTACGATTGTGCCCTTAGGCAAGGCATTTAAATTCCATGTTGCTTCTTCTCTCTCCCTCGTGGCGATGGATTCCATCAGGAATGAGGTCTCGAGAGTGATTAATAGAAGTTGTAAGAACTTGTTTCGCAATCGAGCTAAAATAAATTTGTATAAACTAAGGAAGAAAGACAAATTTGTTATGATAATATAAAATACCAAATATACATGTAAATACTAGGTGGGATATTGTAATCCCCAACTTGCAAATGATATGAAACTGATGGGGTACAAGAAAGTGATGGGGTACAAGAAAATAATGGGGTACAAGAAAGTGATGGGGTACAAGAAAGCAATGGGGTACAAGAAAGTGATGGGGTACAAGAAAGTGATGGGGTACAAGAAAGTAATGGGGTACAAGAAAGTAATGGGGTACAAGAAAGTAATGGGGTACGAGACAAACTGATGGGGTACGAGACAAACTGGTGGGGTACGAGACAAACTGGTGGGGTATGAGACAAACTGGTGGGGTACGAGACAAATTGGTGGGGTACGAGACAAACTGATGGGGTACGAGACAAACTGGTGGGGTACGAGACAAACTGGTGGGGTACGAGACAAACTGGTGGGGTACGAGACAAACTGTGGGGTACGAGACAAACTGGTGGGGTACGAGACAAACTGGTGGGGTATGAGACAAACTGGTGGGGTATGAGACAAACTGGTGGGGTATGAGACAAACTGGTGGGGTACGAGACAAACTGGTGGGGTATGAGACAAACTGGTGGGGTATGAGACAAACTGGTGGGGTATGAGACAAACTGGTGGGGTACGAGACAAACTGGTGGGGTATGAGACAAATTGGTGGGGTACGAGACAAACTGATGGGGTACGAGACAAACTGGTGGGGTACGAGACAAACTGGTGGGGTACGAGACAAACTGATGGGGTACGAGACAAACTGGTGGGGTACGAGACAAACTGGTGGGGTACGAGACAAACTGATGGGGTACGAGACAAACTGATGGGGTACGAGACAAACTGGTGGGGTACGAGACAAACTGGTGGGGTACGAGACAAACTGTGGGGTACGAGACAAACTGGTGGGGTACGAGACAAACTGTGGGGTACGAGACAAACTGGTGGGGTATGAGACAAATTGTGGGGTACGAGACAAACTGATGGGGTACGAGACAAACTGGTGGGGTATGAGACAAACTGATGGGGTATGAGACAAACTGATGGGGTATGAGACAAACTGATGGGGTACGAGACAAACTGGTGGGGTATGAGACAAACTGATGGGGTATGAGACAAACTGATGGGGTACGAGACAAACTGGTGGGGTATGGGACAAACTGATGGGGTATGAGACAAACTGATGGGGTATGGGACAAACTGATGGGGTATGAGACAAACTGATGGGGTATGGGACAAACTGATGGGGTACGAGACAAACTGATGGGGTATGAGACAAACTGGTGTAGTACTAGAAAGACTGAATGGGTACATGTAACAATTATGGGGTACGAGAAAAAACATATGTTTTGATCGGGCATATAATGATTGGGTACACAAACCAATTATTGGACACACGTAAAACTGATGGGGGACGCATATAAAACTGATGGGGGACAACGTAAAACTGATGGTGTATGATCAAGGCTGATGGCATTCAAGAAAAACCGTATGGGGCATGATTAAGATTGATTGACTACGAGATAAACGGATGGGGTACAAGGAAAACTGATGGGCTTCAAGATAAACGGATGGGGTACAAAGAAAACTGATGTGCTTCAAGATAAACGGATGGGGGTACAAGGAAAACCGATGGGCTTCAAGATAAACGTATGGGGGTACAAGGAAAACTGATGGGCTTCAAGATAAACTGATGGGGAACAAGGAAAACTGATGGGCTTCAAGATAAATGGATGGGTACAAGGAAAACCGATGGGCTTCAAGATAAACGGATGGGGGTACAAGGAAAACTGATGGGCTTCAAGATAAACTGATGGGTACAAGGAAAACTGATGGACTACGAGATAAACTGATGGGGTACAAGGAAAATTGAAGGGCTTCAAGATAAACGGATGGGTACAAGGAAAACTGATGGGCTTCAAGATAAACGGATGGGGGTACAAGGAAAACCGATGGGCTTCAAGATAAACTGATGGGTACAAGGAAAACTGATGGACTACGAGATAAACTGATGGGGTACAAGGAAAACTGATGGGCTTCAAGATAAACGGATGGGGTGATGGGTTATGAGTACAGACAATTATATCGGCCAGTATGAATATTGTTACAATGTACCTTGCTGCCCACACAATGATGAGGGGTTTTCATGCCTTTTGTAGAACACTGAGCTTCAAGTGCCTTAAATAATACACACACACTGACGGGCAGGACAAACATGTCCTCCGATATCTGATGCAATACCAGTCTGAGTACAGAATCCACAATGTCACGATCCGCTGTAATACAGAGATAGTCAAATATGTATCCGCTGTAATACAGAGACAGTCAAATATGTATCCGCTGTAATACAGAGATAGTCAAATATGTATCCGCTGTAATACAGAGATAGTCAAATATGTATCCGCTGTAATACAGAGATAGTCAAATATGTATCTGCTGTAATACAGAGATATTCAAATATGTATCCGCTGTAATACAGAGATAGTCAAATATGTATCCGCTGTAATACAGAGATAGTCAAATATGTATCCGCTGTAATACAGAGATAGTCAAATATGTATCCGCTGTAATACAGAGATAGTCAAATATGTATTCGCTGTAATACAGAGATAGTCAAATATGTATCTGCTGTAATACAGAGATAGTCAAATATGTATCCGCTGTAATACAGAGATAGTCAAATATGTATCCGCTGTAATACAGAGATAGTCAAATATGTATCCGCTGTAATACAGAGACAGTCAAATATGTATCCGCTGTAATACAGAGACAGTCAAATATGTATCCGCTGTAATACAGAGATAGTCAAATATGTATCCGCTGTAATACAGAGACAGTCAAATATGTATCCGCTGTAATAAGAGATAGTCAAATATGTATCCGCTGTAATACAGAGATAGTCAAATATGTATCCGCTGTAATACAGAGATAGTCAAATATGTATCCGCTGTAATACAGAGATAGTCAAATATGTATCCGCTGTAATACAGAGACAGTCAAATATACATGTAGATTCAACATGCATGTAAATACATATCCTCAGATTCATGTAACCAGGGAAGATATTCCATTAACTGTAAATACATATCCTCAGATTCATAAAACAATGGAAGATATTCCACTAACTGCAAATGCATACTCTCAGATACATAAAACAATGGAAGATATTCCACTAACTGCAAATGCATACTCTCAGATTCATAAAACAGTGGAAGATATTCCATGAACTGTAAATACATACCCTCGGATTCATGTAACCATGGAAGATATTCCATTAACTGTACATACATATCCTCAGATTCATGTAACCATGGAAGATATTCCATTAACTGTACATACATATCCTCAGATTCATGTAACCATGGAAGATATTCCATTAACTGTACATACATATCCTCGGATTCATGTAACCATGGAAGATATTCCATTAACTGTACATACATATCCTCAGATTCATGTAACCATGGAAGATATTCCATTAACTGTACATACATATGATACATATCCTCAGATTCAAGTAACCATGGAAGATATTCCATTAACTGTACATACATATCCTCAGATTCATGTAACCATGGAAGTTCTTCCATTAACCATGTAAACACACACCCTCATAATCATGATACCACGGGAAGTTCTTCCAACAATGTAAATGCACCGGGAAGTTCTTCCATTAACTCTGACAATACATACCCTCAGATTTACGTGTTGATCTTGGTGTTGTATAGGAGGCATGTGTTCTACACCCACATGGAAGTTCTTCCATTAACTCTGACAATACATACCCTCAGATTTACGTGTTGATCTTGGTGTTGTAGAGGAGGCATGTGTTCTACACCCACATGGAAGTTCTTCCATCACAGCAGACACAGGTGTGATTTGCTTCCACTCGGACTGGGACAAAACATACTCTATCACTGGTCTCAGTATCCTGGAATATGGTTGTATTTATTGTATAGTAAATCATTTTATTCTCTAAGATTATATTCAGAAAGGTCACACTCACAAAGGATTATTCACCCTGGAAGTCGTGATAGCGCAGTGGATGCGCGTTAGCTTCAGGTGCGAAAGGTCCAGAGTTTGAGCCCTGCTGGAGCCGTTACGATTGTGCCCTTATATATTACTTACTATATGACCATAGGCCTGTGGGCAAGGCATTTAAATTCCACATTGACTCTTCTCTCTCCCTCATGGCGATGGTTTCCATCAGGAATGAGGTCTCGAGAGTGATTAATATAAGTTGAAAGAACTTGTTTCGCAATCAAGCTAAAATAAATTTGTATAAACTACTCTGGTTTAACAATCCTTCATTCCGTTAAAAATACTTCTTTATAAAATCTCGTTGAAACATTGTTAATAACATGTCTACATCCCTGCGCAGGGTTCAACATTAAAGTAAGATAGATAGATAAGCATGCTGTACTTTGAAGTTACAGAATATAAATATCTGCTAGATGTGATACTCCTGACTCAGAGAGGAGGTATAGAGAATTGACTGTTATGATGTCCAGACAAAGTTTCTAAGCAATATCTTTATACAGTTTTTAACCCTTAACCCTGGTAAGTAAATAAAATCACATTTGTAAACAACATATATCCAGTATCAGCCGCGGTGTTACACACCGCATCTGATCAGGATCTATGTTGTTTGTTATTCAGCCAAGAGTTTTAGCGCCACTATCCGAATAGCATAGAACCAGATCAAGAAGGCACAGAATGTAGCGACTTGAGTTGTGATTGGCAGGTTACGGGTTAATTAATACTGAGTTTTTTTGATATATTTAGCTCCACTATCTGAATAGCTAACGGCATAGAGCCTGATCAGACGGCTTGTTCTGTGCCTCAACTTATGTGTGGATGCAAGTAAAAATGCCATATTTCTCATACCCAATCACACGACTCGACTTATGGCCGATTCGACTCATGTTATTTTGGGATTAAATTCACACCAACACCCGGGTAGAACAACTGACCTACTGCAAGCCAGCTTGATAGCTTCCTCACATGACTTATGGTCGAGCATTTACTGTATTATATTTTCCGAAATGAAACTATTTGTGACACATGAGCATGGCATCCCCGTCTACTTTATATGCATCATGTTAATCTTGCAAATGTTAAATTTACCTCTGTACAAATGGCTTCAAACATGAGAAAATAGCATTCATCCAGATGGGCATCTGCAAATATATAGAAAATATTAGGTTACTGTCTTATAAGTTATAAATAATGGTGATTTGGAGAAAATATACATATTTTTATGGAGAGGAGCCTAATAATATCAACTTTATAAGACAGCAGTAACTTAATATTCTATTTATCCGATCTGATAAAAAAGAAGTATTAGAGAGGAAAGATTAAAGCGACACTACATCAGTGAAAATGCAGAATGTAATTTGCTATTATATGGTAATATTTTTTCCAAATATTTACCTCCAAAACTGAGTATTTCAACAAATAAACAAACGTCGTATACGTGGTTTGTTGACATAATAAAATGATGCAAATAGGGTCGACATTCATGCGTAATACAACGAGTTTATCCTGAATAATATATTTACCGTGATATCTCACAGTTGTGCCTAATCTTAGTTAAATGATCTCTAAACGCAAGTATCGCGTGTTTAGTATTGACTCCAATGACAGCAAACGTCAATTGAGGAGCGTGGATATCCATTATATGAAATCCTACTTTAGCTTTTGAATGTTTGTATACCACAAAAACACTGTTTATTCAATGTTAGTGTTTGAATGTATTCAGAAGAATTTGTAGTAGCAATGCATTTATACGTGAAAAAATGCATTTTATTTCCTTTTTGTGATGTAATGTCGCTTTAATAAATATTCCTGACCTGAAGTATATCATACCATCTGTGAACACATGACGTCATACATGCAACGTTATGACGTCATGAAAGGTTTATTAGGCACTCGCTAATAAGGGCAAAGCTTATTAGGCAGGCCACTTTTAACATTTAAATTTCCATAGTATAATGTATACAAGACAACCATACTAGATCAAGCCAATTTCTTAAAAATCTAAATCAGGAAAATTGAACATATTTTGCAATATATAAATATATAGATTTAGTATCATACATGTCCATTGCATTTGAATGTATGCTTGTTGTATTAATAGATCTACATGTATATATTGTCTTGTAAATATTTGTAAATAATGAACTGAATAAATCTATATATCAAAAAAATAATACTAATTCTACACATTCAGAAGATAATGTTTAAAAATTCACCCAATGAAATCATTAATATTATTATCGAAAAGCTCCTTCATTGTCATAACTGTATAACATTGTTGACGAACGAGTGCTAAATCTACACAGTGAATTAAGATGTGTTCAAGATTTATAGAGGAACGGCATGGTATACAACATGGTGGATCCTCTCTTTTCAATAAAAATGAGTGTGTGAAACAGGTATGTACAAGTCTCAGCCGTGTCATTACTATTTCCTCTCTACAGTTGGAGTGACAATCAGAGAAGATGTTTGGTTTAATTAATTGCAATTTATTGAATTGTATGTTATTCTAAGTGGTTTGCCATTTTGAAGTAATGTAAGAAAGAATCGATTGTCTAGCATCAGTGTATGGTACATGTATTTTAGAATTTATACAGTCTAAGTCTAGTTTAAGTGCATTTTTTGCACTCTGATCAGCCATTTCATTGCCACGAATACCAATATGACTTGGTATCCAGCAATATATAACATATTTAGTTGATGTAATATCTGTGTGCTTAATAAGTAATTTGTGAATAAGGAGGGTTTTAACATTCATGTTTTCTATTGATTGCAGTACAGATAAAGAGTCTGAAAAGATCATAAATTTTCATTAATGGCTGTCGTAATTTCGCTAAACAACCTGCCTAATTCATGAAATATGTTGATTTGTGTGTGTTGTTAGAAATATACTGCAAACATAAACAACATTTGAACTTTCAACATTGGCATACTCACTGGCATATCTTTCCCTGGCACATGTTTCATGTCGAGGTATGCCCAGTCTCCACACCTGAAACAATGCATCTCTAACTACATATTGGTAGATGTATATTCTGCAAGGTACTACTTACAGTTGTATCTCAGTTTAACCCCTATCATCAATGACTTTCTTTCTAGTGGAAGCCGTGTATAGCGCAATGGATGCACGTTCGCTTCAGGTGCGAACGATCCGGATTTAGAGCCACGCTTGTGCCCTTAGGCAAGGCATTTACATTCCACGTTGCCTCTTCTCTTTTCCTCGTGGCGATGGATTCCATCAGGAATGAGGTCTCGAGAGTGATTAATAAAAGTTGTAAGAACTTGTTTCGCAATCGAGCTAAAATAAATGTGTATAAACTAATGTCTTTCTTTGTTTATTTTGGGGGTTTAATGTGGTACTATTAGCTTGGGTTATATAACGACTCTCCAGCTACCAATGTTAGAAGACAATGGTTGCCCATCAGAGCGTCATTGCAGGCACAGAATGGCACCCGGTTGGAACCATAATCAGGTTAGAAAAAAAGTATGCTAACCAATTTCCATATGGCTCCTATTTTAATAAACAACCTTAATCAATGGGTAAGCTGCTTGTTTAACTATCCCAGCTCAATGTCAGCATTACTAGCAATGTTTAACTATCACAGCTTCATGTCAGCATTACTAGCAATGTTTAACTATCCCAGCTCCATGTCAGCATTACTAGCAATGTTTAACTTTCCCAGCTTCATGTTAACATTACTAGCAATGCTTAACTATCCCAGCTCCATGTCAGCATTACAAGCAATATTTAACTATCCCAGCATTACTAGCAATGTTTAACTATCCCAGCATTACTAGCAATGTTTAACTATCCCAGCATTACTAGCAATGTTTAACTATCCCAGCATTACTAGCAATGTTTAACTATCCCAGCATTACTAGCAATGTTTAACTATCGTTCATGTCAGCATTACTAGCAATGTTTAACTATCTCAGCATTACTAGCAATGTTTAACTATCTCAGCATTACTAGCAATGTTTAACTATCCCAGCATTACTAGCAATATTTAACTATCCAAGCTCCATGTCAGCATTACTAGCAATGTTTAACTATCCCAGCATTACTAGCAATATTTAACTATCCAAGCTCCATGTCAGCTTTACTAGCAATGTTTAACTATCCCAGCATCACTAGCAATGTTTAACTATCCCAGCATTACTAGCAATGTTTAACTATCCCAGCATTACTAGCAATGTTTAACTATCCCAGCTCCATGTCAGCATTACTAGCAATGTTTAACTATCCCAGCATGACTAGCAATGTTTAACTATCCCAGCATTACTAGCAATGTTTAACTATCCCAGCTTCATGTCAGCATTACTAGCAATGTTTAACAATCCCAGCATTACTAGCAATGTTTAACTATCCCAGCTCCATGTCAGCATTACTAGCAATGTTTAACTATCCCAGCATTACTAGCAATGTTTAACTATCCCAGCATTACTAGCAATGTTTAACTATTCCAGCTTCATGTCAGCATTACTAGCAATGTTTAACAATCCCAGCATTACTAGCAATGTTTAACTATCCCAGCTCCATGTCAGCATTACTAGCAATGTTTAACTATCCCAACTTCATGTCAGCATTACTGGCAATGTTTAACTATCCCAGCTCCATGTCAGCATTACTAGCAATTTTTAACTATCCCAGCATTACTAGCAATGTTTAACTATCCAGCTCCATGTCAGCATTACTAGCAATGTTTAACTATCCCAGCTCCATGTCAGCATTACTAGCAATGTTTAACTATCCCCGCATTACTAGCAATGTTTAACTATCCCAGCATTACTAGCAATGTTTAACAATCCCAGCATTACTAGCAATGTTTAACTATCCCAGCTCCATGTCAGCATTACTAGCAATGTTTAACAATCCCAGCATTACTAGCAATGTTTAACTATCCCAGCTCCATGTCAGCATTACTAGCAATGTTTAACTATCCCAGCTCCATGTCAGCATTACTAGCAATGTTTAACTAGCACAGCTTCGTGTCAGCATTACTAGCAATGTTTAACTATCCCAGCTCCATGTCAGCATTACTAGCAATGATTAACTTTCCCAGCTTCATGTTAGCATTACTAGCAATGTTTAACTATCCCAGCTCCATGTCAGCATTACTAGCAATATTTAACTATCCCAGCATTACTAGCAATGTTTAACTATCCCAGCATTACTAGCAATGTTTAACTATCCCAGCATTACTAGCAATGTTTAACAATCCCAGCATTACTAGCAATATTTAACTATCCCAGCTCCATGTCAGCATTACTGGCAATGTTTAACTATCCCAGCATTGCTAGCAATGTTTAACTATCCCAGCATTACTAGCAATGTTTATCTATCCCAGCATTACTAGCAATGTTTAACTATCCCAGCATTACTAGCAATGTTTAACTATCCCAGCATTACTAGCAATGTTTAACTATCCCAACATTACTAGCAATGTTTAACTATCCCAACTCCATGTCAGCATTACTAGCAATGTTTAACTATCCCAGCATTACTAGCAATGTTTAACTATCCCAGCTCCATGTCAGCATTACTGGCAATGTTTAACTATCCCAGCATTGCTAGCAATGTTTAACAATCCCAGCATTACTAGCAATGTTTAACTATCCCAGCTCCATGTCAGCATTACTGGCAATGTTTAACTATCCCAGCATTGCTAGCAATGTTTAACTATCCCAGCATTACTAGCAATGTTTAACTATCCCAGCATTACTAGCAATGTTTAACTATCGCAGCTCCATGTCAGCATTACTGGCAATGTTTAACTATCTCAGCATTACTAGCAATGTTTAACTATCTCAGCATTACTAGCAATGTTTAACTATCCCAGCATTACTAGCAATGTTTAACTATCCCAGCTCCATGTCAGCATTACTAGCCATGTTTAACTATCCAAGCTCCATGTCAGCATTACTAGATATGTTTAACTATCCCAGCATTACTAGCAATGTTTAACTATCCCAGCATTACTAGCAATGTTTAACTATCCCAGCATTGCTAGCAATGTTTAACTAACCCAGCTCCATGTCAGCATTACTAGCAATGTTTAACTATCCCAGCTTCATGTCAGCATTACTGGCAATGTGTAACTATCCCAGCTCCATGTCAGCATTACTAGCAATGTTTAACTATCCCAGCATTACTAGCAATGTTTAACTATCCCAGCATTACTAGCAATGTTTAACTATCCCAGCTTCATGTCAGCATTACTAGCAATGTTTAACTATCCCAGCATTACTAGCAATGTTTAACTATCCCAGAATTACTAGCAATGTTTAACTATCCCAGCTTCATGTCAGCATTACTAGCAATGTTTAACAATCCCAGCATTACTAGCAATGTTTAACTATCCCAGCTTCATGTCAGCATTACTGGTAATATTTAACTATCCCAGCTCCAGGTCAGCATTACTGGCAATGTTTAACTATCCCAGCTCCATGTCAGCATTACTAGCAATGTTTAACTATCCCAGCATTACTAGCAATGTTTAACTATCCCAGCTCCATGTCAGCATTACTAGCAATGTTTAACTATCCCAACTTCATGTCAGCATTACTGGCAATGTTTAACTATCCCAGCTCCATGTCAGCATTACTAGCAATTTTTAACTATCCCAGCATTACTAGCAATGTTTAACTATCCAGCTCCATGTCAGCATTACTAGCAATGTTTAACTATCCCAGCTCCATGTCAGCATTACTAGCAATGTTTAACTATCCCCGCATTACTAGCAATGTTTAACTATCCCAGCATTACTAGCAATGTTTAACAATCCCAGCATTACTAGCAATGTTTAACTATCCCAGCTCCATGTCAGCATTACTAGCAATGTTTAACAATCCCAGCATTACTAGCAATGTTTAACTATCCCAGCTCCATGTCAGCATTACTAGCAATGTTTAACTATCCCAGCTCCATGTCAGCATTACTAGCAATGTTTAACTAGCACAGCTTCATGTCAGCATTACTAGCAATGTTTAACTATCCCAGCTCCATGTCAGCATTACTAGCAATGTTTAACTTTCCCAGCTTCATGTTAGCATTACTAGCAATGTTTAACTATCCCAGCTCCATGTCAGCATTACTAGCAATATTTAACTATCCCAGCATTACTAGCAATATTTAACTATTCCAGCATTACTAGCAATGTTTAACTATCCCAGCTCCATGTCAGCATTACTAGCAATATTTAACTATCCCAGCATTACTAGCAATGTTTAACTATCCCAGCATTACTAGCAATGTTTAACTATCCCAGCATTACTAGCAATGTTTAACAATCCCAGCATTACTAGCAATGTTTAACTATCCCAGCTCCATGTCAGCATTACTGGCAATGTTTAACTATCCCAGCATTGCTAGCAATGTTTAACTATCCCAGCATTACTAGCAATGTTTATCTATCCCAGCATTACTAGCAATGTTTAACTATCCCAGCATTACTAGCAATGTTTAACTATCCCAGCATTACTAGCAATGTTTAACTATCCCAACATTACAAGCAATGTTTAACTATCCCAACTCCATGTCAGCATTACTAGCAATGTTTAACTATCCCAGCATTACTAGCAATGTTTAACTATCCCAGCTCCATGTCAGCATTACTGGCAATGTTTAACTATCCCAGCATTGCTAGCAATGTTTAACAATCCCAGCATTACTAGCAATGTTTAACTATCCCAGCTCCATGTCAGCATTACTAGCAATGTTTAACTATCCCAGCATTACTAGCAATGTTTAACTATCCCAGTCCATGTCAGCATTACTAGCAATGTTTAACTATCCCAACTTCATGTCAGCATTACTGGCAATGTTTAACTATCCCAGCTCCATGTCAGCATTACTAGCAATTTTTAACTATCCCAGCATTACTAGCAATGTTAATATCCAGCTCCATGTCAGCATTACTAGCAATGTTTAACTATCCCAGCTCCATGTCAGCATTACTAGCAATGTTTAACTATCCCCGCATTACTAGCAATGTTTAACTATCCCAGCATTACTAGCAATGTTTAACAATCCCAGCATTACTAGCAATGTTTAACTATCCCAGCTCCATGTCAGCATTACTAGCAATGTTTAACAATCCCAGCATTACTAGCAATGTTTAACTATCCCAGCTCCATGTCAGCATTACTAGCAATGTTTAACTATCCCAGCTCCATGTCAGCATTACTAGCAATGTTTAACTAGCACAGCTTCATGTCAGCATTACTAGCAATGTTTAACTATCCCAGCTCCATGTCAGCATTACTAGCAATGTTTAACTTTCCCAGCTTCATGTTAGCATTACTAGCAATGTTTAACTATCCCAGCTCCATGTCAGCATTACTAGCAATATTTAACTATCCCAGCATTACTAGCAATATTTAACTATTCCAGCATTACTAGCAATGTTTAACTATCCCAGCTCCATGTCAGCATTACTAGCAATATTTAACTATCCCAGCATTACTAGCAATGTTTAACTATCCCAGCATTACTAGCAATGTTTAACTATCCCAGCATTACTAGCAATGTTTAACAATCCCAGCATTACTAGCAATGTTTAACTATCCCAGCTCCATGTCAGCATTACTGGCAATGTTTAACTATCCCAGCATGCTAGCAATGTTTAACTATCCCAGCATTACTAGCAAGTTTTATCTATCCCAGCATTACTAGCAATGTTTAACTATCCCAGCATTACTAGCAATGTTTAACTATCCCAGCATTACTAGCAATGTTTAACTATCCCAACATTACTAGCAATGTTTAACTATCCCAACTCCATGTCAGCATTACTAGCAATGTTTAACTATCCCAGCATTACTAGCAATGTTTAACTATCCCAGCTCCATGTCAGCATTACTGGCAATGTTTAACTATCCCAGCATTACTAGCAATGTTTAACTATCCCAGCATTACTAGCAATGTTTAACTATCCCAGCTCCATGTCAGCATTACTGGCAATGTTTAACTATCCCAGCATTACTAGCAATGTTTAACTATCCCAGCATTACTAGCAATGTTTAACTATCCCAGCATTACTAGCAATGTTTAACTATCGCAGCTCCATGTCAGCATTACTGGCAATGTTTAACTATCTCAGCATTACTAGCAATGTTTAACTATCTCAGCATTACTAGCAATGTTTAACTATCCCAGCATTACTAGCAATGTTTAACTATCCCAGCTCCATGTCAGCATTACTAGCAATGTTTAACTATCCAAGCTCCATGTCAGCATTACTAGATATGTTTAACTATCCCAGCATTACTAGCAATGTTTAACTATCCCAGCATTACTAGCAATGTTTAACTATCCCAGCATTACTAGCAATGTTTAACTAACCCAGCTCCATGTCAGCATTACTAGCAATGTTTAACTATCCCAGCTTCATGTCAGCATTACTGGCAATGTGTAACTATCCCAGCTCCATGTCAGCATTACTAGCAATGTTTAACTATCCCAGCATTACTAGCAATGTTTAACTATCCCAGCATTACTAGCAATGTTTAACTATCCCAGCATTACTAGCAATGTTTAACTATCCCAGCTTCATGTCAGCATTACTAGCAATGTTTAACTATCCCAGCATTACTAGCAATGTTTAACTATCCCAGAATTACTAGCAATGTTTAACTATCCCAGCTTCATGTCAGCATTACTAGCAATGTTTAACAATCCCAGCATTACTAGCAATGTTTAACTATCCCAGCTCCATGTCAGCATTACTGGCAATGTTTAACTACCCAGTCCAGTCAGCATTATGCAAGTTAACTATCCTCAGCATTACTAGCAATGTTTAACTATCCCAGCATTACTAGCAATGTTTAACTATCCCAGCTCCATGTCAGCATTACTAGCAATGTTTAACTATCCCAGCTCCATGTCAGCATTACTAGCAATGTTTAACTATCCCAGCATTACTAGCAATGTTTAACTATCCCAGCTCCATGTCAGCATTACTAGCAATGTTTAACTATCCCAGCATTACTAGCAATGTTTAACTATCCCAGCATTACTAGCAATGTTTAACTATCCCAGCATTACTAGCAATGTTTAACTATCCCAGCTTCATGTCAGCATTACTAGCAATGTTTAACTATCCCAGCATTACTAGCAATGTTTAACTATCCCAGAATTACTAGCAATGTTTAACTATCCCAGCTTCATGTCAGCATTACTAGCAATGTTTAACAATCCCAGCATTACTAGCAATGTTTAACTATCGCAGCTCCATGTCAGCATTACTGGCAATGTTTAACTATCTCAGCATTACTAGCAATGTTTAACTATCTCAGCATTACTAGCAATGTTTAACTATCCCAGCATTACTAGCAATGTTTAACTATCCCAGCTCCATGTCAGCATTACTAGCCATGTTTAACTATCCAAGCCCCATGTCAGCATTACTAGATATGTTTAACTATCCCAGCATTACTAGCAATGTTTAACTATCCCAGCATTACTAGCAATGTTTAACTATCCCAGCATTGCTAGCAATGTTTAACTAACCCAGCTCCATGTCAGCATTACTAGCAATGTTTAACTATCCCAGCTTCATGTCAGCATTACTGGCAATGTGTAACTATCCCAGCTCCATGTCAGCATTACTAGCAATGTTTAACTATCCCAGCATTACTAGCAATGTTTAACTATCCCAGCATTACTAGCAATGTTTAACTATCCCAGCATTACTAGCAATGTTTAACTATCCCAGCTTCATGTCAGCATTACTAGCAATGTTTAACTATCCCAGCATTACTAGCAATGTTTAACTATCCCAGAATTACTAGCAATGTTTAACTATCCCAGCTTCATGTCAGCATTACTAGCAATGTTTAACAATCCCAGCATTACTAGCAATGTTTAACTATCCCAGCTTCATGTCAGCATTACTGGTAATATTTAACTATCCCAGCTCCAGGTCAGCATTACTGGCAATGTTTAACTATCCCAGCTCCATGTCAGCATTACTAGCAATGTTTAACTATCCCAGCATTACTAGCAATGTTTAACTATCCCAGCTCCATGTCAGCATTACTAGCAATGTTTAACTATCCCAACTTCATGTCAGCATTACTGGCAATGTTTAACTATCCCAGCTCCATGTCAGCATTACTAGCAATTTTTAACTATCCCAGCATTACTAGCAATGTTTAACTATCCAGCTCCATGTCAGCATTACTAGCAATGTTTAACTATCCCAGCTCCATGTCAGCATTACTAGCAATGTTTAACTATCCCCGCATTACTAGCAATGTTTAACTATCCCAGCATTACTAGCAATGTTTAACAATCCCAGCATTACTAGCAATGTTTAACTATCCCAGCTCCATGTCAGCATTACTAGCAATGTTTAACAATCCCAGCATTACTAGCAATGTTTAACTATCCCAGCTCCATGTCAGCATTACTAGCAATGTTTAACTATCCCAGCTCCATGTCAGCATTACTAGCAATGTTTAACTAGCACAGCTTCATGTCAGCATTACTAGCAATGTTTAACTATCCCAGCTCCATGTCAGCATTACTAGCAATGTTTAACTTTCCCAGCTTCATGTTAGCATTACTAGCAATGTTTAACTATCCCAGCTCATTACTAGCAATATTTAACTATCCCAGCATTACTAGCAATATTTAACTATTCCAGCATTACTAGCAATGTTTAACTATCCCAGCTCCATGTCAGCATTACTAGCAATATTTAACTATCCCAGCATTACTAGCAATGTTTAACTATCCCAGCATTACTAGCAATGTTTAACTATCCCAGCATTACTAGCAATGTTTAACTATCCCAGCATTACTAGCAATGTTTAACTATCCCAGCATTACTAGCAATGCTTAACAATCCCAGCATTACTAGCAATGTTTAACTATCCCAGCTCCATGTCAGCATTACTGGCAATGTTTAACTATCCCAGCATTGCTAGCAATGTTTAACTATCCCAGCATTACTAGCAATGTTTATCTATCCCAGCATTACTAGCAATGTTTAACTATCCCAGCATTACTAGCAATGTTTAACTATCCCAGCATTACTAGCAATGTTTAACTATCCCAACATTACTAGCAATGTTTAACTATCCCAACTCCATGTCAGCATTACTAGCAATGTTTAACTATCCCAGCATTACTAGCAATGTTTAACTATCCCAGCTCCATGTCAGCATTACTGGCAATGTTTAACTATCCCAGCATTGCTAGCAATGTTTAACAATCCCAGCATTACTAGCAATGTTTAACTATCCCAGCTCCATGTCAGCATTACTGGCAATGTTTAACTATCCCAGCATTGCTAGCAATGTTTAACTATCCCAGCATTACTAGCAATGTTTAACTATCCCAGCATTACTAGCAATGTTTAACTATCGCAGCTCCATGTCAGCATTACTGGCAATGTTTAACTATCTCAGCATTACTAGCAATGTTTAACTATCTCAGCATTACTAGCAATGTTTAACTATCCCAGCATTACTAGCAATGTTTAACTATCCCAGCTCCATGTCAGCATTACTAGCCATGTTTAACTATCCAAGCTCCATGTCAGCATTACTAGATATGTTTAACTATCCCAGCATTACTAGCAATGTTTAACTATCCCAGCATTACTAGCAATGTTTAACTATCCCAGCATTGCTAGCAATGTTTAACTAACCCAGCTCCATGTTAGCATTACTAGCAATGTTTAACTATCCCAGCTTCATGTCAGCATTACTGGCAATGTGTAACTATCCCAGCTCCATGTCAGCATTACTAGCAATGTTTAACTATCCCAGCATTACTAGCAATGTTTAACTATCCCAGCATTACTAGCAATGTTTAACTATCCCAGCTTCATGTCAGCATTACTAGCAATGTTTAACTATCCCAGCATTACTAGCAATGTTTAACTATCCCAGAATTACTAGCAATGTTTAACTATCCCAGCTTCATGTCAGCATTACTAGCAATGTTTAACAATCCCAGCATTACTAGCAATGTTTAACTATCCCAGCTTCATGTCAGCATTACTGGCAATGTTTAACTATCCCAGCTCCATGTCAGTATTACTAGCAATGTTTAACTATCCCAGCATTACTAGCAATGTTTAACTATCCCAGCTCCATGTCAGCATTAATAGCAATGTTTAACTATCCCAGCTCCGTGTCAGCATTACTAGCAATGTTTAACTATCCCAGCATTACTAGCAATGTTTAACTATCCCAGCTCCATGTCAGCATTACTGGCAATGTTTAACTATCCCAGCATTACTAGCAATGTTTAACTATCCCAGCATTACTAGCAAAGTTTAACAATCCCAGCATTACTAGCAATGTTTAACTATCCCAGCTCCATGTCAGCATTACTAGCAATGTTTAACAATCCCAGCATTACTAGCAATGTTTAACTATCCCAGCTCCATGTCAGCATTACTAGCAATGTTTAACTATTCCAGCTCCATGTCAGCATTACTAGCAATGTTTAACTAGCACAGCTTCATGTCAGCATTACTAGCAATGTTTAACTATCCCAGCTCCATGTCAGCATTACTAGCAATGTTTAACTTTCCCAGCTTCATGTTAGCATTACTAGCAATGTTTAACTATCCCAGCTCCATGTCAGCATTACTAGCAATATTTAACTATCCCATCATTACTAGCAATATTTAACTATTCCAGCATTACTAGCAATGTTTAACTATCCCAGCTCCATGTCAGCATTACTAGCAATATTTAACTATCCCAGCATTACTAGCAATGTTTAACTATCCCAGCATTACTAGCAATGTTTAACTATCCCAGCATTACTAGCAATGTTTAACAATCCTAGCATTACTAGCAATGTTTAACTATCCCAGCTCCATGTCAGCATTACTGGCAATGTTTAACTATCCCAGCATTGCTAGCAATGTTTAACTATCCCAGCATTACTAGCAATGTTTAACTACCCCAGCATTACTAGCAATGTTTAACTATCCCAGCATTACTAGCAATGTTTAACTATCCCAGCTTCATGTAAGCATTACTAGCAATGTTTAACTATCCCAAAATTACTAGCAATGTTTAACTATCCCAACTCCATGTCAGCATTACTAGCAATGTTTAACTATCCCAGCATTACTAGCAATGTTTAACTATCGCAGCTCCATGTCAGCATTACTGGCAATGTTTAACTATCTCAGCATTACTAGCAATGTTTAACTATCCAGCATTACTAGCAATGTTTAACTATCCCAGCATTACTAGCAATGTTTAACTATCCCAGCTCCATGTCAGCATTACTAGCCATGTTTAACTATCCAAGCTCCATGTCAGCATTACTAGATATGTTTAACTATCCCAGCATTACTAGCAATGTTTAACTATCCCAGCATTACTAGCAATGTTTAACTATCCCAGCATTGCTAGCAATGTTTAACTAACCCAGCTCCATGTCAGCATTACTAGAAATGTTTAACTATCCCAGCTCCATGACAGCATTACTGGCAATGTGTAACTATCCCAGCTCCATGTCAGCATTACTAGCAATGTTTAACTATCCCAGCATTACTAGCAATGTTTAACTATCCCAGCATTACTAGCAATGTTTAACTATCCCAGCATTACTAGCAATGCTTAACTATCCCAGCTTCATGTCAGCATTACTAGCAATGTTTAACTATCCCAGAATTACTAGCAATGTTTAACTATCCCAGCTTCATGTCAGCATTACTAGCAATGTTTAACAATCCCAGCATTACTAGCAATGTTTAACTATCCCAGCTTCATGTCAGCATTACTGGTAATATTTAACTATCCCAGCTCCATGTCAGCATTACTAGCAATGTTTAACTATCCCAGCATTACTAGCAATGTTTAACTATCCCAGCTTCATGTCAGCATTACTGGCAATGTTTAACTATCCCAGCTCCATGTCAGCATTACTAGCAATGTTTAACTATCCCAGCATTACTAGCAATGTTTAACTATCCCAGCTCCATGTCAGCATTAATAGCAATGTTTAACTATCCCAGCTCCGTGTCAGCATTACTAGCAATGTTTAACTATCCCAGCATTACTAGCAATGTTTAACTATCACAGCTCCATGTCAGCATTACTGGCAATGTTTAACTATCCCAGCATTATTAGCACTGTTTAACAATCCCAGCATTACTAGCAATGTTTAACTTTTCCAGCTTCATGTCAGCATTACTAGCAATGTTTAACAATCCCAGCAATACTAGCAATGTTTAACTATCCCAGCTCCATGTCAGCATTACTAGCAATGTTTAACTATCCCAACTTCATGTCAGCATTACTGGCAATGTTTAACTATCCCAGCTCCATGTCAGCATTACTAGCAATTTTTAACTATCCCAGCATTACTAGCAATGTTTAACTATCCCAGCATTACTAGCAATGTTTAACTATCCCAGCTCCATGTCAGCATTACTAGCAATGTTTAACTATCCCCTCATTACTAGCAATGTTTAACTATCCCAGCATTACTAGCAATGTTTAACAATCCCAGCATTACTAGCAATGTTTAACTATCCCAGCATTACTAGCAATGTTTAACTATCCCAGCTCCATGTCAGCATTACTAGCAATGTTTAACTATCCCAGCATTACTAGCAATGTTTAACTATCCCAGCATTACTAGCAATGTTTAACTATCCCAGCATTACTAGCAATGTTTAACAATCCCAGCATTACTAGCAATGTTTAACTATCCCAGCTCCATGTCAGCATTACTGGCAATGTTTAACTATCCCAGCATTACTAGCAATGTTTAACAATCCCAGCATTACTAGCAATGTTTAACTATCCCAGCTCCATGTCAGCATTACTAGCAATGTTTAACTATCCCAGCATTACTAGCAATGTTTAACTATTCAGCATTGCATTCCAGCATTACTGGCAATGTTTAACTATCCCAGCTCCATGTCAGCATTACTAGCAATGTTTAACTATCCCAGCATTACTAGCAATGTTTAACTATCCCAGCATTACTAGCAATGTTTACCTATCCCAGCATTACTAGCAATGTATAACTATCCCAGCATTGCTAGCAATGTTTAACTATCCCAGCATTACTAGCAATGTTTAACTATCACAGCATTACTAGCAATGTTTAACTATCCCAGCATTACTGGCAATGCTTAACTATCCCAGCTTCATGTCAGCATTACTAACAATGTTTAACTATTCCAGCTCCATGTTAGCATTACTGGCAATGTTTAACTATCCCAGCATTGCTAGCAATGTTTAACTATCCCAGCATTACTAGCAATGTTTAACTATCCCAGCATTACTAGCAATGTTTAACTATCCCAGCTTCATGTCAGCATTACTAGCAATGTTTAACTATCCCAGCATTACTAGCAATGTTTAACTATCCCAGCATTACTAGCAATGTTTAACTATCTCAGCATTACTAGCAATGTTTAACTATCCCAGCATTACTAGCAATGTTTAACTATCCCAGCTCCATGTCAGCATTACTGGCAATGTATAACTATCCCAGCTCCATGTCAGCATTACTGGCAATGTTTAACTATCCCAGCTCCATCCCAGCATTACTAGCAATGCTTAACTATCCCAGCATTACTAGCAATGTTTAACTATCCCAGCATTACTAGCAATGTTTAACTATCCCAGCATTACTAGCAATGTTTAACTATCCCAGCATTACTAGCAATGTTTAACTATCCCAGCATTACTAGCAATGTTTAACTATCCCAGCATTACTAGCAATGTTTAACTATCCCAGCTCCATGTCAGCATTACTGGCAATGTTTAAATATCCCAGCATTATTAGCAATGTTTGACTATCCCAGCATTACTAGCAATGTTTAACTATCCCAGCATACTAGCAATGTTTAACTATCCCAGCATCATGTCAGCATTACTAGCAATGTTTAACTATCCCAGCTCCATGTCAGCATTACTAGCAATGTTTAACTATCCCAGCATTACTAGCAATGTTTAACTATCCCAGCATTACTAGCAATGTTTAACTATCCCAGCATTACTAGCAATGTTTAACTATCCCAGCTTCATGTCAGCATTACTAGCAATGTTTAACTATCCCAGCTTACTAGCAATGTTTAACTATCCCAGATTACTAGCAATGTTTAACTATCCCAGCTTCATGTCAGCATTACTAGCAATGTTTAACAATCCCAGCATTACTAGCAATGTTTAACTATCCCAGCTTCATGTCAGCATTACTGGTAATATTTAACTATCCCAGCTCCAGGTCAGCATTACTGGCAATTTTTAACTATCCCAGCATTACTAGCAATGTTTAACTATCCCAGCTTCATGTCAGCATTACTGGCAATGTTTAACTATCCCAGCTCCATGTCAGCATTACTAGCAATGTTTAACTATCCCAGCATTACTAGCAATGTTTAACTATCCCAGCTCCATGTCAGCATTAATAGCAATGTTTAACTATCCCAGCTCCGTGTCAGCATTACTAGCAATGTTTAACTATCCCAGCATTACTAGCAATGTTTAACGATCCCAGCATTACTAGCAATGTTTAACTATCCCAGCTCCATGTCAGCATTACTGGTAATATTTAACTATCCCAGCTCCAGGTCAGCATTACTGGCAATGTTTAACTATCCCAGCTCCATGTCAGCATTACTAGCAATGTTTAACTATCCCAGCATTACTAGCAATGTTTAACTATCCCAGCTTCATGTCAGCATTACTGGCAATGTTTAACTATCCCAGCTCCATGTCAGTATTACTAGCAATGTTTAACTATCCCAGCATTACTAGCAATGTTTAACTATCCCAGCTCCATGTCAGCATTAATAGCAATGTTTAACTATCCCCAGCTCTGTGTCAGCATTACTAGCAATGTTTAACTATCCCAGCATTACTAGCAATGTTTAACTATCCCAGCTCCATGTCAGCATTACTGGCAATGTTTAACTATCCCAGCATTACTAGCAATGTTTAACTATCCCAGCATTACTAGCAATGTTTAACTATCCCAGCTCCATGTCAGCATTACTGGCAATGTTTAACTATCCCAGCATTATTAGCACTGTTTAACAATCCCAGCATTACTAGCAATGTTTAACTATTCCAGCTTCATGTCAGCATTACTAGCAATGTTTAACAATCCCAGCATTACTAGCAATGTTTAACTATCCCAGCTCCATGTCAGCATTACTGGCAATGTTTAACTATCCCAGCTCCATGTCAGCATTCAGCATTACTGGCAATGTTTAACTATCCCAGCTCCATGTCAGCATTACTAGCAATGTTTAACTATCCCAGCATTACTAGCAATGTTTTAACTATCCCAGCATTACTAGCAATGTTTACCTATCACAGCTTCATTTCAGCATTACTAGCAATGTATAACTATCCCAGCATTGCTAGCAATGTTTAACTATCCCAGCATTACTAGCAATGTTTAACTATCACAGCATTACTAGCAATGTTTAACTATCCCAGCATTACTGGCAATGCTTAACTATCCCAGCTTCATGTCAGCATTACTAACAATGTTTAACTATTCCAGCTCCATGTTAGCATTACTGGCAATGTTTAACTATCCCAGCATTGCTAGCAATGTTTAACTATCCCAGCATTACTAGCAATGTTTAACTATCCCAGCATTACTAGCAATGTTTAACTATCCCAGCTTCATGTCAGCATTACTAGCAATGTTTAACTATCCCAGCATTACTAGCAATGTTTAACTATCCCAGCATTACTAGCAATGTTTAACTATCTCAGCATTACTAGCAATGTTTAACTATCCCAGCATTACTAGCAATGTTTAACTATCCCAGCTCCATGTCAGCATTACTGGCAATGTATAACTATCCCAGCTCCATGTCAGCATTACTGGCAATGTTTAACTATCCCAGCTCCATCCCAGCATTACTAGCAATGTTTAACTATCCCAGCATTACTAGCAATGTTTAACTATCCCAGCATTACTAGCAATGTTTAACTATCCCAGCATTACTAGCAATGTTTAACTATCCCAGCATTACTAGCAATGTTTAACTATCCCAGCATTACTAGCAATGTTTAACTATCCCAGCTCCATGTCAGCATTACTGGCAATGTTTAAATATCCCAGCATTATTAGCAATGTTTGACTATCCCAGCATTACTAGCAATGTTTAACTATCCCAGCATACTAGCAATGTTTAACTATCCCAGCATCATGTCAGCATTACTAGCAATGTTTAAAGTCTCTGTACTGTATACTGTAATTCATATGCAAATTTATCCTTGTGTTAACTTTAGTAAACCACCATTTACAGAGATATTGGTAATTTTGTTAAAAAATATCCATAAAGGGAGGTAATTTAAAAATGGTAATTTCACAAAAGTATGTTTTACTTTTAACTATACTAATTTATTATTAAAAGATGAATCACAATATCTAATCATGCGCTCCTTATAATATGTTGGTGTGCAGCATATTATAAGTAAACTCACCTTGGGGTAGTAAGAGATATCCTCACCTATATTATGGGATTTCTGTTGGCTTGGTTACTAATGTTTCCATGCATGTTGTACTGATAACAGTCCAGTGTTAATCTTAACCCTTTCCCCCATAGAAGCACCTCTTGACACCATTACCAATACCACATACATTGACAATGTAGTAGCCAAACCAATGCTCATAAACCTTTCCCTCATAGAAGCACCTCTTGTCGCCATTACCAATACGACATACATTGACAATGTAGTAGCCAAGCCAATGTTCATTAACCCTTTCCCTCATAGAAGCACCTCTTGACGCCATTACCAATACGACACACATTGACAATGTAGTAGCCAAACCAATGTTCATTAACCTTTTCCCTCATAGAAGCACCTCTTGACGCCATTTCCAATACGACATACATTCACAATGTAGTAGCCAAACCAATGATCATAAACCTTTCCCTCATAGAAGCACCTCTTAACGCCATTACCAATACGACATACATTGACAATGTAGTAGCCAAACCAATGTTCATTAACCCTTTCCCTCATAGAAGCACCTCTTGATGCCATTTCCAATACGACATACATTGACAATGTAGTAGCCAAACCAATGTTCATTAACCCTTTCCCTCATAGAAGCATCTCTTGACGCCATTTCCAATACGACATACATTCACAATGTAGTAGCCAAACCAATGTTCATAATAAAGGCCCCAAATCTCATGTAGTCCCAGTAATATCTATGGAGGTGGGATAGATATGGCAACTACTTATTCACTGCATGATAGCTAAATGGCTATAGTTTGTATGGAGATATAATAGTATATTAACCTAAATCTCTATGAAGTCCCAGTAATAGCTATGGAAGTGGGGATAGATATGGCGACTACTTATCCACTGCGTGATAGCTAAATGGATGTCGTTTGTATGGAGATATAATAGTATATTAACCTAAATCTCTATGTAGTCCCAGTAATATCTATGGAGGTGGGATATATATGGCGACTACTTATCCATTGCATGATAGCCAAATGGCTGTCATTTGTATGGAGATATAATAGTATATTAACATAAATCTCTATGTAGTCCCAGTAATATCTATGGAGGTGGGATAGATATGGTGACTACTTATCCACTGCATGATGGCTAAATGGCTGTCATTTGTATGGAGATATAATAGTATACTAACCTAAATCTCATGTAGACCCAGTAATATCTATGGAGGTGGGATAGACTTTCAAGGGAGACTAATCCTACTCTACCGTATACCGAAAGACAAAATCGCCGAAATACTCTCATAACTTTAGAATTAATCATTATAAAGGGCAGATATTAAGTCAATAAGGTGTAATATGCTTAATAAATAGATAGAACACGTTACTTCTTACTTATATTGCTGTTATATACTGGTTTTCGGTGTCTTTCGGTATTTTTCGGTGATTCGGTGTCTTTCGGTATTTCTAGGGACCGTATGTTAAACATTACCTATCAATGACTGGAATGACAACTTTTGCAAGTCCATCGCTGACATCCGTTGAGTGGATAAGAATCCTAAACAAGGATAATGTCAGCTCTCTGACAGTCTCCTCAGGAACTGGCGGATCTGTATGTATGTATTTCACACTGCTGGGAACCGGCGCCTCACTGACGAGAACCTCCTCCTGTGCCTTGCGTGATGAGGTAGCTGCCTGGGTAAGGAACAGTATTGAGAGAGTGTAGTCCTTCATGAAATATGCCTGAAATAATAATAAGTTATACACAATAGGTGAATTTGAAACACAAGACTACATAGATTTGTGTTCACAACCATTTACAAATGTGAATTATATAGATAAGAATGGTAATGCTAGTGTCCGAAGCCAGAATGCAGCATGCATACCAGAATGTAATAATCCAGTGTTGCTGGGAGCTAAGAACAGATCCAGTATGTTGCCAGAAGCAATGAATGTCACAACCCAGTGTGCTGCTAGGAGACATAAATGTACTAACATAGTGTGCTTCTGGAAGCCAAGAATGTCCTAACCCAGTGTGCTGCCGGGAGACATAAATATACTGATTCAGTGTGCTGCCGGGAGACAAAAATATACTGATTCAGTGTGCTGCCGGGAGACATAAATATACTGATTCATTGTGCTGCCGGGAGACATAAATATACTGATTCAGTGTGCTGCCGGGAGACATAAATATACTGATTCAGTGTGCTGCCGGGAGACATAAATATACTGATTCAGTGTGCTGCCGGGAGACATAAATATACTAATTCAGTGTGCTGCCGGGAGACATAAATATACTGATTCAGTTGCTGCAAGGAGCCAATAATGTACTGATCCAGTTGCTGCAAGGAGCCAATAATGTACTGATCCAGTTGCTGCAAGGAGCCAATAATGTACTGATCCAATTGCTGCAAGGAGCCAAGAATGTACTGATCCAGTTGCTGTAATGAGCCAAGAATGTACTGATCCAGTTGCTGCAAGGAGCCAATAATGTACTGATCCAGTAACTTATAACCATGGTGATGATCACTCTTAAACTATCTACCCTCTCTACACAAATGTTATTATATATAATGTAAAAATATGTTTATCTGACAGCTCAGCCAGACCATATTTTAACTACATGTACAAGGTTTAAAACCTGTTGGGTCAGTGAAGGAACTATGCACAGTTCCATCTCTAGGATTAAATATTGGAATGAAATTATGTTGTTTTGTTTTTTTAATGTTTATTTATTGTCACCCCCCGATTAATCAGGGTGTTGCCCCTAGAATTAGGGTGATGCCCCAAGAACCAGGGTGATGCCTCCAGAATTAGGGTGATGCCTTCAGAATCAGGGTGATGCCTCCCGAATCCTCCAGAATCAGGGTGATGCCTCCATAATCAGGGTGATGCCTCCAGAATTAGGGTGATGCCTCCAGAATCAGAGTGATGCCTCCAGAATTAGGGTGATGCCTCCAGAATCAGGGTGATGCCTCCAGAATTAGGCTGATGCCTCCAGAATCAGGGTGATGCCTCCAGAATCAGGCTGATGCCTCCAGAATTAGGGAGATGCCTCCATAATTAGGGTGATGCCTCCAGAATCAGGGTGATGCCTCCAGAATTAGGGTGATGCCTCCAGAATCAGGGTGATGCCTCCAGAATTAGGGTGATGCCTCCATAATCAGGGTGATGCCTCCAGAATTAGGATGATGCCCCAAGAACCAGGGTGATGCCTCCAGAATCAGGGTGATGCCTCCAGAATTAGGGTGATGCCTCCAGAATTAGGGTGATGCCTCCAGAATCAGGGTGATGCCTCCAGAATTAGGGTGATGCCTCCATAATCAGGGTGATGCCTCCAGAATCAGGGTGATGCCTCCAGAATTAGGGTGATGCCTCCAGAATCAGGGAGATGCCTCCAGAATTAGTGTGATGCCTCCAGAATTAGGGTGACGCCTCCAGAATCAGGCTGATGCCTCCATAATTAGGGTGATGCCTCCAGAATCAGGGAGATGCCTCCAGATTCAGGGAGATGCCTCCAGAATCAGAGTGACGCCTCCAGAATTAGGGTGATGCCTCTAGAATCAGGGAGATGCCTCCAGAACCAGAGTGACGCCTCCAGAATCAGGGTGATGCCTCCAGAATCAGGGAGATGCCTCCAGAACCA
Source organism: Archivesica marissinica (assembly GCA_014843695.1). Lineage (NCBI taxonomy): Eukaryota > Metazoa > Mollusca > Bivalvia > Venerida > Vesicomyidae > Archivesica > Archivesica marissinica. The sequence goes on along the minus strand of CM026399.1, from coordinate 11,358,679 downwards.
GGGTGACACCTCCAGAATCAGGGTGATGCCTCCAGAATCAGGGAGATGCCTCCAGAACCAGGGTGATGCCTCCAGAATCAGGGAGATGCCTTCAGAATCAGGGTTACGCCTCCAGAAGTACATGTATATTAGTACTTTTAGTTTTTTGGAGGACAGTGCTAAGCTAGATATAGATGTTCCAATTTCAGAAGCATGTTTTACATGCCCAATGTATAGCACCGATGCACGAGATCATGATCATGGTTTAAAGTACCATTTGAGAGATTGCTAATATCAGGGTCAGATGTGGGATAGAACCTGCGGCATGAATACACAGTCCAACCACTGGACCATAGAACCATTGACCCTCCTATATGATTAAAAACTACAGGATAGAAGAGTGTCTCTAAGGCACAATGCATGTTCATCTCTTGCTTATAACATCTTACTTGTAGTGTCAATGGGTAGTTGTGTTCTGGTTGGCATAGTAACAGTTTAGTGTGGCAATACAAAGCTGTCGTTGTCCTCATGTCTTCATAGCTGAAAAACAATACAAAACCACAAAGATAAGACAAGATGAGTTAAAATTAATTTTGCGTTGGCAATAAATCAAAGAAATGACACGTAAGCTCTGGTTGAGCCTTGGAGCCGACTAGTTTTATACAAATTTATTTTAGCTCGATTGTGAAACAAGTTCTTACAACATATATTAATCACCCTCGAGACCTCATTCCTGATGGAATCCATCGCCATGAGGAAGAGAGAAGAGGCAACGTGGAATGTAAATGCTTTGCCTAAGGGCACAAACGTAACGGCTTCAGCGGGGCTAGAACTCCAGACCTTTCGCACCTGAAGCAAACGTGCATCCACTGCGCTATCATGACATCCCTTTGGAGCCGACTACAACCCCAGTACTCAAGTTGATATGCATACGCCTGCATGTATCGAGTGAAATAAAATTGTTTTGTTTTATAGTCATTTCTCAACCCATTCAACACCCAAGTAACTGACATGGACTGGTGCATGATATTTTTAGACCAATTATTTTTGCCAGTAATATTACTATTTTTAGACAAAATTACTCATTTTGATAAATGAACTGGTCCAAATGTAATTTTCTTATTAATTTTAATAAGAAAATTACATTTGGACCAGTTCATTTATCAAAATGAGTAATTTTGTCTAAAAATAGTAATATTACTGGCAAAAAATCATCACGAGCCAGCTCATCCGTATCTACACTTTTTGTAAGCCTATTTTAGAGGTCTGTAATGTTAAAAGGGTTAATATATCGCTAGTGTGCATACCCACATTTTTCAGAACAAGGTAAAATAACGCCATATATCATTCCTCCACTGGATCAGTGTTGACCCAAAAAGATAAAATATGTTGATAAACAAGATATCGTAAACTGCCAACATAAAAACACTTATGAAAGATGCTTAACTGAATATCAAGTTCCAAGTAAATCTGAAAGCATGTTTACGTTCATTCCAACTTTGTAAAATGGCCGTCTGCTATTAATGAAAACTGTTTTGATTACATGCTTAGATTACTAAGTACTTCTGGTAACTACCAAATATAGGCATAAAATAAGGTCCCAGAAGTGCTTTTTCTACAGATTTTAGTATTTTTTGTTACAAACAATTTGTTGTTCATATCTTTGGAACTTTCTCCTGTGTTGTACATCTATTGACATGTGGTGATATGTCCCAGTACCCATTATTCATAAGAGTAGGCCCATTGTGGGCCTAAAACTGTTTGTTGTTACCTGGTAAATTTACTGCTACACTTACCCATTATACAGATTAAGGTCGCTATCAAACACTCACATAATTGTATTACCTTTGCATAAACAAACAAATCAGGGCCTCGGCCATTTACCGCGGTATACAAGGCAGGGCCCGTGCTGTCAATCGCCATTGGCCAAAATATGCCAAAATTGGCTAATAAAAACTCAGTTTGACGAAAATGATTTTTAAAAAGGCGAAAATCTGTAAAATCTCCACATAGTGGAATTCCCTCAGTCTATTTATGGAAAATTGCATGGGTAATGATCGAGTCGCGCATGACTAATATCTCTAACTGATTTACCAACATTTTCACACTTATCATGCATCTATAAATAGCACTGATCTTGCTAGCCACCTTCAGTTGAGAAAATCGTCTCGCAAGTTACGGCGTCGTGGCTCATAAAAAATAAAAATCTCTATTATGCATATATTTTCAAGAACTCCAAATATTTATCATTTGGTACCAAAATTATATTTGTATCCATTTTCGCATGAATTTCCGCACTAATGATATACAGCTGACACTGTTCCAAGGATAATCTAATTACCAGATCAGATAAATGGTAAGTCGCAAAAATCCATAGTGTGATATTTTTTCTTTGCGTCATTGAAAAGAATAATTAATGTAAAATTTTAATCAGTAATGAATCGCGGGTTAATAGTTTCCATCTGGGTATGAACTACATTGGGGCATGCTTAAAGTTAGCACGGATGCCTTTGGCCCCCACACACATTAAACACGCCCAATGTAATTCATACCCTGATGGAAATCATTAACCTGTGATTCATTCCTTAATACTGTGCAATAGAGTATTATACATGTATATATACCATCTCACGGGGAAACAAGAGAACTTATGAAATACACAAGTACTAAAATGTGTAAAAGAAATGCTATTATAAAGTATGTGTCGGATTGGAAACACTTATTCATTTCAACAGTTGACACACCTTTTAACTCCCCTCTCTATCCATGTCGGCCGGATCCAGTATAACCATGTACAGTTACCTCCCCTGTCAGCTTGTGTAAAACTTTTCCTCTTCTGACGGTATCTATAACCTTTTTTGTTCACCCTGCAAGCGAAATATACCCATTTATCCTACCTTCATGCATAATAATACTCAAGATCTGCCTGCCGAATAAACTTTGCTTTGTTAGTCAGTGCATAATAAACCGTTCGTGATGTCATAACATTGCATGTATGATGTCATATGTTCATGCTATGATAATGATATGATAAATATTCGTATTCTTTCCTCTCTAAAACTCATTTATTATCAGAAAATAGATTATTAGGTTATTGTCTTATAAATTTTTATTATTTTTCCTCGTCTCCGAAAAAATCCACGGCTCGGCAAAGCTTGGCCGTGTATATTTTCTCCAACTCGACCAATAAATTAAAATGTACAAGACAGTAACCGAATATTCTCTATTTATTAATCACGCAACCACGGCATCCACGGCACAATAATATAGACGAATCTACTATACAAGTGAGTGAGTTTCCAGGTTGTATTTGTCTAGTACATTGTGGACTGCTATTATTATATCGCCATTGCATATGTTTCGTATTACACTAGTGTAATAACTATACAAATGACAACGGTATGTATTCATACACTGTATAAACAAAATAAGTAACCAACATGGCGTTGCAATTCTGGTGTCACTGAAAATCATTATCATAGTATAAACACTATAAATCCTGCGCAACGGGCTAGTAACACTATAAATCCTGCGCAACGGGCTAGTAACACTATAAATCCTACGCGACGGGCTAGTAACACTATAAATCCTACGTGACGGGCTAGTAACACAATAAAACATGCGCGACGGCCTAGTAACACAATAAATCCTACGCGACGGGCTAGTAACACTATAAATCCTGCGCGACAGGCTAGTAACACTATAAATCCTGCGTGACGGGCTATAAACACTATAAATCATGCGCGACGGGCTAGTAACACTATAAATCCTGCGCGACGGGCTAGTAACACTATAAATCCTGCTCGACGGGCTAGTAACACTATAAATCCTACGTGACGGGCTATAAACACTATAAAACCTGCGCGACAGGCTAGTAACACTATAGATCCTACGCGACGGGCTAGTAACACTATAAATCCTACGTGACGGGCTAGTAACACTATAAATCCTACGCGACGGGCTATAAACACTATAAATCCTACGTGACGGGCTAGTAACACTATAAATCCTACGTGACGGGCTAGTAACACTATAAATCCTACGTGACGGGCTAGTAACACTATAAATCCTGCGTGACAGGCTAGTAACACTATAAATCCTGCGCGACGGTGTCACAAAATGACTCTTGTATTAATGAACACATTATTATAACCCTAAGTCGGGGCCTCATTTTCCCATTTTATAGAAGGGGTTTTCCAATCAAGGTAAACACATCTTCGAAGATCCAGGTATAAGTGGAGTATAAGGGGAGGTATGGTGATCTAAGGTGATCCAATCTTCTTGTATGTTATAGGGGAACTATTTAAAGCGTTTCCTGGCTAATATCGGACAGAGATAACATAATAAGGTTTAGTTCTGTGTAACCTATTGTAATAAATCCATATACCAGGGCCTCTATAAACTAGTTTATTTTACATATCACATGATAACGGTAGCACAGGGATTTAGTGAATTGTGAGATTAGCATGGGCTGAACAACTATTTAACACAGTAAGAGACCTGACATATTACCATTCACTTCAAACGACACAACACGAACTGACCGTGAGTGGAGCAAACGTTGTGAGAATTTGGTCAGAGCGAAATGCGGATTTGATCACGTAAGTGCAATTTATAGATATTTCTTTTTAAACTCAATTTGGCTACTATTCTCACTGTATAATTATAGCCAAATTGTGCAAGGAATCTTGACTGTTTTCACCAGCCTACAGAAGGTGGTGTCTTGTGCGTTATAGCTATTCGAGTAAATTATTGCAATGGTTTAGTATATAGTTTACTTTCACTTGAGTGCGAAACAAGTTCAGTATATAGATCTTGGTATGCAGTTTGCATTCACTTGATTACGATGCATTCACTTGATTACGAAACAAGTTCATTATGTAGAACTGACCGGGGTTTCATTCATTGTAAATTAGTAACCAGGTGGTTATTTATACAACTATAGTTCGCCCGATGGCGAAACATGTTCCATTGGAATAAGGAGTCTAGGGCATGTTACTATGTTGCATACTTTGAATGTAATTACTTTATATTGTTACTTTATATTGTCAGGGATGTATAAATGTGAATTGTCACTGTGAGATATCGTCCGTCTGATGTATGAATGGTGCCAGTCCGATACATTATACGGCATCCGTCCGTTATGAACTAATGTAACCATACACCGCGTACAGTGAATAATTAAGGTGTTATGTACACAGCTTACAGTGTACAATTGACGTATTATGTATATACTCATGTATGAGGGAACTTGATTGATATCATGTAACGTTGATATATTAGAATGTCGATCATGGAACATTGATATACTGGAACTTAATTTGTATAATGGAACTTTGTCGAGGTAATCACATAATTGATAAGATGTCACGAAACTGTATGTATTGACGCGGAAACTGGTGAATTAGATGCGATAGATGCGAAGGGCACTATGAGATAGGAGCTGAGCCTACACCAGGTGGAACCGACTTAGTGAAGTCACAGGTATGGACTACAAATGAACATGCATACTAGATGCTCGTCTTTAATATGACGTACTTATAAAATTGTAGCCGCACGCAACATGGAGTGGAGTGTGAGATGCTAACAGCTGGGGAACTGCCAATGTGTGGATAGCCGTCAAAGGACGTCGCCCACGTAATCGCCAGATGAGCGACGACAGACCCACCAGGCTAAGCAACGAACAGTGGAACTGCAGACCGGAACGACCAGGAGTTACCACGTGACCGGACAACCAGGAAACCGGCATAGGAGGTTGGCCCGACATGCTAAGATCGGACCAACCCAGATATATGTAAAAACGTTACATCATTGAAATAGTCCGCGAATGATTAAATAAATCAACAAGTGTCTAACCAGCAAAGAGAACTAACAACGGAACACGTGATCTTTTCCAGGCCGCCACATAACGTTTCAGTCATTAAATATATATAGTATCATCATTCATTTATATGTAAATAAATTGTAGATATTGTACATTGTCTTAGTATTCTACCATAGTGAGTAATCCATCCCCCTTGGATCATCTTGTGTCAGACGGGCTAGTAACACTATAAATCCTGCGCGACGGGCTATAAACACTATAAAACCTGCCCGACGGGCTAGTAACACTATAAATCCTGCGCGACGGGCTAGTAACACTATAAATCCTGCGTGACGGGCTATAAACATTATAAATCCTGCGTGACGGGCTATAAACATTATAAATCCTGCAAGACGGGCTAGTAACACTAAATCCTACGTGACGGGCTAGTAACACTATAAAACCTGCGTGACAGGCAATAAACACTATAAAACCTGTGCGACAGGCTATAAACACTATAAATCCTGCGCGACAGGCTATAAAACCTGTGCGACAGGCTATAAACACTATAAATCCTGCTCGACGGGCTAGTAACACTATAAATCCTACGCGACGGGCTAGTAACACTATAAAACCTGCGTGACAGGCTATAAACACTATCAAACCTGTGCGACGGGCTAGTAACACTATAAATCCTGCGCGACGGGCTAGTAACACTATAAATCCTGCGCGACGGGCTAGTAACACTATAAATCCTGCGTGACGGGCTATAAACATTATAAATCCTACGCGACGGGCTAGTAACACTATAAAACCTGCGTGACGGGCTAGTAACACTATAAAACCTGTGCGACCGGCTATAAATCCTGCGCGGCGGGCTAGTAACACTATAAATCCTAAGCGACGGGCTATAAACACTATAAAACCTGCGCGACGGGCTATAAACACTATAAAACCTGTGCGACGGGCTATAAACACTATAAATCCTGCGCGACAGGCTATAAACACTATAAAACCTGTGCGACAGGCAATAAACACTATAAATCCTGCGCGACGGGCTAGTAACACTATAAATCCTGCGCGACGGGCTATAAACACTATAAAACCTGTGCGACAGGCTATAAACACTATAAATCCTGCGCGACAGGCTATAAACACTATAAAACCTATGCGACAGGCTATAAACACTATAAAACCTGCGCGACGGGCTAGTAACACTATAAATCCTGCAAGACGGGTTATAAACACTATAAATCCTGCAAGACGGGTTATAAACACTATAAATCCTGTACAGCGGGCTATAAACACTATAAATCCTGCACAGTGGGCTATAAATACTATAAATCCTGCCCGACGGACTATAAAACCTGTGCGACGGGCTAGTAACACTATAAATCCTGCCCGACGGGCTATAAACACTATAAAAACCTGCCCGACGGGCTAGTAACACTATAAATCCTGCGCGACGGGCTAAGAACACTATAAATCCTGCGCGACGGGCTAGTAACACTATAAATCCTGCGCGACGGGCTATAAACACTATAAATCCTGCGCGACGGGCTAGTAACACTATAAAACCTGCACGACGGGCTAGTAACACTATAAATCCTGCACGACGGGCTAGTAACACTATAAATCCTGCGCGACGGGCTAGTAACACTATAAAACCTGCATTCAATATCAAATGACAACTCATTTAATATCGTATAATAAACCATGTTTGTATTTTATTGAACCGACTTACGCCTGATACAAGTGCACACAAACTCAATTATTTTAATTTTTACTCAAAATCTTAGTACATGGGGTTGAATCTTAGTACATGGGGTTGAATCTTAGTACGTGGGGCTGAATCTTAGTACATGGGGCTGAATCTTAGTAAATGGGGTTGAATCTTAGTACGTGGGGCTGAATCTTAGTACATGGGGTTGAATCTTAGTACATGGGGCTGAATCTTAGTACATGGGGTTGAATCTTGGTACATGGGGCTGAATCTTAGTACATGGGGTTGAATCTTAGTACATGGGGCTGAATCTTAGTACATGGGGTTGAATCTTAGTACATGGGGCTGAATCTTAGTACATGGGGTTGAATCTTAGTATATGGGGCTGAATCTTAGTATGTGGGGCTGAATCTTAGTACATGGGGTTGAATCTTAGTACATGGGGTTGAATCTTAGTACGTGAGACTGAATCTTAGTACATGGGGCTGAATCTTAGTAAATGAGGTTGAATCTTAGTACGTGGGGCTGAATCTTAGTACATGGGGTTGAATCTTAGTACATGGGGCTGAATCTTAGTACATGGGGTTGAATCTTGGTACATGGGGTTGAATCTTAGTACATGGGGTTGAATCTTAGTACATGGGGTTGAATCTTAGTACACGGGGTTGAATCTTAGTACGTGGGGCTGAATCTTAGTACATGGGGCTGAATCTTAGTAAATGGGGTTGAATCTTAGTATGTGGGGCTGAATCTTAGTACATGGGGTTGAATCTTAGTACATGGGGCTGAATCTTAGTACATGGGGTTGAATCTTGGTACATGGGGTTGAATCTTAGTACATGGGGTTGAATCTTAGTACATGGGGCTGAATCTTAGTACATGGGGTTGAATCTTAGTACATGGGGCTGAATCTTAGTACATGGGGTTGAATCTTAGTACATGGGGCTGAATCTTAGTACATGGGGTTGAATCTTAGTACATGGGGTTGAATCTTAGTACATGGGGCTGAATCTTAGTACATGGGGTTGAATCTTAGTACATGGGGCTGAATCTTAGTACATGGGGTTGAATCTTAGTACACGGGGTTGAATCTTAGTACATGGGGCTGAATCTTAGTACATGGGGTTGAATCTTAGTACGTGGGGCTGAATCTTACTACATGGGGCTGAATCTTAGTACATGGGGTTGAATCTTAGTACATGGGGTTGAATCTTAGTACATGGGGTTGAATCTTAGTACGTGGGGCTGAATCTTAGTACATGGGGCTGAATCTTAGTACATGGGGTTGAATCTTAGTACGTGGGGCTGAATCTTAGTACATGGGGCTGAATCTTAGTACATGGGGTTGAATCTTAGTACGTGGGGCTGAATCTTAGTACATGGGGCTGAATCTTAGTACATGGGTTGAATCTTAGTACGTGGGGCTGAATCTTAGTACATGGGGCTGAATCTTAGTACATGGGGTTGAATCTTAGTACATGGGGTTGCATCTTAGTACATGGGGTTGAATCTTAGTACATGGGGTTGAATCTTAGTACATGGGGTTGAATCTTAGTACATGGGGTTGAATCTTAGTACATGGGGTTGAATCTTAGTACATGGGGCTGAATCTTAGTACATGGGGCTGAATCTTAGTACATGGGGTTGAATCTTAGTACACGGGGTTGAATCTTAGTACACGGGGTTGAATCTTAGTACATGGGGCTGAATCTTAGTACATGGGGCTATACAGCAGTGATCATAAAATACATTGTTTGGCCCAATCAAACTATTTTAAATCAAAGCATTATCTATTATAAATATGGGAGTGGTAGTATACCTAAGTAAATACTTTGATCAAGTTTGATTATTTGTCATGTAGGAACCATCGTAGCCATTGTAGTCAAAATATACACGTTTAACCCTTTGCCTGCTGAGTACATAAAATCACATTTGCAAACAGCATTGATCCAGACGAGCTGCGTCTGATCAGGATCCATGTTGTTTTCTATTCAGCCAAGTGTTTTAGCTCCACTATCCAAATAGCAAACAGCATAGAGCCTGATCAAGATTACACATAATGTGTCGTTTGATCTGGCTCTATGTTGTATGCAAAATTGATTCAATCTGCCACTAGCATGAAAAGGGTTAATAGGGCAAACTGCGACTGGTTCTTAATTTGTTCACATTCAATGGTGAATAATTGACAATTGAACTAAAACCAGTCAAATGTTATACATGCAGAGATCTGCCCTGTTAGAACCTTGGTACACGATATAACTATCTCTATATAATATAACACATGGACAGACTTACTTTGCCCTGGTACATGATAGAACTATCTCTATATAACACAAGGACAGACTTACTTTGCCCTGGTACACGATAAAACTATCTCTATATAACACAAGGACAGACTTACTTTGCCATGGTACACGATAGAACTATCTCTATATAACACAAGGACAGACTTACTTTGCCCTGGTACACGATAGAACTATCTCTATATAACACAAGGACAGACTTACTTTGCCATGGTACACGATAGAACTATCTCTATATAACACAAGAACAGACTTACTTGTACAGAGTCTCCAGTGGAGATCCTACCACCGTCATAGAAGACAACAGAGCCATACACAGATTATGTATGGAGTAATGTGGCACCTGGGAATGGCCGACGTCGATACACCGAGATACAGAGCTGCTACATGAGTACAACAACTCACTTGCACACAGCAATATCGTCTTTATATCACAGCTGTAACACATTAAAGCGACACTATATCAGTGAAAATTACCTAGTTCCCATCTCCCGTCCCGCACGCCACTGTCATTCCTTAAAGCGACACTACATCAGTGAAAACACAAATTTCTACAGAATGTATTTTCCTATTATATGGTATAATTTCTTTCCAAATATTTGCCTCAAATACTGAGTATTTCAACAAATAAACAAATGTCGTATACACGGTTTGTTGACATAGCAAAATAATGTAAAACATCCATGCGTAATACAACTAGTGTATCCTGAATAACTGATTTATGGTACAGATTTACCGTTATATCTCACATTTGTGTCTATATATTTGTAGACTATTCTTAGTTAAATTATCTTTAAACAACATTATCTCGCATTTAGTATTGACTCTGATGACAAAACCAACGTCAATTCAGGAGCATGGATGACCGTTATATGAAACCATACTTTCAATCCACAAAAACACTGTTTATTATTTCAATGTTAGTGTTCGAATGTATTCGGAAGAATTTGTAATAGCAATGCATTTATACGCGAAAAAATGTAATGTCGCTTTAAACATATACTGCCAACATATCGATCATCAGGTGGTATTTTGTATTTAAATAAAAGATCAAATTATATTTTCAATCCACTCTGAATATAAAGGAAGTAGAAATTCTACTTTTCGGTAGAGCAATTCGACGAACAACGATACCCTACGTTCTATGCATTGGTATCCAATTTCTCCATTATCCCGTTGATCTTCACTTGAAATGATGTTCGGACTGTGATCAATTATCAATATTTATGTGCACGGTGTAAAGCTCCGACATGAAACCTCGGTTTAATGTCCCATCTGAAAGACTGTTAATTTTATTAGGGTCAGATGAGGGATCGAACCTGCGATCCCTGGATTACCAATCCAACGTTTTGACCACTGGACTACAGATCCGACTGCATACATTTTCGTATGAGGGTTTCCACCTAATGGTATGCAGCTAACATGCACATTGGGCGTGCTTCAAGTTAGCATGGATGCCTTCGCCCCTACACCCAATGTAGTTCATACCCAGATGGAAACTATTAACCCGCGATTCATTCCTTAAATAAACATAATGAAATCAGTGTTCTACACATATATGTATATTGCTGAGAAGCTACCCGAGTGTAGGACAATATCCCCCCCCCGTATATTTTGACTCAGGCAGACAATATCCCCCCCCCCGTCAAAAAAGA
>CM026399.1:11293143-11346216 GCA_014843695.1 Archivesica marissinica | reverse complement strand
AACCTTTTCATATAAATGAGACACGGTATAATATTCATTTTCAATACAAAATACAATGAGTTTTGTACAAATGCTCTGGTTTGTATCAACAGTTTTGAAATATATTATTAACATTTTTAGCGCAAGATAAATACTTTTTTGATTGTAAACAAGTAACTTGCCCAGTAAATAATTTGCTGCATGTCAATTGCAATCAAAATACTGCACTTGGTGTTGATAAAGGTTCTTTAGTTTAGTGTCATGGAACGTCAAATAACCATTTTATCGTACAACTATTAATGATAGTAGTGTACATGTATGCATTTTTGTACAATGAGGGTGTAAAACTATTATGAAAGGAATATGTATAAGCTATCCACGAAGCCGTCAGTGGTTCTACCCGGAAGTGATGTTCCTCACAAATTAAGAGCAAATGAGTAACTATAAAATCATGAAGAATGTAGGGTTTAAATCCGAATGTCCAATCAACAAAATCAACAAAAAACAGAATCAACCTTTGTTTATAATAATTTTTAACAATATGGTGTTTTATAACACGAGCATCGAGGACACTAGTTCATTGGCCTTAATCCTGTCAACTGGTCTGCTAGAAATCAATGTCATCATGAATCAACTGTTCATGGTTCTCTACTGTTTCAAATCTTGTTATACATATTTGGCTGATTGTACTGTAGTACTAGTATTTCCCTAATAAATGTATTTAAGATTATATTCTGATCTGAAGGGAAACTGACCACTTATCCATGTTAATAGTACATGTAATTTGATATGTTAATTGTTCTAGGGGCCCCCATTGACGATTGGTTAAGCCAAATATGGCAGTTGACTTCAAATAGCATGCCCATTTCCGTTGTAGTGTGTGAAGCGAACTGAGAATGTCAGATTATTTCATGTGCTCCATTCAGCTGTCAGTGGTTCTACCTGGTTCCCATCCGTGCCTGAAATACTGCTCGGAGGTTACACAAAACAAAAGCTTGATTGCACATGACTTTTATTTCACATTGAACGGTTAATCTCAATAATAATAGAATTGCTATTTTATCCTCAAAAATAGATATTTTTGATACTTTGATGCGATTAACTCAACCCAAACGGAGAGGTATGTATTACTTCGTGCTTGTGATTTCGAAGTTCAGTATATGTTATTTGCTTTAAGTTCCATTATGAGATATTGAATTTAGGTATGAGAAGTATTCACACGCTCTTTGGATGTGTGTGCAGACTTTGGTTTTTAATATTACATTGTTAATTATAGAGTCGTAGGTGTATATGTTGATTGTTTCACCAGTTCTATTACATGTCGCATATTGTGTCCGATACCTGTTACAAGAGCTGGTATGTTTAAGCTGACAGTATGACTTTTAATTCCAAAGCAAAACAATATGGTGGTGAACATACACATTTCAAAGAAAAAGAGCAGTTCCATAGAAAAGCGTCATGATATCAACAAGATTGGTGTGCAATACATATTGTTTGAGAAAATTAAACAAAAAACGATGCCAGATTTTGCCATGATTCTGATTTTTGTTTAGTGTTGGGTAAACGTTTTTCATAAAATATTCCATTCATTTATTGGGATCAAATGGGACCAGTTTATAACCGGAAGAAAATCAACAATTCTAGTATCTACATTAGCAAATTTAATTGATATAAAGGGAAAGAAGTCTTCTTTTTTCCATGGGAATTATGTTTATGTTTTCTGTAGCAGATATATTGTCAGAGTGCCACCAATGACGGGTAGAATGCATATAATTGCACTACCTATACAGGGACACCTGACTGTTGACAGATGCAACTTTCATATATGATTGTAAAATATACTGGTTCCTTAATGTGAAACTGAAGCTTGTACTCAGAAGATGTAACAATCAAATGAACAAGTGCTTATCAAGAAATGAAGTGAAATATGGTGAACAGTCAACATTGTTTGTGAGTAAGAGATAGCTACAATATGACATGATCTTCGTGTGTTATGGAACATGAACATTGTGTGTACAATAACTATATTTGTTTGCTAGCTACAAATTGTTTATAAGAGAATGAATTGTGTTAATTGACAAGTGATGCAGACTGTAGATAAGACGAATAAAACAAAGGGGTTGTCCTCAGTTGACTAAGTGTAGGGTACACCCAGCCCAAGATGGAGAGGCATACTTGATGTCACCTAGCAGCTATAATACCAGGCTACATATGTATACCCAGTCTTGTGGGGTCACATCGCCTACTGTGCTCGCTACACAGTACCAAAGAGGCCCGGAACCGTAATTCTGTTGTTTTCGAAGGGGTGGTCCGCAGTTGACTAAGTGTAGGGTACACCCAGCCCAAGATGGAGAGGCATACTTGGTGTCACCTAGCAGCTATATGATACCAGGCTGTATACGTATGCCCGGTCTTGTGGGGTCACATCGCCTAATTTGCTCGCTACACAGTACCAAAGAGGCCCGGAACCGTAATTCTGTTGTTTTCGAAGGGTAGGTCCTCAGTTGACTAAGTGTAGGGTCCACCCAGCCCAAGATGGAGAGGCATACTTGGTGTCTCCTAGCAGCTATGATACCAGGCTACATATGGATATCCGGTCTTGTGGGGTCACATCGCCTACTTTGCTCGCTACACAGTACCAAAGAGGCCCGGAACCGTAATTCTGTTGTTTGCGAAGGGGTGGTCCTCAGTTGACTAAGTGTAGGGTCCACCTAGCCCAAGATGGAGAGGCATACTTTGTGTCACCTAGCAGCTATGATACCAGGCTGCATACGTATACCCGGTCTTGTGGGGTCACATCGCCTACTTTGCTAGCTACCCAGTACCAGAGAGATCCCATATCATATTATGCCCTTTTTTCCTATGGTGCTGACCCATTGGCATTGTAGAGTGTGATATGTGGTGTTGTTTTATAGCTATTGCACAATGCTATGTACCTATACTAAATTATATAGGGTCTAATTGCCAAGCTGTCTACATATTCGCTACCAAATATACTATTGTCTGTAATTATTATTTTGTTGTTTCATACCTGGATCTTTTGGCGGTTAATAAGATTGTTATAATAATGGAAAATTACAAGGGGAGCTAATTATTTTCAAGTTAGTGTTTGCTGGTATAATTAATGTTTGTTGGAAATATTTAATGTTTGCTGCAAATGAGGGCTCACTAATGACGGCTCACTTGTGTTCACTAAAATGTAAACATTTTTGCCTTTTATGGTAGCAACCAAGCAAACTATATTTGGCTTGTTTGCTTTTTGAAACCAATTAGGAAATCCTAGCGAACAGGTATACAAAAGAAATTCACACCCCAACAAAATTTGCGAAATCGTGTGACACTTAAGTCTGTAGGCCTATGCTTTGGGACAAATGTCTCCTCACGACGTGCACGTCGTGACCGGGGCACATCCCGCAGCAGCAGTGTAGGATTCTGGGATCTTCTGGTCGTCGATCTTGCGAAGGGGGAGGCGCATGTGGACCCACGGCTATAGGACAGACCCGCCGCCTCTTCTAGATAGTGCATTTTACCACACTATCTTGCTGGCTTTTTCAATCTTTCCTCTCCTCCTTATACTTCTCCAGCGGACGACGAGACAGCGGACCTGAGGGAGCGACAACGGTCGTGGCATCCACGCTCCCCTGAGTGACAACCGACGACCAGATGTCTAACTGCCAGATCCGTATAAATGCTGCTGCGGGGTGACCAACAGTGAGGAGGGTGGCCCTACAAGGGACCGAGTACAGAAATACCAGGCATTGTCACCCTGCCACGGAATGAAGGAACCACCTGAGGATGTCATCTTGAGCTCACATCGGGAGATTGTGTCACCGTTCCGAAGTGACCAATCCACGCCGCTGACGCATACAGACGAGGACCCGCATCGACTCTTCTGAGTGTCAACACTTACCTAGATCGGCGACAGCTAACACTGGGGCGCTGAAGAGGCACACCCTCGAACTATTTTATCCGTCTACCAATGAAGTCCGTTGGGGACGGAGGGATGCGACCTTGACCCCGGATGCGTCAACGGGGTGGACAACGACGGAACAACCGAACCATTATGCTGCTGTGAGCCGACCCAGGAAACCGGCACAGGGCTTGTCACCCTGTTGTCGGGGAGATGATGCCAGGCGCGGGGAACGTCACCTTGTCGTTTGGTATCGCTCCATAACTGGGTCAACGATGAAGAAGCGCCTTCACAGCGACTGGATGACCTCATTTCTTCATCCAGTCGGCGACCAGACCTTCAACCACCTTGACTTTAACTACCAGTACCACAATCATCTTGGATTTAAATAACTTAGACATAACCAACAAGGAATAATCATCGAGTAACCTAATCATCTTGGACCATAATCTTCACGGGAATCTACAAACTTCAATCTACACCACTCTACAAGACACCGACGACTCAACACTTCATCTCAGCGAATAATCGGCGGTGCGAAAGCACGTGAGCTCGCCCATATGGTTTACCGGTGGCGAGGGTAAATAAACGGAATCATCATCACCTGGGACAAATGATTCAGAGTGACAGTCACAGTGTCAGATGAGGGTTGGGGATAGATGCAGAACAAAACAGGTGGCAGTAGAATACTCTTCAATTGAAGGTCAAATTTAGCCCTAACGCACAGATTACTGCCAATTGTCCAAAGATTACTGCCAATTGTATATTTTGTTACTGCCTCTATCGTTAACGTCAGGTGAGCAGTTCTCAGTTCTTGTGTCAAACATTTATATAGTGGTTGAACATATGCTAGGCGTATTCCTATGCTCAGCGTATTTGTCCATTTACATCCGTATCTAAAATATTTATATAGTTCTAGGCTAATTTCGCTGACAGAGCTGAAGCATGGTTCAATAGCATTCCGTTGCAAGTAACGGTAGACAAGATAAGATGAGATCAATTTTATTTTGAGTCGGTAAGATAGCAACAGTGCTCTGAGTGAGCTTTTGAACCTACTATTGACTGATGTGACTGGCATAGCTAAATCCGAATGATTGAATCCACATACTAAGTATTCAGTGGTCATATTATAAGACTGTAAAATGACAAAAATCCTTGTATATGGTTTTGTTGTTGTGTGTGAGGGCTTTGTTTTTTGTCTTATTCTTCTCTTGTGTTGATGTTCTGTCACACTATAATTGTAAGGTTGATAGAGGACGGTTGCGTTACTCTAATCACGCCCATTATGTGGGAATAAATTTGGTTACCGCACTCGTATTGTGGCCTGAACAAAATATATTTTTATGAAATTGTTCTCGGTCAAGTATCCAAGATTATGTTAACATTTCGACAAAAATTGATTTTTTCAGGCAATTGTCCGATGTCTACCCGCTTATTACATGGACTGGATAGGTATGTGTGTAAATAACAAATATGAACAAACTATGTGGTCCAAACCATTTGTATTTTCATGCTATGTATTGTATCTTTATGTGTATGACATATGTACTATTGATTTGCAATGAAAGATGGTTAAAATAAAAATATGAACAATAAGGCCACATCCTCTGGA
The DNA here is from genome assembly GCA_014843695.1 of Archivesica marissinica. Lineage (NCBI taxonomy): Eukaryota > Metazoa > Mollusca > Bivalvia > Venerida > Vesicomyidae > Archivesica > Archivesica marissinica. The sequence goes on along the minus strand of CM026399.1, from coordinate 11,340,715 downwards.
TTCTGACGGATATGGACACTACATGTACAGTAAAACCCCTCTAAGCCGAATGACGACCGGACCAGAAGTAACGTTTTGTTTGGAGGGGTTTGAATGAGGCTGAGATATGTTGAAAGTTTGGCAGTTAGTAAAGATTAATTGTATGTGTACAATACAATAACAGACAGATCTGTAGTCCAGTCATAAAACGCTGGACTGGTAATCCAGGGGTCGCAGGTTCGATCCCCCGTCTGACCCTAATAAAATTAACAGTCTTTCTGATGGGACATTAAATCGAGGTCTCGTGTCGGTGCTGTACACCGTGTACGTAAAAGAACCAGAGAATGGGATGGGTCTCTGTCTGTATCATTGCACTATCCTCCAAAAATCTAAAATGACTAATCTCTTCAGGAGGCCGCGCTCATGTGGGCAACCGGTAGCGACGATGAATAAACGTAAAAACACACACACACAATACAATATTCTGAAAAAAAAGAAGCTGAAACACTTTAAAACAAGTTTCAAACACAAGTTTCAAATTTGACCAAGTTGGTGTTCGGTGGACAGGGTTAAATTACAGTTGAAGTACATATCTTCTGTATTCGGAAAAGAGGGGTTCTAGTTTTTCTACAATGAATGGAAAAACTCGGGACCAAGAAATTTGTTCGGTTTGGAGAGAATTCCAGTTTAGAGGGGTTCCGGTTTGAGGGAATTCCAGTTTAGAGAGGTTCCAGTTTTGAGGGAATTCCAGTTTAGAGGAGTTCCATTTTTGAGGGAATTCCAGTTTAGAGAGGTTCCAGTTTGGAAGGAATTCCAGTTAGGGGTTCCGGTTTGGAGGGAATTCCAGTTTAGAGAGGTTCCGGTTTGGAGGGTATTCCAGTTTAGAGAGGTTCCGGTTTGGAGGGTATTCCAGTTTATAGTGGTTCCGGTTTGGAGGGAAGTCCAGTTTAGAAGGGTTCAGTTTTTTTAGGGGTTTCACTGTCCATTATATGAGTGAGTCATTAATTAAACCAATTATATAAATACAATACAAATGACTGATTCAACTAAAGCAACATTACTGTGAAAGGCCTCATTTCAGAAAGCTGGTGAATTCAATCAGATTACAGATTCAACTTCTACCATAACCAGGATGGCCAATATGCTGAATTTTGTTGAAAAGGTACCACCTCTTGAGACTTTACTGGCTGATGGATTACCGAGCATTGCTGCCTTAGACACTTATATCGCAGATTTAGACGTGGACCTTGAAGAAAATTCTAAAGAGTAAGTTTTTATTGTTCATGCCCACTTTCTTTATATAAATGTAAAGTACATGTACTGCCATATATTTTACATGAGTTACCATGGTGTCCATTCACCGTCTTTAACATTCACATTTGGTGATTTTTTTCATGAGCTAAATATTTCTCTGTCGAGCATTTATACACATTGGAGAGTGTAACCCACTCAGTCTGGCGAACCCTATACTCGACTGTATTGGACGTAAAAAAAGGTATTACAAAAGGCCACATGATGACGGGCACATATATGCTACAAGCTACGAAACATAAATTTAATCAACAAACTGAAGATCCACTATGTAAATGCTGTGCAATGGAAAGTGAAGACATTGTCCACATGCTCACCACATGTCCTGTCCTACACGAGGTCCGAAAACAGGGCTTATCCACGATGAAACACCTCGTCTCTTCAATGATAGGAGTCGATATCTGGAGGAGATACTTCACCGAAATAGTTGCCATTACAAAGCTGATTATAGACTGTACTCACTTCAGCCATATTTTCACCAAACCGGAAGATATTGACGCCATAATGAGATTGTCAACGGATCTGTGCCACAAGTTACATACCAAACGGACACTTTCACTGCAGTGTAATATGTGCTGATCTAGCTACATGTACCTATGAATACTCACCGATTTATAAACTGTCCCTGCACTGTACAAAATTCACTAGCTGTGCGTGAACTATCTACATGTACCTGTATATAGATGCATGGGTGGAGGTCTCGACGTGGTGAAGAGTTATATTTTATTTTTAGCCAGTGATTTTATATCTACGTGTATAAGGAATATACCGACCAACATATTCATACTTGGTGTTCCATAATTGGAAGAGCATATGGAGGAAAAGAAAGAAAGAAGATGCTCTTGTTGATATTTTGTATAAATGTAAGGCATTGGAAATGATACATTCATCTGCCTGTTACTTCTTTGTTCTTTATAGTATAAAATATACTAAATGTACTGTGACTTTGCTGTCCGATTAGCGCAGTGGTTAGCGTGCTCACTTCTCACCAATGCAATCTGGGTTCGATCCTCGGACCGGGAAGTATGTGAGATGGTACGGTGGTCGCCAGATCGGACAGGTGGGTTTTCTCCGGGTACGAGAAGTTTAAGGTATTCTAGGGAGAAGTTAAAGATATACTAGGGAGAAGTTAAAGATATACTAGGCAGAAGTTTGTTGGAAAAACCCAGTGTCCTTTATATATTCCATATTAAATATCTCCCTGGGCTCGGTATATATATCGGGAGAAATGAGGCATCACATGCCGCTTGCCCACATGGTTGCCGGAGGCGAGGGAAAATAAGCTCAATCATCATCATCGCATCACATGCAGACTAATTATCCAGAGGATCTGATTGATTGTCTGTGTCGTTCCCGTAATTTAACTGGGTATATTCAGACTTTATGTACAGAACAGAACAATATTTTTTATTATCAGGCTTGTACATAATCATACAATACATAATATACAATATATTTATTTACATCACGTGACCTGTTAGTTACATATTCAAGTGTGTTCATTGTATTAGTAACAGAGGATGAACATTATATTTAAGCAGAACATCGTATAATATCAAGTACATTTAACAAGAAGAAACAATTTTATTAGATACAAATTATTATGGTTTTTTGTCGTTAACATAATTATGTAAATGGAAATTATTTATCAAGGAATACATTATACTGTCGTTAGAGAGTTTCTGAGGTACAAAGCTCTTTTCCAATAATTTGCTAATTACAATACTCATGTTGTATTTTCAGACTTGATGTTTGTTTACAAGACATGTTAAAGATGACAAATACTATAGTGGGCAAGGAATACATAACGCCTAGAGATGTCCTGCTCTCTATGATAAGTACACATGTACTGGAAAAGGACTCGTGCTATGATCCAGAATCGGACGCTGTAATAGAAATACTCACCCATGCTGTAATTATAATGTTGAAATTAATTTTACTATTCCAAAAATTTGATTGGCTTAGATGAGTCACATGATCTGTATTTATGTATGTATAATTACAACTCACTTATCTAACAACATTATGTAATCCAGGTATCGCAGGTTCGATCCCCCGTCTGATCATAATAAAATTAACAGTCTTTCAGGTGGGACGTTAAACCGAGGTTTCATGTCGGTGCTTTATACCGTGCATGTAAAAGAACCAGAGGAGATTCTGGAATGGGTCTCTGTATGTATCATTGCACTATTCTCCAAAAATGACTAATCTCTTCAGGAGGCATCGCTCATATGGGCAATCAGTAGCGACGATAAATAAACGTAAAACACACGCATCTAACAACATTATGGGCATAGTGACTGCATACTAATCACATGACCAGTGTTCCATTTTCTATTATTACAATCCGCCTCCATGGTCGAGTGGTTACGGTCGCTGACTAGTATACCACTGTAATCTATCATCACTGATGGTCAAGGATTCTAGCCCCGCTCAGGCTGTGTCTCATTAATATGAACAAGTTGGCAGTTTCTCACGGATGTTGGTGCACGAAGTCTGGTCAATCGTTGGAGCCTGCTCAGGAAGGTGTTGTTCGGTATACTGCCCACTGGGGATATAGCCCAAAATGGTGCTGATGCAGGCGTAAACCCGAATAAACAAGCAAACTTTATTATTTAGATTCACTCCGATATGTCGCCGGAGACGAGGATAGGCAAGTTCAATCATCTTATTGTTTAGATCAAGTTAAATGAGCTGCTGATCAGCTTTATTTTCTGCTTTGGTACACCTCTCTATTGGAAAGAATAACGTATGGTTACAGGGTTCATTCTAGGTCAGAATTTTTGGGAGAAGTGAGAAGGCGCTTGATCGCTCCCTTAAATGGTGTTCTTGAATATACTTCTCCAAAATAGGGTTAAAATGCACATTGGGTCTCCGAGTGGAGGACTGCACCGCTCTCTGGCGACCGTTCACCTGCTGACCCGACTTGGGTCGGTTTGGTGTCTGTGTGGGACTAGGGACTCGACCATTCTGAGGAATTCTGGGTAAGGAAGGAGTTGCGGTCTTTTGACTGAAATAATCGAAGACCAAGTTCATTACTTATATAACGTATATTTCCATCTGCTTTCTTGAAATCAGGAACCATTTCAACATAAAAACTTTCTAACATATTTTCAAACAATTCTCCATCATCAATAATACACTTAGTGAGAGTTATTAGAAAGGCATGAAACTGGAGATAACACGACTAACTAACAATAAAATACGAATTTATCACAACAATAAAAACATAACTATTAATTTCCATTCAAATTAATGCAGAATACATGTTTTCCACTCCAGCCACCACAATACAGACAGTATCCATGTCCTCTCCAAGTCCTTAATGTGCACATATGCTATGAAATCCCAAAATAATATTTTACACTAATATTAGGGTTCATTCTGGGTCAGAATTTTTGGGAGAAATGAAAAAGCGATTGATCACTTCCTTAAATGGTGTTCTTTAATATACTTCTGCAAAATAGGGTTAAAATGCACAGTACAACCATTAAATACAACATTTGAATAGAAGGAGTGCTTTATAATGGGCCATCTTACTAGACAAAGTTTTGTTTGAAAATCGTAAAAACCAAAAAATGTCGCTCAGAAACGATAAAATTCAAATAAATATAAACCGTCGTATACGCGAATTTGTTTATCAACAACCGAAATTTAACACGCACAGCGCGCATGCATGAAATAACAGCGGATATTCCATGTTTGTTTTCATCATTGCCGAAGGAGGCCTATGCATTCCGAATGTAAATCAGGTTCCGATTGTAAACAAGTGTGCGTGACCGACTGACTCGGAAAGTCCTACTTTCGGTTTCGAGTTTGTTTTATCGCAAAAAAACAATGTTTACTAATTGAACAAAATTATACAAATTATAATTTAGAGCGACATTACATCACAAAAAGGAAATAAAATGCATTTTTTCACGTATAAATGCATTGCTACTACACATTCTTCTGAATACATTCAAACACTAACATTGAATAAAAAGTGTTTTTGTGGTATACAAACATTCAAAAGCTAAAGTAGGATTTCATATAACGGATATCCACGCTCCTCAATTGACGTTTGCTGTCATTGGAGTCAATACTAAACACGCGATACTTTCGTTTAGAGATCATTTAACTAAAATTAGGCACAACTGTGAGATATCACGGTAAATATATTATTCAGGATAAACTCGTTGTATTACGCATGAATGTCGACCCTATTTGCATCATTTTATTATGTCAACAAACCACGTATACGACGTTTGTTTATTTGTTGAAATACTCAGTTTTGGAGGTAAATATTTGGAAAAAATATTACCATATAATAGCAAATTACATTCTGCATTTTCACTGATGTAGTGTCGCTTTAATCTTTCCTCTCTAATTTTTTATCAGATCGGATAAATAGAATATTAAGTTACTGCTGTCTTATAAAGTTGATATTATTAGGCTCCTCTCCGTAAAAATATGTATATTTTCTCCAAATCACCGTTATTTATAACTTATAAGACAGTAACCTAATATTTTCTATATATTTGCAGATGCCCATCTGGATGAATGCTATTTTCTCATGTTTGAAGCCATTTGTACAGAGGTAAATTTAACATTTGCAAGATTAACATGATGCATATAAAGTAGACGGGGATGCCATGCTCATGTGTCACAAATAGTTTCATTTCGGAAAATATAATACAGTAAATGCTCGGCCATAAGTCATGTGAGGAAGCTATCAAGCTGGCGTGCAGTAGGTCGGTGGTTCTACCCATGAGTCGAATCGGCCATAAGTCGAGTCGTGTGATTGGGTATGAGAAATATAGCATTTTTACATGCATCCACACATAAGTTGAGGCACAGAACAAGCCGTCTGATCAGGCTCTATGCCGTTAGCTATTCAGATAGTGGAGCTAAATATATAAAAAAAACCTCAGTATTAATTAACCCGTAACCTGCCAATCACAACTCAAGTCGCTACATTCTGTGCCTTCTTGATCTGGTTCTATGCTATTCGGATAGTGGCGCTAAAACTATTGGCTGAATAACAAACAACATAGATCCTGATCAGATGCGGTGTTACCGCCGCGGCTGATACTGGATATATGTTGTTTACAAATGTGATTTTATTTACTTACCAGGGTTAAGGGTTAAAAACTGTATAAAGATATTGCTTAGAAACTTTGTCTGGACATCATAACAGTCAATTCTCTATACCTCCTTTCTGAGTCAGGAGTATCACATCTAGCAGATATTTATATTCTGTAACTTCAAAGTACAGCATGCTTATCTATCTATCTTACTTTAATGTCGAACCCCGCGCAGGGATGTAGACATGTTATTAGCAATGTTTCAACGAGATTTTATAAAGAAGTATTTTTAACGGAATGAAGGATTGTTAAACCAGAGTAGTTTATACAAATTGATTTTAGCTTGATTGCGAAACAAGTTCTTTCAACTTATATTAATCACTCTCGAGACCTCATTCCTGATGGAAACCATCGCCATGAGGGAGAGAGAAGAGTCAATGTGGAATTTAAATGCCTTGCCCACAGGCCTATGGTCATATAGTAAGTAATATATAAGGGCACAATCGTAACGGCTCCAGCAGGGCTCAAACTCTGGACCTTTCGCACCTGAAGCTAACGCGCATCCACTGCGCTATCACGACTTCCAGGGTGAATAATCCTTTGTGAGTGTGACCTTTCTGAATATAATCTTAGCGAATAAAATGATTTACTATACAATAAATACAACCATATTCCAGGATACTGAGACCAGTGATAGAGTATGTTTTGTCCCAGTCCGAGTGGAAGCAAATCACACCTGTGTCTGCTGTGATGGAAGAACTTCCATGTGGGTGTAGAACACATGCCTCCTCTACAACACCAAGATCAACACGTAAATCTGAGGGTATGTATTGTCAGAGTTAATGGACGAACTTCCCTTGGTATCATGATTATGAGGGTGTGTGTTTACATGGTTAATGGAAGAACTTCCTGAATTCATGAATCTGAGGGTATGTATTTACAGTTAATGGGATCTCTTCCATGGTTACATGAATCTGAGGATATGTATGTACAGTTAATGGAATATCTTCCATGGTTACATGAATCTGAGGATATGTATGTACAGTTAATGGAATATCTTCCATGGTTACATGATTCCGAGGATATGTATGTACTGATAATGGAATATCTTCCATGGTTACATGAATCCGAGGATATGTATGTACAGTTAATAGAATATCTTCCATGGTTACATGAATCTGAGGATATGTATGTACAGTTAATGGAATATCTTCCATGGTTACATGAATCTGAGGATATGTATGTACAGTTAATGGAATATCTTCCATGGTTACATGAATCCGAGGATATGTATGTACAGTTAATGGAATATCTTCCATGGTTACATGAATCTGAGGATATGTATGTACAGTTAATGGAATATCTTCCATGGTTACATGAATCTGAGGATATGTATGTACAGTTGATGGAATATCTTCCATAGTTACATGAATCCGAGGATATGTATGTACAGTTAATGGCATATCTTCCATGGTTACATGAATCTGAGGATATGTATGTACAGTTAATGGAATATCTTCCATGGTTACATGAATCTGAGGATATGTATGTACAGTTAATGGAATATCTTCCATGGTTACATGAATCCGAGGATATGTATGTACAGTTAATGGAATATCTTCCCTGGTTACATGACTCCGATGGTATGTATTTACAGTTCATCGAATATCTTCCATGGTTACATGAATCCGAGGGTATGTATTTACAGTTCATGGAATATCTTCCACTGTTTTATGAATCTGAGAGTATGCATTTGCAGTTAGTGGAATATCTTCCATTGTTTTATGAATCTGAGGGTATGTATTTACAGTTAATGGAATAGCTTCCATTGTTTTATGAATCTGAGAGTATGCATTTGCAGTTAGTGGAATATCTTCCATTGTTTTATGAATCTGAGGGTATGTATTTACAGTTAATGGACTATCTTCCCTGGTTACATGAATCTGAGGGTATGTATTTACAGTTAATGGAATATCTTCCATGGTTACATGAATCTGAGGATATTTATGTACAGTTAATGGAATATCTTCCATGGTTACATGAATCCGAGGATATGTATGTACAGTTAATGGAATATCTTCCATGGTTACATGAATCTGAGGATATGTATGTACAGTTAATGGAATATCTTCCATGGTTACATGAATCTGAGGATATGTATGTACAGTTGATGGAATATGTTCCATAGTTACATGAATCCGAGGATATGTATGTACAGTTAATGGAATATCTTCCATGGTTACATGAATCTGAGGATATGTATGTACAGTTAATGGAATATCTTCCATGGTTACATGAATCCGAGGATATGTATGTACTGTTAATGGAATATCTTCCATGGTTACATGAATCCGAGGATATGTATGTACAGTTAATGGAATATCTTCCATGGTTACATTAATCTGAGGATATGTATGTACAGTTAATGGAATATCTTCCATGGTTACATGAATTTGAGGATATGTATGTACAGTTAATGGAATATCTTCCATGGTTACATGAATCTGAGGATATGTATGTACAGTTAATGGAATATCTTCCATGGTTACATGAATCTGAGGATATGTATGTACAGTTAATGGAATATCTTCCATGGTTACATGAATCTGAGGATATGTATGTACAGTTAATGGAATATCTTCCATAGTTACATGAATCCGAGGATATGTATGTACAGTTAATGGAATATCTTCCATGGTTACATGAATCTGAGGATATGTATGTACAGTTAATGGAATATCTTCCATGGTTACATGAATCTGAGGATATGTATTTACAGTTCATGGAATATCTTCCATGGTTACATGAATCCGAGGGTATGTATTTACAGTTGATGGAATATCTTCCACTGTTTTATGAATCTGAGAGTATGCATTTGCAGTTAGTGGAATATCTTCCATTGTTTTATGAATCTGAGGGTATGTATTTACAGTTAATGGAATAGCTTCCATTGTTTTATGAATCTGAGAGTATGCATTTGCAGTTAGTGGAATATCTTCCATTGTTTTATGAATCTGAGGGTATGTATTTACAGTTAATGGAATATCTTCCCTGGTTACATGAATCTGAGGGTATGTATTTACAGTTCATGGAATATCTTCCATTGTTTTATGAATCTGAGGGTATGTATGTACAGTTAATGGAATATCTTCCACTGTTTTATGAATCTGAGAGTATGTATTTATAGTTAATGGAATATCTTCCCTGGTTACATGAATCTGAGGATATGTGTTTACATGCATGTTGAATCTACATGTATATTTGACTGTCTCTGTATTACAGCAGATACATATTTGACTATCTCTGTATTACAGTGGATACATATTTGACTATCTCTGTATTACAGCGGATACATATTTGACTATCTCTGTATTACAGCGGATCGTGACATTGTGGATTCTGTACTCAGACTGGTATTGCATCAGATATCGGAGGACATGTTTGTCCTGCCCATCAGTGTGTGTGTATTATTTAAGGCACTTGAAGCTCAGTGTTCTACAAAAGGCATGAAAACCCCTCATCATTGTGTGGGCAGCAAGGTACATTGTAACAATATTCATACTGGCCCATATGGTCTGTACTCATAACCCATCACCCCATCCGTTTATCTTGAAGCCCATCAATTTTCCTTGTTCCCCATCAGTTTATCTCGTAGTCCATCAGTTTTCCTTGTACCCATCTGTTTATCTTGAAGCCCATCAGTTTTCCTTGTACCCATCCGTTTATATTGAAGCCCATCGGTTTTCCTTGTACCCCATCCGTTTATCTTGAAGCCCATCGGTTTTACTTGTACCCCCATCCGTTTATCTTGAAGCCCATCAGTTTTCCTTGTACCCCATCCGATTATCTCGTAGTCAATCAATCTTAATCATGCCCCATAAGTTTTTTCTTGAATGCCATCAGCCTTGATCATACACCATCAGTTTTACGTTGTCCCCCATCAGTTTTATATGCGCCCCCCATCAGTTTTACGTGTGTCCAATAATTGGTTTGTGTACCCAATCATTATATGCCCGATCAAAACATAGGTTTTCTCGTACCCCATAATTGTTACATGTACCCATTCAGTTTTTCATGTACCCATTCAATCTTTCTAATACCCCACCAGTTTGTCTCATACCCCATCCGTTTGTCTCATACCCCATCAGTTTGTCTCATACCCCACCAGTTTGTCTCGTACCCCATCAGTTTGTCTCATACCCCACCAGTTTGTCTCATACCCCACCAGTTTGTCTCGTACCCCATCAGTTTGTCTCATACCCCATCAGTTTGTCTCATACCCCATCAGTTTGTCTCATACCCCATCAGTTTGTCTCATACCCCATCAGTTTGTCTCATACCCCATCAGTTTGTCTCATACCCCATCAGTTTGTCTCATACGCCACCAGTTTGTCTCATACCCCACCACTTTGTCTCGTACCCCATCAGTTTGTCTCATACCCCACCAGTTTGTCTCATACCCCATCAGTTTGTCTCATACCCCACCAGTTTGTCTCATACCCCACCAGTTTGTCTCGTACCCCATCAGTTTGTCTCATACCCCATCAGTTTGTCTCATACCCCATCAGTTTGTCTCATACCCCATCAGTTTGTCTCATACCCCACCAGTTTGTCTCATACCCCACCAGTTTGTCTCATACCCCATCAGTTTCTCATACCCCATCAGTTTCTTGTACCCCATCACTTTCTTGTACCCCATCACTTTCTTGTACCCCATTATTTTCTTGTACCCCATCACTTTCTTGTACCCCATCACTTTCGTGTACCCCATTACTTTCTTGTACCCCATCACTTTCATTACTTTCTTGTACCCCATCACTTTCTCGTACCCCATCACTTTCTTGTACCCCATTATTTTCTTGTACCCCATCACTTTCTCGTACCCCATCACTTTCTTGTACCCCATTACTTTCTTGTACCCCATAACTTTCTCGTACCCCATCACTTTCTTGTACCCCATCACTTTCTTGTACCCCATCACTTTCTTGTACCCCATCACTTTCTTGTACCCCATTATTTTCTTGTACCCCATCACTTTCTTGTACCCCATCACTTTCGTGTACCCCATTACTTTCTTGTACCCCATCACTTTCATTACTTTCTTGTACCCCATCACTTTCTCGTACCCCATCACTTTCTTGTACCCCATTATTTTCTTGTACCCCATCACTTTCTCGTACCCCATCACTTTCTTGTACCCCATCACTTTCTTGTACCCCATCACTTTCTTGTACCCCATCAGTTTCATATCGTTTGCAAGTTGGGGATCACAATATCCCACCTAGTATTTACATGTATATTTGGTATTTTATATTATCATAAAAAATGTGTCTTTCTTCCTTAGTTTATACAAATTTATTTTAGCTCGATTGCGAAACAAGTTCTTACAACTTCTATTAATCACTCTCGAGACCTCATTCCTGATGGAATCCATCGCCACGAGGGAGAGAGAAGAAGCAACATGGAATTTAAATGCCTTGCCTAAGGGAACAATCGTAAAGGCTCCAGCGGGGCTCGAACTCCGGCCCTTTCGCACCTGAAGCGAACGCACATCCACTGCGTTATCACGACTTCCATTTTCTTTCTTCAGTTGCTATGTTGTATAAAATAGAGTAAAAAAAGGTTATTTATTTGTGAATAAGTTTGTACTAACTTTGGTGTTGAGTGTGTTTTACGTTTATTTATCGTCGCTACCCGCTGCCCATATGAGCGACGCCTCCTGAAGAGATTAGTCATTTTAGATTTTTGGAGGATAGTGCAATGATACAGAGAGAGACCCATTCCAGAGTCGCCTCTGGTTCTTCTACGTGCACAGTGTAAAGCACCGACATGAGACCTCGGTTTAAAGTCCCATCTGAAAGACTGTTTGGTTGATGCACACTTTATGTTTATAGTTGATAGCACTGGCCTTGCGGGAGTACCTGCATAACACAAGTCAGCTGATAGAGCACCTGGGCGTGAGCCTGAGTGATGCGGTTACAGAGGAGCTGAGAGTGCTCTCGGACTGTATATATCACGTCCTTGTATCAGGAAGAGGTACGCTATATACATGTAGGACCGGGAATCTAGTAGATTTCATGGTGGTCATCTTGAAAAGATATCTGGACCTCCTCACAAACTTCTTGGTCAATTTTTATGAAACTTGTATCCAGCATCGGGTCTAGTAACTAACTATAACTAGTAACTAACTATAACTAGTAACTAACTATAACTAGTAACTAACTATAACTAGTAACTAACTAGTTATAACTAGTAACTAACTATAACTAGTAACTAACTATAACTAGTAACTAACTATAACTAGTAACTAAACCTGTTCCGATCTAAATCCAAGATAGCTATTCCTGACCTGTATGGTTTCACTGGTATCTTAAATATCTATTTGTATGTGTAAATGTATGCGTAAATGTATGTGTAAATGTATGCGTAAATGTATATGTAAATGTATGTGTAAATGTATGTGTAAATGTAAATGTAAATGTATGCATAAATGTATGTGTAAATGTATATGTAAATGTATGCGTAAATGTGTGTGTAAATGTATGCGTAAATGTATGTGTAAATGTATGCGTAAATGTATGTGTAAATGTATGCGTAAATGTATGTGTAAAGGTATGCGTAAATATATGTGTAAATGTATATGTAAATGTATGCGTAAATGTGTGTGTAAATGTATGCGTAAATGTATGTGTAAATGTATGCGTAAATGTATGTGTAAATGTATGTGTATATGTAAATGTATGCGTAAATGTATGTGTAAATGTATGTGTAAATGTATGTGTAAATGTATGTGTAAATGTATGTGTAAATGTATGCGTAAATGTATGTGTAAATGTATGCGTAAATGTATGTGTAAATGTATGCATAAATGTATGCGTAAATGTATGCGTACATGTATGTGTAAATGTATGCGTAAATGTATGCGTAAATGTATGCGTAAATATATGCGTAAATGTATGTGTAAATGTATGTGTAAATGTCATTGATGGTTAATGGTATTTGACATGAATCTGAATGTATTTTTATATACTGGTACCAATTTTAATTTCAGTTATAGCAATGTTAGCTATATTGCTGTATCGCGCAAACACACGTATAAATGCATAGCTACTACACATTCTTCTGAATACATTCGAACATTGAATCAATAAACAGTGTTTTTGTGGTATACAAATTTTCAAAAGCGAAAGTAGAATTTCATATAACGGTCATCCGCGCTCTTAAATTGACATTTGTTTGTCATTGGAGTCAATACCAAACATGCGATTCTTTCGATTAGAGATAATTTAACTAAGATTAGTCTATAAATAAATATGCATAGGCACACATGTGAGATATCACGGTAAATATGTACCATACCTTGTGTTATTCAGGATAAATGCGTTGTATTACGCATGAATGTCGACCCTATTTACCAATGTCGACCATATTTACATTATTTTGTTATGTCAACAAACCACGTATACGATGTTTGTTTATTTGTATTAATACTCAGTTTTTGAGACAAATATTTGGTAAAGAAGTATACCATGTAATAGCAAATTACATTTTGCAGACATTTGCATTTTCACCGATGTGTCGCTTTAATGATGTTCTATAATCTGTAATTTTGGTCGATTATTTCGTATTGTTCTCATTAGCATTCACAGTCCACAACTTTCTCTAACAGTCATGGGTTTGGAAACATTATTTCTATGGCAATAGTTTCGAAATGTTTACACCGTTTGATATATAAATTAAAACGGCATAGCTTTAAAAAGAATTTGTTGAAAATATACAATAATGTAGAGGTGGGGGAAAATGTGCAATTTTAGTCCAATTTAAACATTTTCTTCCCAGTTTTCCGATAAATGTCCAAGTGCCTATTTTGGCATGGTGCCAGCCATATGTCAATATGATGTGAGATTATATTTATTGCACATTCCACTGTGTTTGTTGCGGACAATTTGCAATGGACAAATTCTAAATAAACTTAAAACTAATTCTAAATAAACTTAAAACTGAGTGGAAAATATTTACCGTTGCTAAATAGTTGTTTATTAGGATGACCTCTAACACGGACAGGGCAATCTGCATCGACTATATGCCATAGCGTGTTTGATCTTTTATATATAAATAGAATTATGTTTACTACAGTGAAAGGCAGTTGTACACCGAGATTAGCCGGGAGGTTTTGCAAGGACAACACAGATTGGATCAACGATAAAGTACAGACCCTCGTTTGCTTACTCAACAGCGAGTAAGATTAACTTATTTGTATTCTTGGAAATTCTATTGGTTTAAGCTGTAAGGCGTAATGAGCCGTCCCATCAGGATCTGCACTTTTTGCCAGTAATAATTATTACTATTTTTTTAGATAAAATTACCTATTTTGATAAATGAACTGGTCCAAAGGTAATGTTCTTATTAATTTATTGGTCTAAAAATATCATGCATCAGTCCATGTCAGTTATTTGGGGTTGAATGGGTTAATGTAAGTTGTAATAACTTCACAATCGAGCTAAATAAATTTGTATAAACTAAGGATTTAAGTTAGTGTGATTTTTGAGAAGTGTGATTTTGGAGAATAAAATATCGGATTTAACATTTCCATATTTCAGTTCAAGCAAACAAATTGCTGACATGGCTTGTCTTCCAAACATGCACAGGCATTTCCACAGTTTCCAAAAGTACCGCCAATTTCCACTTGGAATCCGTCTCTGAGGTACGCACAGCTGACTTAAAATGATCTTATATATCACTCGTCATTTCAGAATATTTGATCTGGCTGAGAATAGCCTGCAGGAAGGCGGGACGACAGAGTATTTGGACCAGATGTATCTGTCTCTCACCAGTGGTCTACTTGCCACTACCCACGGTAAGGCAAGGATTGTATCTCTACTGGACTCCCGATTGAAATGTGTGTGTGTTTTTACGTTTATTTATTTTCTCTACCGGTTGTCCATATGAAGAGATGATAGTGCAATAATACAGAAAGAGACCCATTCCAGAATCTCCTCTGATTCTTTTATGTTCACGATGCAAATCACCGACACGAGACCTCGAGTTTAAAATCCCATCTCAAAGACTATTAATATTATTAGGCCGTGGAGATCGAACCTGTGATCCTGGATTCACAGTCCAACGCGTTAACCGCTGGACTACTGACCCGTCTGGTTGAAATGAGATGCGGAACTATATATGGGGAGGGAGTGAGATTAAATGCAGATTACAAGAAACATAACTCTTGTCATACTTACTGAGTTATCTCCCCATTTTGCGTTATTAAGTGCTTGTCAGGAGGTTCTCAAGTGTTACAGGAATTGTATGCGACTAGATATATTAATATTATAGAGCAATGAGGCACAGTGCAGAGGACAAAAGTCCTAACTCTGTCCGATTAGCGCACTCGCTTCTCACCAATGCAACCCGGGTTCGATCCTCGGACCAGGAAGTATGTGAGATGGTACGGTGGTCGCCAGATCGGACAGGTGGGTTTTCTCCGGGTACTCCGGTTTCTTCCCACACGAATGTCCACATATATTAATCACTTTCGTTTGCATGATGAAAGCGTTTAAGTTGTTAGAACTTGCTTCGCAATCGTTGTAAAACATATAAAGTTTAAGTTGCAACTCTTCAGAGTTTTTGATGCATTTGGACCAAAACTTGCAGGACAGATTTACTGTTAAGTTGCACAGGATGTTCCGCTCTGTGCCTGATCGAACAGGACATAAAAGAGTTCATGCTTATTTGACTGTCTATATAGGCATGTCAGATTTGGAGAAACTGTACTGGCTGCTTCACAACAACCGTACGTGGTTACATGGTCAGCTGGATATGAAACATGTTCTACCGTTGGCCGAAACAGATCCAAGCCTCGATACCTTCATTATAGACGTCATGCCGCGACCTCTACCGCAGTTCAACCCTCTACAAGAACACCAGTGCATTGGACCGTATAAATTTGATCATGTAAGTAGGTTATATCGCTATTGTTCAATGTAACCAAAAGGGTCAAAGGATAGTTTGATGCAACCAGAAAGGTCAATGGATAGCTTAAGGGTTTAACTAGGGCACATAGACTTTAAAATAGTTGGCATATATAGAATGTCACAATCTGACCCATTTCATTGACTGTCTATTGGAATAATACATAAAATGATGTAAAACATATCCAATGAAATATACAGTCTAAGTTCGTTGTCGCAAACTCGACGGGTCCGTGAATAATGGTTCGAGTCTAGGATAGTCAGCCTGGAGTGACTCATGATATTTAGAAATTACGTGTATTAGTAGCTTACGGTTTTATACATCCAATATATCCTCCTCTCGTATTTATAGCACGGCGTTTCATAATCGTGTTAAATGATACTATAATCTATAAGAATATCGATATTTTGGTAAACCTGTTATGCAATTCAATGACGAATGATGCAAGTCTACTTACAATGTCATGTCAGGTAGAGTTATGCATTCTAAAAATAGAATGTGTCAAATACGTACTCTGTAGGTAATGATAATAATGTACAGCGATTTAACACATGGACATGTTAAATACAATTTTTAATTGCTTATTTCTTAAAGTATTCACTGATTGCGTATTATGTTTATTAAAGTCGGAATTGAGCAATGACTTGTATAAGGAGCACATCTTTAACCCAATAAATGTGTAATATGTTTGTTCTGTATATAATTACGTTTTACGAATTTAAAATATGGATAAACAAGCCGCCAGGAGCGAAAATAATTAAAGATAGAATTTATGATAGAATAGTAATTGCGATATCACGACGTGTGAATTATGCGAGTGTACCGATGAAAAGATGAATCGAGAGAAAGGTGAGAAAATTATGTGTACATTTTCTGAGACACGCGGACCTTGCTCGGCACTCGGACCTTGCTCGGCACTCGGACCTTGCTCGGCACTCGGACCTTGCTCGGCACTCGGACCTTGCTCGGCACGCGGACCTTGCTCGGCACGCGGACCTTGCTCGGCACTAGGACTTTGCTCCGCACTTGCTCGGCACTCGGACCTTGCTCGCCACTCGGCCGATTTTGTTTGACCCAAAGGTGTTAATTGTAGTAATTGATTTTATGGAACCAGTGATCTGGTTCGAGAAGTCCATTCTTCAGTGTTCGAATCATAGAAGGTAGAACAATATGCATTATAGAGATAAACGTGTTCGCACATATACACGTTTTAATGTCTCTTGTACTACAGTTTGCCATAGAGAATATGCCGCTAGACTGGGAGAAGCTTCTACAGAGTGACCTGGGACTCCGTGAACTAGGCTTCCGGACACTACTCTACAACCGCCATGAGTTGCAGGATGGGGCATACCTAGAGGAGAATGAGAAGAAACCTGTGGCTCACCTCCGAGCAGTCTTTGAAAATGATCCCAGGGATCTGAGATAAATTCAATAGCATTGTATATTTATATAAGAAATACATTGATGGGTCGGAGATATGGTCCCAGGCCATCACATATTTTCTTATATGTACACACGTGTAATAACACCTGGAAGGATTCTGATTGGTTGAGAGAATAATCCTTATAATTTGTAAATTAAACTTTAAAATATGCATATTTATATTGTAATCACAGGGATTCGGCACGTTTGGTGGTACTAGTATACATATTTAAGTACAGGGATTCTACTCTGTGGGATGTCAGATTTCGCATCGATCAGTAAAATAGCCCTATCTGAAACAATTTTGTACACATCTGTCCAAATATAACGCCTATCCCGAGTCTTTATATTATTCTTCAAATAAAGCACAACTTTAAGCTGCGTGCATGTATACTTTGCAAACAATTGCCACAGACATTGGCCATAACAGGTCACATTTCCATACTAGGACATGGGTTCTGTCAGCAAAAAAAATAGTCTTCGACGGGAGAGTTTTAACAGTGAATAACATTATCAATAAAATGTGTTTCCACTAACGTGTAGGTTTAATCCGCAAAAATGTACGTCAAAAAGAGATTTCGGAGAATTTTTCAATTTGTTTTGAAAATTTCTCAAGCGTTCGCGTTGAAACGAGCGTTCTGATTGGATTATGATTATTCTTCATATAAAAAAACAAACATCTAGTTACTTAATTAAATAATACCATTTATAAGGACGCGATCGCGCACTTTCTTACTTCTCTGTCCTAGAATGAACACTGGGGGTACATTGCACATACAACAGAGGATTCTCCCGAATAAGACAATGTCACAGTGTCCGGACAATCATTTTCGGATGAGGTTTGTTTTAGCATTTATAAGATTATGTGAAAGTACATTATGCACAATATAATACAGACAATAAACTGCATGTACAAATCATATGTAACCATTCATGCGGTATCTGACCCAACAATGTTTAATTCAATGTATACAAGTACATCTCGAAAATATTATATGAATTTGCTGCAATTAAGAAAGAAGTAGGATATTTTCATGAACGATTACAATTTTAGGGGTTCGAGGCAATGTAGATAAAAGGCAATGTCGAGCTAATGCTAGGTTGATAAGACAGCAATTTCTTTCATTATGATGTTATGCTATATATACGTAATGTTTATAATCACTTTGAATAGATGAAAAAATTGGCAACAGATCCATACAATATCAAGA
Organism: Archivesica marissinica; assembly: GCA_014843695.1. NCBI lineage: Eukaryota > Metazoa > Mollusca > Bivalvia > Venerida > Vesicomyidae > Archivesica > Archivesica marissinica. The sequence goes on along the minus strand of CM026399.1, from coordinate 11,321,757 downwards.
AAAAAATAACAGTTTTGGGGAGAATGAATTTTTAGCTAAAACCAGGTCTGGCCCCATTTTTATCTTGCTATAATGTTTATCACACTCTATATACCCTGTTTAGAGTGTAACCAATTTTAGAATTTAAGAAATTGTTTTAAATTTACTTAACAATTATGAATAAATTATTTTTTAATTCGATTAAGAATATATAAAGCTTTGCAATAAACTCATTTAATCAGTATGATTGTATTAGGTTCATCAAACTTGTGATATGTTTAAACCTTATTTATTATTGTGTACGTAAAATCTGTATTTGTCCATGTTATACAAAAACGATGTCATTATTATGTTTTTATTTTCATCCAAATAGTTAGTTCAAACCACAGGGATTCGGCACGTTTGGGGGTACTAGTATATATATTTAAGTACAGGGATTCTACTCTGTGGGATGTCAGATTTCGCATCGATCAGTAAAATGGCCCTATCTGAAACAATTTTGTACAAATCTGTCCAAATATAACGCCTATCCCGAGTCTTTATATTGTTCTTCAAATAAAACACAACTTTAAGCTGCATGCATGTATATTTTGCAAACAATTGCCACAGACATTGGCCATAGCAGGTCACATTTCCATACTAGGACACGGGTTCTGTCAGCAACAAAAAAAAATCTTCGACGGGAGAGTTTTAACTGTGAATAACATTATCAATAAAATGTGTTTCCACTAACGTGTAGGTTTATTCGGCAAAAATGTACGTCAAAACGAGATTTCGTAGTATTTTCAATTTGTTTTGAAAATTTCTAAAGCGGCGCAATTCGCGTTGAAACGAGCGTTCTGATTGGATTATTAGAATGTAGCAAGATGTTTTTTTTATATGAAGAATAATCATAATCCAATCAGAACGCTTGTTTCAGCGAATTGCGCCGCTTTAGAAATTTTCAAAATAAATTGAAAATAATACGAAATTATTGTATTTGCTCTAAGCATCTTGTAGAATGTTTTACGCAACAAACTATTCTTGTTGTTTATATACTGTCTGTGTTTACCAGTCTCCTCTGTACCGGGTAAATCCTCTACTGAAACAGTTAATCAAACCAACATCACGTCAATTTTCTGTGTTAGGAGTTCTTTCAGGGATGCCTGAAATGGTAATTAGTTGTATAATAAAATCAACGCAGAAACATTGGTCTGTAGCAGCATGATACGATCGAATCACACAATGCAGTGTGCATTTATTTGGCTGTCTGATTAGCGCAGTGGTTAGCACGCTCGCTTCTCACCAATGCAACACGGGTTCGATCCTCGGACCAGGAAGTATGAGAGATGGTACGGTGGTCGCCAGATCGAACAAGTGGGTTTTCTCCGGGTACTCCGGTTTCCTCCCACACGAATGACCACATTTACGCTTTCATCCGCGCCAACGAGAGTGATTGATATAAGTTTTTAAAATTTGCTTCGCAATCATTGTAAAATAAATCAAGTTTAAACTTTAAATCGTGTGCATTTATCTAGTGCATTTATCTAGCAACATAGCATGTGTATGATACACACAACCACTCTGCTGGTTCTGCTACATGCACAGTGCACCAATACAATACCTCCAATTTAAAGTTTCATCCAAAATGATATTAGTTATTTTAATTGGTTATAGAGTGGTGGATCGAATTATCTATCCTAGGGATGATGAGTCCAATTACGTTACCCACTTTGATGGTGCACCCACTTTGATGGTGTGCCGGCTTTGATGGTGTACCCGCTTTGATGGTGTACACGCTTTGATGGTGTACCCGCTTTGGTGGTGTGCGCCACCTTTGATGGGCTTAAACGGTGTGTTCTTGTACAATATAGTGGACAGCACTCGTAAGTATCAGAAGATTTCAATAGACCATACTATTATACTAAAGAAAATATATCATAATTTATTCATAGTGTTGCACAGCTAGTTTGCAGTAGTTAAGTAATGTTATAATGCACGTCTAGTCAGGACGATATATGAAAATTACACCCTCAACCACCAAACAATTGCTACAAAAGGTTTCTCAACTGATTCTGGTAGGGATTAGTGTACTTTATAACATACTAAAAGTTAGGACCCCGGAAAAGTGTTTTATTTTCAATATGGCGTCCAAGTCTCACACGTATGAGATATACAATGATGTGACATATTGATATAAATATCACATCTGTGGCCGTGTGTGTGGCATCTGCTTTATGATTAAACTACAATACGTATTATGATGTATATATTTCCCCGGATATACTCTACCACGCTAATGTTTAGCCCGTGTATTTGGGCTGTTGACAATTGACTTACACGCCCCTATGTTAGCTAACAGATTGTCATGTACACGCAAGCTCTATGTACATTATCTATGCTCAAAAGAAAGTCCCCACCTGAGAAATACACCATGAACGTTTTCTGAGTGGATCAATTTATTCATTCTTATTATTTATTATCTTCCATATCACACCCACAAGATGTGCAAAAATAAAAAACATATATCAATAAAAAGTACACATTTAAGATGTTTTAAGGTGATACCCCTCAATTCCAACATTGACAAATTATAATTTTGAGATTTCATATTACTTATTTTACGTATAAAATCCCCCAACATCAATTTTAGTGATAACACATATTTGTTTCCAATACACTACTCACTTGACTTATTCTGCACAGGTGAGACGTTTTGCACGTGCACATTACAGGTGAGTTGTCAAACAATATAAATTTAATAAATTCGTGACTTCTTACGGAAATGTAACTAAGAGATCAACAATTGTTTCATTTTGTATAAATAACGACAACACAATATGCCTCTACTTCCGGATAATATTCGGGCAAACTCTATCGCCCTATCTTGCACCAATAGAACATGTATGGGCAGATCTTAAGGATAGGATGTACAAGCGTGTACCACCACCAGCAAACGTCCAGGACCTGCGTGTTGCATTAAATCAAAAGTTGAGGAACATTCTACAGGCTAGGATTAGCAACATAGCTACCTTTATGAGAAGAAGATATGTTGCGTGTGTGGCAGCTCTCGGCGGACATACCAAATACTGACATACTGGCTTTTTGTGAATTTTGATTTGGAGGGTGACGTTTTTAATGGGACGAAATGAACAGTTTTTGTTCACCGATTTTTGTTAAATTCGAATTATTTATGTATCAGATAATGAATTTAAGTAATCACATAAAAATAATGGAATTGTTATGTAGAATAACATTTTATGACCTATTTTCTGAGTGGGGACTTTCTTTTGAGCATCGGTGTAGTATAAGTAGATTGGAGTATTGGAGAAGAGAGCAACTTGGAACACTAGCAAATGGCTTAAGCATGATATCCTTTGACAAGAACATACTAAAACGAATAGATTCTCTCCAAAGTCAGATCCACCACTTGTACGAAACAGATGTTTAACCGGTTGGTTACAGCTGCGTTTATGATTAAGAATACAGACATGTACATTTTAACACACCATGCTAGGTTAGTCTACGTAATTGCCTACGTGCATTTTCAGAGTGGCGACGTGTATACAATAATGCGCCCATTTGTCCGTTTTATTTAATGTAACAGGATACCGTCTCTAAAACATCTAAACTTTCATAATGCAACACAACTACCGGCGCCTGGTGCAACATTATATGTGATCTAACCCTTTCATAATGCAACACAACTACCCGGCGCCTGGTGCAACATTATATGTGATCTAACCCTTTCATAATGCAACACAACTACCCGGCGCCTGGTGCAACATTATATGTGATCTAACCCTTTCATAATGCAACACAACTACCCGGCGCCTGGTGCAACATTATATGTGGTCTAAACCTTTCATAATGTAACACAACTATCGGCGCCTGGTGCAACATTATATGTGGTCTAAACATTTCATAATGTAACACAACTACCCGGCGCCTGGTGCAACATTATATGTGGTCTAAATCTTTCATAATGTAACACAACTACTCGGCGCCTGGTGCAACATTATATGTGATCTAACCCTTTCATAATGCAACACAACTACCCGGCGCCTGGTGCAACATTATATGTGATCTAAACCTTTCATAATGTAACACAACTATTCGGCGCCTGGTGCAACATTATATGTGGTCTTAACCTTTCATAATGCAACACAACTACCCGGCGCCTGGTGCAACATTATATGTGGTCTAAATCTTTCATATTGTAACACAATTACCTGGCGCCTGGTGCAACATTATATGTGATCTAACCCTTTCATAATGCAACACAACTACCCGGTGCCTGGTGCAACATTATATGTGGTCTAAACATTACATAATGTAACACAACTACCCGGCGCCTGGTGCAACATTATATGTGGTCTAAATCTTTCATAATGTAACACAACTACTCGGCGCCTGGTGCAACATTATATGTGGTCTTAACCTTTCATAATGCAACACAACTACCCGGCGCTTGGTGCAACATTATATGTGATCTAAACCTTTCATAATGTAACACAACTACCCGGTGCCTGGTGCAACATTATATGTGATCTAAATCTTTCATAATGCAACACAACTAACCGGTGCCGGGTGCAACATTATATGTGATCTAAACCTTTCATAATGCAACACAAATACCCGGCGCCTGGTGCAACATTATATGTGATATACACCTTTCATAATGCAACACAACTACCCGGTGCCGGGGGCAACATTATATGTGGTCTAAACCTTTCATAATGTACAACAACTACCCGGCGCCTGGTGCAACATTATATGTGATCTAAACCTTTCATAATGCAACACAACTACCCGGTGCCTGGTGCAACATTATATGTGATCTAAACCTTTCATAATGCAACACAACTACCCGGTGCCGGTTGCAACATTATATGTGATCTAAATCTTTCATAATGCAACACAACTACCTGGCGCCTGGTGCAACATATATGTGGTCTGAATCTTGCATAGTGTAACACAACTACCAGTACTTGGTGCATCATTGTATGTGATCTAAACCTTTCATATTGTAACACAACTACCAGTACTTGGTGCAAGATTGTATATGATCTAAACCTTTCATATTGTAACACAACTACCAGTACTTGGTGCAACATTATATGTGATCTAAACCTTTCATATTGTAACACAACTATCAGTACTTGGTGCAACATTATATGTGATCTAAACCTTTCATATTGTAACACAACTACCCGGCGCCTGGTGCAACATTATATGTGATATAAACCATTCATATTGTAACACAACTACCCGACGCCTGGTGCAACATTATATGTGATCTACACCTTTCATATTGTAACACAACTACCAGTACTTGGTGCAACATTATATGTGGTCTAAATCTTGCATAATGTAACACAACTACCAGTACTTGGTGCAACATTATATGTGATCTAAACCTTTCATATTGTAACACAACTACCAGTACTTGGTGCAACATTATATGTGATCTAAACCTTTCATATTGTAACACAACTACCCAGCGCCTGGTGCAACAGTATATGTGATCTAAACCTTTCATATTGTAACACAACTACCAGTACTTGGTGCAACATTATATGTGATCTAAACCTTTCATATTGTAACACAACTACCAGTACTTGGTGCAACATTATATGTGGTCTACATCTTGCATAATGTAACACAACTACCAGTACTTGGTGCAACATTATATGTGATCTAAACCTTTCATATTGTAACACAACTACCAGTACTTGGTGCAACATTATACGTGATCTAAACCTTTCATATTGTAACACAACTGCCAGTACTTGGTACAACATTATATGTGATCTAAACCTTTCATATTGTAACACAACTACCAGTACTTGGTGCAACATTATATGTGATCTAAACCTTTCATATTGTAACACAACTACCAGTACTTGGTACAACAATATATGTGATCTAAACCTTTCATATTGTAACACAGCTATCAGTACTTGGTGCAACATTATATGTGATCTAAACCTTTCATATTGTAACACAACTACCAGTACTTGGTGCAACATTATATGTGATCTAAACCTTTCATATTGTAACACAACTACCAGTACTTGGTGCAACATTATATGTGATCTAAACCTTTCATATTGTAACACAACTACCAGTACTTGGTACAACAATATATGTGATCTAAACCTTTCATATTGTAACACAGCTACCAGTACTTGGTGCAACATTATATGTGATCTAAACCTTTCATATTGTAACACAACTACCAGTACTTGGTGCAACATTATATGTGATCTAAACCTTTCATAGTGTAACACAACTACCAGTACTTGGTGCAACATTATGGTTCTATTTGGTTTGCTAATATTGTATTGCTCTATATATGTAACAATAACAATCGTATAACCGATAAATAATTAGCAAATGGGTTGGGCCACAAGTTCTGACAACATTAGTGATTGACCCTCCTTATATGTTCTATATAAGTGCGCATTCGGAATGCATCCTCCACAGAGGATATATAGCCTAGTGGTAACACGCTGGACTGGTAATCCAGGGATCGCAGGTTCGAGCCCCCGTCTGACCCTAATAAAATTAACAGTCTTTCAAATGGGACGTTAAACCGAGGTCTCGTGTCGGTGCTTTACACCGGGCACGTAAAAGAACCAGAGACGACTCTGGAATGGGTCTCTCTCTGTATCATTGCACTATCCTCCAAAATCTAAAATGACTAATATCTTCAGGAGGCGTCGCTCATATGGGCAACCGGTAGCGACGATAAATAAATGTAAAACGCATCCTCCACGAAAATAGTAGAGATTGAATACTATATCTCTGAAGAATTAATATTATACTTCGAGCATGCTTGTAAATGCATATACAATTATGTCTCGTCTATACCTGTGCGGTATGAACACCCCATCTCGCAATCGTGTTGGACGATGCACGCCAAGTAGACATAAAAGCATGCACCAAAATAACCGTATAAAACCTAATAATACATGACAACAGCAACAACAACAACAACTACAACAATTATTGCATTAAGACATCAACTGATGCTGATAGCATATACAATAAATACAAATTATGAAAGTTGTCACAGAGAAATTAGATTGCGTTCGTCATCTGTATTCAGTGTAATACAGTCATATATCATAATTTATTATATGTACACACGTGTAATAACACCTGTACTGATTCTGATTGGTTGAGAGAATAATCAGTATACGTTGTAAATTAAACTTTAATGTATGCATATTTGTATTTGAAGTGGTACATATAGCGTGAATGGCAAGACAAACTACGATTTAACAGAAATATCGAGGCATTTATAACGCTAGTATACATGTTTAAAACATAAATATGACGCTGATTTGCGTAGTGACGTCATGGCAATTTAATGACGTCATAATAATTTGCACTGACAGTTGACGCCAAAATGAAAGTAGCAGCTTTATTTTGTGCATAAATATGATTAAAACTCAATATGGTAGTGTGATAAAAAGGAGTGTTATACTTATGGTGATTTCACCACTCAAGTTTGCAGCCACCGTATTGTGGAACTCACTACCAGAAAGCTTGAGAACAATAACAGATGTGTAACAATTTTAAAAATCAATTGTTCCTACTGTATTACCAACTAAGTCATTAATTTACTAGGTTAATATTCTTTGTGGTTAACAAGACCATTGGTCTTACCTACACAACGTAGTTATGTTTTAACATTTTCAGCATTTATCTTAGTTTAAACATATTTTATTTCCCAATATAATACATATTGAACAATGCATACATCACGCATAATCAGAATACAGAAACAGGATTAGAATGGAAGACAGAGTCTTATATAATTCTTCTCCTCTGCAAAGATTGTATGTATTTCGGTTGGCTTTTGCAATTGTGTTATAGAGTTAGGAAAGGTTTAACATGAAAACATGCGAAAATAACTACATGTTAAACATTAATAAATATCATAATATAGTGGATTATGAGTGAGAGAGCGAGAGAAAAGAATGTAGTGAGAAGAAGGTGATAAGAAGATAAGAGAGGAGAGAATGTATGCCTCATGTCACAATAATCGTTATTAATACTATTATTCAAATCGCTTACTATCAGATATGTAGGTATGTACATGTGTGAATATGAGAGTGTTTTCCTGGTCGGATAGGGCCGGATTTCCTGATAGGAGGGTTTCGAGATCTATGTTGAAATTGTGAAGATTGTTATTTAGAGTTGTACGGCAAACATTGTACATTCTACACTCAAAGAAGTAGTGGAAGTTTGTCTCCATTTGACCACAATTACATAAAGCTGTAGGAGTAATATTTTTTAGGAAAAGGTGATAGTTAAGACCACTACATTTCGTACGAAGGCGTGTATGGAGGACTTGAAGTTTTCGTGTACCCACATAAAAGTATGGAGGGACTTTGCTCTTGTTTCTATTTAGATTGGCCTTGAATGTCTGTACTGAGGGAGAGTTACGAACCGTAGAAGGCAGAGAGTTCCAATTCCGAATTGTTGAAGGCAAGAAAGAATTATAGTATAGTGACGTTCTGGAATGCACTCCGTGGATATGTTCTGAATTTCTTAAATTGTACCGGGTTTCTGCTTGTCGGGGAATCAATGAGGAGAGATAGTCAGGTGTTTGGTTGGTGTTCATTTTATAGAACATAATAAGCTTGTGTTTGTTTCTTCTGTCCGTTAAACTTTCCCATCTGGTTTCCAGGTGTAGGTTTAGCAAAGAAACGAGCTTAGTTGCTCCAGTGGCAATTCTGCCACATTCGTTTTGGATTTTATCCAGCTGTTCCATCTCATATTTGGTACAGTTGCTCCATACAACATCAGCATATTCAAGGAGAGGCCTTATAAAGGAAAGATATATAATTTCAAGTGATCTACGATCAAGCGAGAATTTTAGTTTCCGCATAATATTGACTCGTTTCCATGCTTTCTCGATAATATAGTCCATATGCGAATGCCAACTACAGTCGTTAGATAGAAATATCCCAAGATGTTTATGGTCTGGCACTTCAGGGATGCGTTGGTCAAACATAAAGAGAGGAGGATGTAGTTGCTGATTTCGCTTCCTTGAGATGAGAACAGATTCGGACTTTGCTGGGTTGAAAGTTACAAGCCATTTGCATTTATCTTAGAATTAAATTTAAATAAATATGCATACTATTTATTCATTATGAGTGATTCTAATTTTATAGGGGTTGTATGAATTGTTGTGTGTGTTTTACGTTTATTTATCGTCGCTACAGGTTGCCCATATGAGCGACGCCTCCTGAAGAGATTAGTCATTTTAAATTATTGGAGGAAAGTGCAATGATACAGACAGAGACCCACTCCAGAATCTCCTCTGGTTCTTATACGTGCACGGTGTAAAGCACCGACACGAGACCTCGGTTTAATGTCCCATCTGAAAGACAGTTAATTTTATTAGGGTCAGACGGGGGATCGAACCTGCGATCCCTGGAGTACCAGTCCAACGTGTTAACTACAGGACAACATATCTGTCTGGTGCACAATTGTTATCATTATGTATCACTATTATCAATATACTCTATGTTATATAGTCGGTTCAGGCGCTCATCCAGAGCGTGTGTTGTACTGATGCTATCTTGCCGGTTCAAAATAAAAGTTATCTTATCTTAATGTTCATTAAATTATACTACATACGATACATTTATTTTTATTGATCTCTCTCTCTCTCTCCTCTCTCTCCCCCATCCATCCATCCATCCATCCATCCATCCATCCATCTCTCTCTCTCTACATCATTTGTCTAATGATATACATGCTTTAGAAGTTTTCGCTTGAAAGTATCTTTCTACCTTAAATGAGTGTTCAGTCATATACAGATATGCATGTACATTGTATTGCACATGTTGCGTTAGTCACACCATCGTACAAAGCGCGATCAATTTAGCTGTATAAATATGGACAGTGCTGCGCAACAATTCATCTTACACCTGGAAAGGAAACAGCAAAGGTAAGTCATAAGACTTATACAGTAGTAATGTCCGCCTAACATATTTAACTGTCTTTTCCAGAACAGCTTCTGTTCTTCGCGAATTTCGATGATACATAATTGACAATACTTTCATATTAGTGTTTTGTCTTTATTTGTATATATGTATACATTTGTCTGGATAAGTTGCGTTAGAAAGCGATACTGAAAACTTCTTAATGTAGTATCGATAGTGGCTTCCAATGCTTCCAATCCCGGATGTGATTCTGATGTATTATATTCTTCTGTGTGTGCTTTACGTTTATTTATCGTCGCTACCGGTTGCCCATATGAGCGACGCCTCCTGAAGAGATTAGTCATTTTAGATTGTTGGAGGATAGTGCAATGATATAGATAAAGACCCATTCCAGAGTCTCCTCTGGTTCTTTTACGTGCACGGTGTAAAGCACCGACACGAGACCTCGGTTTAATGTCCCATCTGAAAGACTGTTAATTGTATTAGGGTCAGACGGGGGATCGAACCTGCGATCCCTGGATTACCAGTCCAGCGTGTTACCACTGGACTACAGATCCGTTAGACTCTTCACTTGCTGGTTGTATTTATATATGATGTACACGTTGATTTGGATTCCTAGATGTTACCACTAATTTGTTTAACACTGTTTCTTTTCTAACTGGTGTTGTAATTTCAAGGTTTATGATGGTGAAATGTTTCCTTGGTATACTCTAAGTCAATTTGAATAGGTTAGAAACTGGTCAGCATTTATATCAACTATTATCTTAGCTTCATTGAATGAAAATAATTTATTTTTTCAAAAGTCGTATAATTGTTCTGCAGATATATTTAATTCCAATACCAAACCAATTGTCCATACATACTGCTTTTCCTTCTGTTTTTATATCCGACCTGTTTCATATGATATATTTTCTTTAATCGTTGGCTATCTCAAAATCGGAGCTTGCTTTAAATCATGCATATAACTGAACTATAATAAAACTGAGTCCTAAAATGTGTATGTGTTATACCTGCTAATGACATATTGCATTCCAAAATAAATTCTCCTCCAAAATTTGGAAAAGATGAGTGAAAGGATCATTTCCATAACCCTTTGTTATCTTATTAAAACATCTTTGATTGAATACAGAAAAGCTTGAATGTCAGATACCTCAATTTTCATACTGTTGTTTCTACATATTACGTTTAATTTTGTCGGGCCTACAATCCAATAGAACACTACATATTTATTAATGTATTTTATGATATATTCAGATGGACTAGGTAAAACGATGAATTGATATATTAATTTTGGTAACGCAGACGTCTTGATTACAGTTACTTTGTCTAGAAGAGTTAATTTGCGATGTTGCCATTGCTTTAAGCAGTTTTTAATTTCTTGCAGTTTTGGTTCTAAATTTAATTTCATATTTAGCTCATTATTAGCACTGAAAACCATTCCCAGTGTCTTTGCATTTTGATTCGTCCAGGTAATTGTTTTATTACCTCTGTATCTTATGTCTGAATCGTTTATTGAACCTATTCTGAGAACTGTTTATTTGAAGGTGATTAGATTAAAACTTGAAGTCTTCAAAATTCCGTTATGACTTCTATTAAACATTCAAATGTTTCTTTTTCATAGTCCGGAAGTTGGATGGCGTAACTACATATAAGCTTGCAAAGTTGTCTATGCAAACTATTTTTGTAGTTTCTTGTAGTTGAGAAATTAACAATTAAGAAACTGGATGATAACATCTTGTCATCCTTATGCAACACTCAGAATTCAAGATTGCGTCCAAGATGGCCGCCAAAAATGAATATAATGCATATACCCGAGCTGCTGTCTTAATATGCTAACCACATATATCATAAATCGACTCAAACACATCCAGGTATAACAAATGGTAGTAATAGTAACTGAATGTTCCTATTTATTAGGACATTGTAACATACATTACCATAAATGATGAAATCAACTTATATTTATTAACATATTAGCTGTGTCAAGTAACGTAATTAATCTGAAGAGAAACAACAGACACTTCTGAACTAATACAATGTACATAATGCATACACATTAAATACAGTTGAAAGAAGTAGCAATGATTGATTGTGAGATACTACAGTAGCAATATGTAGATAATTATGATGGTTTTGCGTCACTACCATTATATGACAGGCAACAAATGCATACACCAACAGTAACACGTTTAGTACATTGATCTTACACAATCTCAACTACGGACCTATATGATGACTAGTTTAATAAAAACTTAAAATATCAATGTGATGACTACTTTTTACACGCAGGTCAGATACTAGATACTCAAATAAGAAAATGATTTACTATAAAGATTAGATAGTTTGTTTGTTTGTTAGTTCAGGTTTTATGCCTGCATCAGCACCCGTTTGGGGTATATCGCCGTTGGGCAGTTTACCTAACACCTTTCATGGGCAGGCTCCAGCGGTTAACCAGTACTTGGGTGCACAAATCTCCGTAAGAAACTGCCAACTTTTTCATATAAATGAGACAGGGCCTGAGCGGGGCTCGAACCCGTGGCTATCAGTGATAGGTTACAATGGTATACAAGTCAGTGACATTAATCACTCAACCACGCAGGCGGACTAAAGATTAGGTAGACATGTAACAAACCAAACATTATAAATGAGAAACAATACTGCTATATCGATAAGTTTAGCAAAACACAAAATATCGGTTAAAATTATGTGATGACTAGATACATGTATATATGTCCTGTAACAGCTACAATGTAGTTAAATATATATCAATATTCAACACAATGACCAGATACACAATGCATGTATTAGCTGCAAACTTCAGCAATAAAATAATACTAGTATCAAAATATAACATGTCGGCAATAATTATGCGGCAACAAGTTACATAAATGCCAGAAAATAGATATTCATGTAAAATGCAATATCCTTCAATATAATGACTAGATACACATTTTAAGTTCCATACATGAGCAATAACAAGTGTCATGATTCATATTAACGTTTGGTCATCATGGTGTCTACGCCCTGACATGCACAAAACACAGTGCATGATAATCGTGAGCTTTTGCAATGACATCGCATACTAGAACACGGCATCTAACTCTCTCATGAACATCGAATACGTGTTAGGATTTCTAGTAATGCCATGTGCACATTACCAGGGGTCAATATTGGAAACAACGGCATTAGATCACCGTCATTCCTCCATAGATGATCTAATGTATCCCGATAACGTGTATCTTTGTCCAACCAAACCAAGATATTGCAATGGAGAATCCATAATAACCTTCATATATTGTCATGCCCCGAGGTTATAAAACTTTTCTCAGATCTCAAACTCAAGCTCTAGTGATCTGATTGGTTGAGTTTGAATGTTACTGTCAGCTGAACCAATCAAACGATTGAGACTGAGTTTTGAGATTGGAGAAACAGTTTTATAACCTCCAGGCTCTGGAAACATCCAGTGATAGAGTGTAAGCACAAACGTGTATTTGTCGTCTGAAATAATGGAATAATTCCCCGCCGTGTTTCATTTGCAACATACATAAAGTCGCTCCTCTAGTGAAATACCTCATTTGCTGTCGCTCGATACTTGCTAGCATATTCAATGACAATACTGTTGTACACACATTACCTAGTGGCATATCCGGCTTCTTATGACCATTATAACTAAATCGACACGTTTAATGACTTTATTATTACGAGCACAAGTGTTTAAGTTGTTCTGAGTAAGAAGCCATACTGTGAACAAATATGCGCATTAAAATTATCCACCCTGCTGATGCCGATATGATATGTAGAGATAATGCCGATGTCGCTACAAAGGCTGCTGATTTCGACATATCTTAGCACTTCATCATAAGTACCAGTGACACCAAAACTATACACTTGGTTTCCAACTACCTTGAAACTTCTCCTCAAATAACCGACGGCTATTTGTAACATTGTATGAAAGTTACAGATAGAACATGTTATAATACTACCATCTAGATATGTGTGTCAAGAACGGTAAAGATTAGTTGACAGTTGTGATAAGAATGACATCAATGTTTCACCTACATACTCTTCAATCACGTCATCATTTAATCTAGTTTTGTAATCCTTCTCTGAAATGACGATTGACTATGATTATGGTTTTCGCAAATTTACTACTTGGACGCCATCTTTTGGACGCCATCTTGAATTCTGAGAGTTGTCCAAAGATGACATAATATCATCATTCAGTTTCTTAATTGATAATGTCTTAGCTACTAGAAACTCCAAAAACATTTTGTATATACAACTTTGCACGGTCCAACTTGGGTTCTGTGTGTGTGTTTTACGTTTATTTATGGTCGCTACCGGTTGCCAATATGAGCGACGCCGCCTGAAGAGATTAGTCATTTTAGATTTTTGGAGGATAGTGAAATGATACAGACAGAGATCCATTCCAGAGTCTCCTCTGGGTGTACAGCACCGACAGGATACCTCGGTTTAATATTCCATCTAAAAGACTGTTGATTTTATTAGGGTCAGACGGGGAATCGAACCTGCGATCCCTGGATTACCAGTCCAGCGAGTTACCACTGGACTACAGATCCGCCTGCCGGGTTCTGCCGGACTATCACCAGTATTTATATATGTGGCATCATCTGCAAAAATGCGCTTGCTTTACATCTCTATTGTTTATGATAATGCCTTTAATATCTTTATCGTTTGCAATTACGTTGGAGAGTACTTCCATACATATAATAAAAAGCGCAGATGATAGTGGACAACCTTGTCTTATATGTACATTTACATCCCGGGACCACAGCAATATGAATATATGGCGACAAAACTATTCCAAATGTGGGGTAATATCAGTCATAGGGAAAACACATTCGGAGGGGCATTCGGCCAGCTTAAAAATCACACCACTTTCGTATACGGAAAACAAACGGAAGCTCATTCGTCCAGAGCCCCATTAGATGTACATTTCCTCTTCTCTCTGCACCATGGCGATGGATTCCGTGAGGAATGAGGTCATGAGAGCGATTCATTTAAAGTTGAAATAATTTTCTTCACAGTCGAACTAATAGAAATATTTGCATCTAAATTTGCTTTATTTCAGATGCATCTTAAATTAATCCTGTTCGTCGTATTTGTCGCCTTTTGTCTCAGTATGATGGTGTCAGCTGGTGGCTATAGCGTGGTAAGTGCGTTTATACCGATTTTTTGTCTCACTATGGTAGTGACAGCTGAATTCAATAATGATGATGTAAGTACTTTTTAGAACTGCTTTCCGATGACATATAGAATTTATCATTGAAATAATAATTGGATGTTTGTTGTTGATGCAGTGAACGATCGAATAGTAGTTCACTGAATGAACGTTGAAAGCCATTACTATCACGAGTGAGTAATAGATTTCTATGTTCATGAGTGAAATATAATTCGATCATTCACTTAAGAAAACAAATAAATATTCCTTTTTATTTTTGACTGACACGTGTGTTTAAGATAGAAAACGATGCAACTGTGCACTAAATGGCACGATACAGACAACTATATAATTGTTATGTTATAAAACCGTTATTATTGAGCGGGGCCCACGCGATTACGCTTTTCATTCAGGACTAGAGTCTGGATCTCTATGATCATATTCCGCTGAAACGCTGTCGGTCCGACAACCGGACCGGTGCTGTTGGGAAACAATGCTATAATCTATTGTCCTCCACCACAGACCGAGCTCAACAAGCAGCGTGATAATACTAGAAGAACTCGCTACCACAATACAGCAGCTTCGACCCCATCTCCAATACGTATGACCAACGGGATGTTGAGCAGCTCTGCATAGTTTGATGTCAGCCCGATGACCGACTGGCGGCAGAAGAGCTTCCCGAACAGTAACGGACTCTGCGATTTCCACACCATAGGACATACCGCGTGAAGTCAGACCGATGTCAGGAACGACAATCCGGATAAATACATTGCCATCTAGAAACCCGGAAAACTGGACCCGACGAAAATGACATTCGGGTCTCCGACGGGCGGCACCGTGGTGTTTCATCCTGCTACCGACTGCCACCGAAAAAGGCTCATATTGATCATATTCTGCGGAGACCTCACCTAGTGTAGTATCCTCTTGTAGAAGTGATATAGTTTCGCAGATCCTGTTAATTTTACTCACCAGGGCCTCATCTGTTTCTAACTCAGTTTTGGCTGCATTGAGCGTGTATTATAACTTTACCCCGCTTCCAATCCACAACTCCGAGTTCATTCCTTATTACTTGACCACCGCCCCGTTTTCCAGCAATAGTACCCAATGATAGGGGTTCTTTAGTATCAGCATTGATGATCCGTGGCCTTTAGTCGTAGCCTACCGAACCGTTCCAGAGACTATGGTCAATACAACAAGCTACACTTAGTGCAGACAATGGCTTCAACTCAATATGGACGAAGACTCAATCCATACCGCAGATTGCGTGAACCTCTCCCTCTCGGGGTAAAAGAGATCAGACAGAGTGTGACCATTACGAACAACCCCTCAACTATTGACTGGAACAGGTGTTCTAGAACCACTATTAAAATCAGCGGTATTTTGGAATAATCGTACTATGATGTATGTATCCATCCATGCGTATGACTACTGGTATTATTTACGACTTATAACTGGCTATTATTTTTTGAACTATCTAATGCTATACTATCAAGTTGCAGGTATTAGTATTGTACACTGCATAAAGCATCTGTCTACTTTAAGAATCTTGTAAATACCCAGTCATGCTCTTGCATGTTCGTGTATTTGTTGCTCCCTGCTATGGTGTGTCTATGTAGCATACTATTTATATGTACAATCGATGTCATGTTATATTGTATATACATGTACTATTAGTATCATAAACAAACAAATGTTGTCATGTTGATAACTTATATGTTAATATATTTGATCATGTATTAGTAGAACACGATAACTGTGGCCTTTATTTACAAATACTGGAATAACCCATAACAATGCAATAGTGAATTGGAATGGACATGGTATACGATTTATATCTAATATCGCAAAGTAGCTACGTGGTCTAGTGGATAAAACATGTGCTTTGTAATATTGCTGTCCTGGACGTTGCGTTATTTTTTATTTTTGACAACCAGATTTCTTTACCCGGAGAAGGAATACACAAGTAAATATATTTGTAACATGATTTTCTCGTGCATTAATACCGAGTATATTTGAAATTGGTGTCATATTAGATTACATATAGAATCTAGTAACATCGTAAACATTAAAATGAATAAAGACGATTCTTGAGAATGAAACGAGTAAAGAGGCAGAGGAGCGATTTCGTAAGACCGATATTGCAGTGGAACAAGCTTGTGAGCGGTTCATTATTGAGGTCAGTGGTGAGGAGGGAAATGACACCGCACGTGAACAGGATGACTACTCAGACTCTGACAGAGCATTTTGATGAAAATTTGTATAATTATATGTCACGGCATGTACACATAAAGAAACAAAAGAAATATATCTAAATAAATTTTAAAAAACAACAAAAAAACGGTATTGGAAAAGTGGTTCGAACCTACACCACACAAAGACAATAATATTGCAAGCCGGATAAACTAACCACTAGACCACGAATTGGTTACAAAATAAATCAACGCATTTAAATTTAAGAATACGAAAATATACAAATTAACGCCAATTATTGGATACTATTCCTGATTTACCTGTATTTGAATTACACCAGGTGCCGTTAAAATAAAATTATCCCGATCCATTAATAACTAGAAACAGTGTATGATCACGTTACTTAACTAAACAAACGTAAATCTTGAAATCTTAAGCTGTTAGTTTATACAAATGTATTTTAGCTCGATTGCGACGCAAGTTCTTACAACTTATATTAATCACTCACGAGACCTCATTCGTGATGGAATCCATCGCCACGAGGGAGAGAAAAGAGATAACAAGGAAATTAAATGCCTTGGTTAAGGGCACACTGGTAACGGCTCCAGCGGGGCTCGAACCTCGGACCTTTCGCACCTCGAGCGAACTCGCATCCACTGCGCTATCACGACTTCGATAAAGCTGTTGGTGCGGCGTTAAAGCCCACACATAACAAACAGTGATACACAGTAAGGAGATACAATGTATTGTGATGTGCTATGATAACGCTATATGTAGGTAATACACTCCAGTCTATGCCACGAGGAGCTCTATTATAATACTATGCCTGTAACTTCAGAATGTATCTAGCATGCAAACACGAACACATGAGCATAGTAAGGCTGTTTTATATGTGTGTATGTCTTTTTTCAGACTACGCCTAGCAATTATCAGTGTAAAACACGAAAAGAGTACATACTGTCGTTGCGTGTGGCACTTTGCAGATTCTGCAAATGTCTTGGCAGGAAATTTATAAAACACCTAGACACGTCGACTGAAGATTCCTTCAATATTCTGTGCGAAATTGTTAAACCAAAGTGTGTAAGTATTATTTGAAATTGTATTAAATTTATTGTGGCTGGTTTGAAACATTTCGTCTAATATGAATAAGACTAGTCGTTAGAGCGAGATCAATCATAGATCCATAGTCCGAATGATTGAATCCGCGGTCGGGGTTAATATGTATTTAAATAAGATAATGTTACTGCGGCTGTTACTATTTATACTGTGTAATACAGCAACGATGATAGTGTACATTTTTTTTATTATAAAAATTAAACCATAATTATGAAATCTTTGAAAAGATTTTCAGAATTTATTTTTTATTGATTTCCAAAAACAAATAGAAATATATTCGTATTAGAATAAAGAACTGTTTTGCTTTATTAATCATAAGACACATATCAGATAAATATTACATGTATTTACACATAGAATTAAATATACATGGCTATGATTGTGGGAGCTCACATTGATTTGTATATAATGTATGCATTATGTTTGCACTGTTCGCTAACTGTATATAATATGTAAGTATGTCCTCATGGGCTTGAACGCCTAACTGGAATTTAATCAACTATGTCTATTAGCCCCACTATGTGGCTCTAGTTACCTCCCCTGACTGTCGTCCACACATGTAGTTATCACATGTAAATGTATATACTATAGTAGTGTGTGTTTTACGTTTATTTATCGTCGCTACCGGTTGTCTATATGAGCGACGCCTCCTGAAGAGATTAGTCATTTTAGATATATGGAGGATAGTGCAATGATAGAGACAGAGATGATGACAGAGACCCATTCCAGAGTCTCCTCTGTTCTTTTACGTGTGTAAAGCACCGACACGAGATCTCGGTTTAACGTCCACTCTGAAAGACTGTTAATTTTATTAGGGTCAGAAAGGGGATCGAACCTGTAATATGGAAACTATATTTTGTGTTTGTTATATGCTGTACATTGATGAGACTGAAATAAAGAATAAAATAAATATAACATAATCTCAATAAACTATGGACTTTCGAGTTAACCCATTTTCGTTTTGTATACAATGTATATATAATTGTACATTATGAACGAATAAATATGTTTTAAACCAAACAAACTTAGTAGCTGGAATAAAGAAAATGCTAACATGTATGCAAACAATGATAGCAGAAATACAATTAACAAGATTATACTTATGACGAATATTCCCTTCTATAGTATTCGTGTTACGTATTGCATGTGGAAGTCGTGATAGCGCAGTGGATAGCGCTTCAGGTGCGAAAGGTCCGGAGTTCGAGCCACACTGGAGCCGTTACGATTGTGCCCTTAGGCAAGGCATTTAAATTCCACATGCCTCCTTTCTCCCTCATGGCGATGGATTCCATCAGGAATGAGGTCTCGAGAGTGATTAATATAAGTTGAAAGAACTTGTTTCGCAATCTAAACTAATTAGGTATTGCATATTCATTTAAAATGAAAGATACTACCCAAATGTATGAGCATTTTTACTAATAAACAACTATACATGCATGGTGTAAATATACGTATTCTTTCATTTTCCTATTTAAATCATTTACATCTACAATAATTCACGTGCATGTTGCTGTCTGAAAGACAAACCTGATCTGTATTTTCGGGCAAACTTATATACGATAAATCTCCCTTTATTAATGTTTTTATTATTATTCAGGATACGCTTTCAAAAATGCCAACTTGCTTAAGTGTTCTGTAAATCTGATTATTTGGACAGTAAATCGAGAAGCTCTTGAGAGCTATGTTTCTGAATATATTTTGTTTCATTTTAGCCTCCATCTAATTCAACAAGAAACGGAATGGACTGTTCCAGTTATATGTCAGTAACAGATATATGCTCTCTATACACAAATACAACGAAGCGTTCTGGTTGTGTAAGTAGCTGTGCATTGTTGGCAGTTTCTTACGGAAGTTGGTGTAACAAGTACTGGTTAACCGCTGGAGCCTGCCCAGGAAAGATGTTGTTAAGTAAACTGCCCGTAGCTCATATGGGTAACCGGTAGCGATGTCTGACCGAGTATAAGTAGATATACGGTATATCAATGCTATCTGACCGTGTATAAGTATATATATACGATATATCAATGATGTCAGACCGTGCATAAGTATATATATACGATATATCAATGATGTCTGACCGTGTATAAGTATATATACCGTATATCAATGCTATCTGACCGTGTATAAGTAGATATACGATATATCAATGATGTCTGACCGTGTATAAGTAGATATACGATATATCAATGATGTCTGATCGTGTATAAGTAGATATATACGGTATATCAATGATATCTCACCGTGTATAAGTATATATATACGATATATCAATGATGTCTGACCGTGTATAGGTAGATATACGATATATCAATGATGTCTGACCGTGTATAGGTAGATATACGATATATCAATGATGTCTGACCGTGCATCAGTATATATATACGGTATATCAATGATGTCTGACCGTGTATAAGTATATATACGGTATATCAATGAGGTCTGACCGTGTATAAGTAGATATACCGTATATCAATGCTATCTGACCGTGTATAAGTAGATATACGATATATCAATGATGTCTGACCGTGTATAAGTAGATATACGATATATCAATGATGTCTGACCGTGTATAAGTAGATATATACGGTATATCAATGATATCTGACCGTGTATAAGTATATATATACGATATATCAATGATGTCTGACCGTGTATAGGTAGATATACGATATATCAATGATGTCTGACCGTGTATAGGTAGATATACGATATATCAATGATGTCTGACCGTGTATAAGTAGATATACGATATATCAATGATGTCTGACCGTGCATAAGTATATATATACGGTATATCAATGAGGTCTGACCGTGTATAAGTAGATATACGATATATCAATGATATCTGACCGTGTATAAGTAGATATACGATATATCAATGATATCTGACCATGTATAGGTATATATATACGTTATATCAATGATGTATGACCGTGTATAAGTATATATACGGTATATCAATGATGTCTGACCGTGTATAAGTATATATATACGGTATATCAATGATGTATGACCGTGTATAAGTAGATATACGATATATCAATGATATCTGACCGTGTATAAATATATATATACGGTATATCAATGATGTATGACCGTGTATAAGTATATATATACGGTATATCAATGATGTATGACCGTGTATAAGTATATATATACGGTATATCAATGATGTATGACCGTGTATAGGTATATATACGATATATCAATGATGTATGACCGTGTATAAGTATATATATACGGTATATCAATGATGTATGACCGTGTATAGGTATATATACGATATATCAATGATGTATGACCGTGTATTAGTAGATATACGATATATCAATCATATCTGATCGTGTATAAGTATATATATACGGTATATCAATGATGTATGACCGTGTATAAGTATATATATACGGTATATCAATGATGTATGACCGTGTATAAGTATATATACGATATATCAATTATGTATGACCGTGTATAAGTATATATACGGTATATCAATGATGTATGACCGTGTATAAGTATATATACGGTATATCAATGAATTATGACCGTGTATAAGTAAATATACGGTATATCAATGATGTCTGACCGTGTATAAGTATATATATACGGTATATCAATGATGTATGACCGTGTATAAGTAAATATACGGTATATCAATGATGTATGACCGTGTATAGGTATATATACGATATATCAATGATGTATGACCGTGTATAGGTATATATACGGTATATCAATGATATCTGACCGTGTATATGTATATATATACGGTATATAAATAATGTATGACCATGTATAAGTATATATATACGGTATATCAATGATGTCTGACCGTGTATCAGTATATATACGGTATATCAATGATGTATGACCGTGTATAAGTATATATATACGGTATATCAATGATGTCTGACCGTGTATAAGTATATATTTATACGGTATATCAATGATGTATGACCGTGTATAAGTAGATATACGATATATCAATGATGTCTGACCGTGTATAAGTATATATATACGGTATATCAATGATATCTGACCGTGTATAAGTATATATATACGATATATCAATGATGTCTGACCGTGTATAGGTAGATATACGATATATCAATGATGTCTGACCGTGTATAGGTAGATATACGATATATAAATGATGTCTGACCGTGTATAAGTATATATATACGGTATATCAATGATGTCTGACCGTGCATAAGTATATATATACGGTATATCAATGATGTCTGACCGTGTATAAGTATATATATATATACGGTATATCAATGATGTCTGACCGTGTATAAGTATATATATACGGTATATCAATGATGTCTGACCGTGCATAGGTATATATATACGGTATATCAATGATGTCTGACCGTGTATAAGTATATATATATATATACGGTATATCAATGATGTCTGACCGTGTATAAGTATATATATACGGTATATCAATGATGTATGACCGTGTATAAGTAGATATATACGGTATATCAATGATGTCTGACCGTGTATAAGTAGATATACGATATATCAATGATGTTTGACCGTGTATAAGTATATATACGGTATATCAATGATATCTCACCGTGTATAAGTATATATATACGATATATCAATGATATCTGACCGTGTATAGGTAGATATACGATATATCAATGATTTCTGACCGTGTATAGGTAGATATACGATATATCAATGATCTCTGACCGTGCATCAGTATATATATACGGTATATCAATGATTTCTGACCGTGTATAAGTATATATGGTATATCAATGATGTATGACCGTTTATAAGTATATATACGGTATATCAATGATGTCTGACCGTGTATAAGTATATATATACGGTATATCAATGATGTCTGACCGTGTATGTATATATATATATATACGGTATATCAATGATGTATGACCGTGTATAAGTATATATATACGGTATATCAATGATGTCTGACCGTGTATAAGTATATATACGGTATATCAATGATGTATGACCGTGTATAAGTAAATATACGGTATATCAATGATGTATGACCGTGTATAGGTATATATGCGATATATCAATGATGTATGACCGTGTATAGGTATATATACGGTATATCAATGATATCTGACCGTGTATAGGTAGGTATACGATATATCAATGATGTATGACCGTGTATAGGTAGATATACGATATATCAATGATATCTGACCGTGTATAGGTATATATACGATATATCAATGATGTATGACCGTGTATAGGTAGATATACGGTATATTAATGATGTCTGAACGTGCATAGGTAGATATAAGATATATCAATGATGTCTGACCGTGTATAAGTAAATATACGGTATATCAATGATGTCTGACCCTGTATAAGTAAATATACGGTATATCAATGATGTCTGACCGTGTATAGATATACTCTATATCAAGGGAATCTGTCAATGTGTCGCTACATTAAAATTTTACATCACAGCCATGCCGTAAATCCGAACGCTTAGTTGCATCAACTATTTGCATAATCCGATTAGTGCAGTCGTTAGCACGCTCGCTTCACACCAATGCAAACCAGGTTCGATCCTCGGACCGGGGAAGTATGTGAGATGGTACGGTGGTCGCCAGATGGAACATGTGATTCCCCCATATGACCACATATACGCTTTCATCCGCGCCAACCATTAATATATGTTAATATATAATATATATCGCCATTACTATTCCCCCATTAATTGGTAGCCTTGTAAACGTACTCCAACGTGGAAAGGGATTCACATGTATACCCTTTAAGCCTGTATTATAGATGCCACTAACATGTTCTTCCATAACAAATGGTACCGACTCTCGCAAACGGCGCCATGGATAACTTCATACGCACCCTTGCGGTCGGGATCATTAACAAAACAAAGGTTTTAACTGGTGCAGTATTTTGACCAAACTAAAATGAGAAATGTTGTTATTCACCAGATTGTCTGATTTCAGGGTTCGAGAAAAATTGAGGACTTGTGGGATTGGTACAAGAATCTCGAGTTGCAACTTGTGAATATTTGTAGCGATTAAATGAGACATGGGACATGTTGAAATAAATATGTATGCATTGTTGTGGATATAAATGTGTGTGCATACAAATATAAATGCGTGTGCATACAAATATTAGTGTTGTGGAAATAAGTGTGTGTGCATACAAATATTATTGTTGTGGAAATAAGGGTGTGTGCATACAAATATTATTGTTGTGGAAATAAATGTGTGTGCATACAACTATTATTGTTGTTTATGAACGTGCTCATTCTTGCATTGTAGATACAAAATGTATGTTTCTACACTGATTAAGATCCAAATGTATCGTTGTTGGCGGCATGGGGTTGCGCATTTGGATCGGATAAAACGGCAAAACACATGTGTGTGGGGGGGTGAGTGTGTGTCCGCGCCGTATGTGCGTTCGTACTCAGGGACATGCCTTGTATTTCGACAGTCAGTATTGTTCTTATCTTGCTGCGGAAAACAAGTCTGCCACATAATGACCATCATGGTTAAATATGGATAAGGATTACTTAGGTAAAAATGACCCATGAGGTACAACAATTTACAAACACGACCATAACAAATAATTGTGACAACTTGTGCGGAGAAGGCAGAGTATGCATTATAATTTTAAAATTAATCACAAGAATATACTAGCGTACCAATGTTCATAATTTATATATCAAACATGCATTTACTTCCATTAAGAATATCACAGAGTACAACAGGTCGATTGGGCCAATCCCTACCCCAACTACACCTGTGACATTCTTCCTTGAGTAAACACTGTTTGGCATATAATGTATACCTGCATGCACAACATGAATAAAGAAGCAACACTTATATATGAGATATCACATATAATCGCATTAACCACCCATAGGTATATATAGTAATATGTGAGATGGTACGGTTGTCGCCAGATCGGACAGGTGGGTTTTCTCCAGGTACTCCGGTTTCCTCCCACACGAATGACAACATAAGTATACGCTTTCATCCGCGCCAACGAAAGTGATTAATATAAGTTGTTATAACTTGCTTCGCAATCGTTGTAAAATAAATAAAAGTTTAAACTGATATAGTAACATATCGAGGATTGAACGCAAGACTGTCGTAACAACGTTTTGGAAAACGTTTCAGGAGACACAAAATTGTCTGGGTTTTTTAAAAAAATTAAATCCAAAGATTTTAAGTTTAAAATATGGTGTTACAGAACATAGAAAATAAGAGTATGATGACATATTATTTGTGAAATATATATTAAAGAGATATTGACTTACTACTGTATTGCGCGCTTTTCCTATTATTTTTGGAAACATTTTGGCTGCAATACAGTAGTAACTTGACTTACGACTGTTTTGCAGTCAACTATTATGGCAAAGCAAACATAAAATGCGTGCAATATAGTAGTAAGTCTTGTGGTAACGACAATTAGTGGTTCTTATTATTTTTCAATAACAGTCAATAAATTAACTCAACAATTATAAACTAGCAACGTGTATCATGTTCGTTTTTAAGAATTTGAGTCCCAAAATGAGAAAGGTGGTCTTACAGCATGTGCGAAATGTGTATACCTAGAATAGTCAGCGCATACTCGCAGTCTGATCAGAGTTGCAAAGGCTTTGGATCTTGAGGAATATATAGAGCGAGTGATGCAGACCTTTTTGCATACATACTGCTTAACCAAACTCAAGTTCATTAATATTGGATGAATATTGTGTCTTATTCCCGATACAAACAGCAGACTCAGATCAGCATGTACAACAATGCAGTGTAATATGTGCATTCACTGTTGATATAAACCATCTATAGGTCTTTTAGAAGAAGCTTTATAGTGAACTGCGATGACCCTGATCAGTTGTGTTATATTTCGGGTTTTACGCCTGCATCAGCACCATTTTGGGCTATATCGCCGGCGGGCAGTTTACCTAACAACACCTGTCCTGGGCAGGCTCCTACGGTTAACCAGTACTTGGGTGCACCAACCTCCGTAAGAAACTGCCAACTTTTTCATATAAATGAGGCACGGTCTGAGCGGGGGTGACCCTGATCAGACTGCACATATATGTAGGTTGATCTAGCCCCGCAATTCACACACATATTCCAAATGCCTTTTAACCCTAAACCAACCTATCCTTACCCACTCCATGTGAAATACACCCCTTTCCATCAATTCATCTCATTTTAGCAATAGTTCTCTCCAAACCATTGTCATTGCTTATTCTCTTTTATCATGCCTATTCTAGGAGTCATAACATAGGTATTCTGCAGAATTAAAGAACTTTATTTAGTTACAACAATTATTGCGATGTTAATCACTCTTGATGTTTAATATGTGTACATATATAAAACTTAACATAAACTGAATGACATCTTCATTTATTAGGCACCAAACAGCAAATCTAAGTGCTAAATATTTATTGCTACTATTTTAATGTAAAAGTAATACCTCTACTTGTTTGGATCATTGTTATTACCTTTCGTGTGCACTGGTATGACATATCCCTCGGACCAACTATCGTGGAATTATCCGGTGTCAAATTGTCTGGCCTGCTACTTCACCCAGACTGTAACTGTGAGATAGCTGTATAAATTTCTGCTTCATTTATATATACATCTAATTCATGAAACATGGTTTGAAACTCATGTCTTACATATCTTTCATTAAAATATATAATGTCCTCATCTGGATTAAAACACTGATCCTCAGGATTATTTATAGATAAAATAGATTAAACTTGAAATAATCTTCAAAAGTAGACAAGCTCACATTACTCGTTTTGATTCCAGATTTAACATATTCCAGTACAATTTTGCATTTTTAAAACGGCACTTTTCTAAGTTTTTGGTATTTTCAACATCAAACTGTCGTTTACATTTTCTAATTTCATTCTTATATGAAGTTCTAACTGTAGACAACTCTACTCTATTTTCATCTGAATTACAAACCCTATATTTATTTAGACACAACTGAAATATTCTAAGTTTATCTTCTTCACACATGTCAGTAAACCATGGATTATTAGAATTCAATAACAGAATTGTCTGTTGTACAATGTGGTACATTGTTAACAAACAACGGCTGTGCAACTGAATCTGAATCTGATGATGATTGAGCTTATTTACCCTCGCCTCCGGCGAACCATATGGGCGAGCGCACTAAGAAGATTAGTAGTAGTATTCTTTGTAGTCGCCTCCGCCGAGGCATCATGGGCGACTGGTTTCTCTAAGAAGTTTATGTAAACATCTAAGTTGTTTATGTAGACAACTGGGAAGGCATCTTCGTTCTTCGCAGAGTGACAACTCCTGTATCCTCTTTCGAAGGGGTCCCTTGGAGGGCCACTCTCCTCAATGTTGGTCACCCTGCAGCAGCATTTATACGGATCTGGCAGTTAGACATCTGGTCGTCGGTTGTCACTCAGGAGAGCATGGCACTCAGAATGTAGGATAAATAGAATATTAGGTTACTGTCTTATACATTTTAATTTATTAGGCGAGTCGGAGAAAAAATACAAGGCGAGGCTCTATGTATACACGTACTGGTGCATGGCCGTACAATAAAGAATAAAGTTTATTTACCGGTGCATGTGGTTTAAAAGTTTATATATGATAATATGTATAGTGCAGTTTAAATGCCATATTTTCCTGGGCACGCTTAGTCGACTTAAGCGGTTAACCAGTACTAAGCAATATGTGTGAGGTGGCTTGCTCAATGACACTACATACATGGCCTGACCGAGTATCGAACCTGGAACCGTTTGATTCCAAGTCCAACGCTCTTATCACTGGACCACAGACGCCAAACACGATAGATATATCCGTCAAAGAGTTGTTTTGAAATTGGCTGTTGGTGTGTTTTACGTTTATTTATCGTCGCTACCGGTTGCCCATATGAGCGACGCCTCCTGAAGATATTAGTCATGTTAGATTTTGGAGGATAATGCAATGATACAGAAAGAGACCCATTCCAGAATCTCATCTGGTTCTTTTACGTGCACGGTGTAAATCACCGACACGAGACCACGGTTTAACGTCCCATCTGAAAGACTGTTAATTGTATTAGGGTCAGACCAGGGATCGAACATGCGATCCCTGGATTACCAGTCCAGCGTGTTACCACTGGGCTACAGATCCGTCTGTGTTGGCTGTTGGGCAATAATAAAAAGAATATATTTGGATATTTTAT
>CM026399.1:11274448-11292143 GCA_014843695.1 Archivesica marissinica | reverse complement strand
CGGACTCTGGTAATGTAATGTTTTATCTTCGATATTTTACATTGTAAAATATTTATTTGAACTGCTGGAATTGGAATTGTGTATTTACTATTTTGTATTGTGAAATTAAGTAGAATGATTTGTACATAATAATATTATGTATATATTGTATTTTACAGGCTCTTTATATCCATATATACGAACATACGGAAACAACCAGAGTTTGTCATATCTATAAACTCCCCGGTCTACAAATGGCTCCCCGTCAAGGAATGATAGAAGAGAGCCAGAGTCGGCAACATGCTTACGGGCCGTAAAACGGAATGGGAAAAGTGGAGTCGAAAGGCGCCAGGAGAGAAGGGTATACCCAACATGGATTATTCAAGTGGAAGTGTTTTTTAAACGGGAAAGTGTGTTTTACAAGTGTGTTTTTTAAGTGTAAGGTGTAAATATTTAGATGTACAGTGATTAATTAATCTGAAGTGTTAAAACTGTGTATACAGGAATATTGTTTAAGGATATTGTCACGTAAGTGTTTTGTATTATGTATTGTCTATATTGTTGTGCTTTTGAAAGGTATCGGTTCGTACCAGTCATTTTGTAAATTTCATTTTAAAAGCATTTGTATTTCATTAGTCTACTTCATTTACTAGGCTTTTCATACTAGGTGTGTAGTTATTGTTAAAACTGTACATGATCTATTAATTGATAGTCATGGTAAATTCATTGACGGTTATTTTTGATTCCACGTATTGTATGCTCGTGTGATTGTGAACCGATATATTTCAAAATTGTATACATGTAATTAGTGTGCTACATTTGTAAATTCATTTACTATACATTATTTAATTATCATCATTCTGTGAATGTGTCACTAGAGTTTGGTAGTGACCTACTTCTGAAAAATACGGTACCATATTTATTCAATTAAGTGTATGTTATTTATACAAATCGGTGTCGACATAGAAGTTCGATTACCTGGTTGTATAAATAGGGTTTCTTTATGCTGTATTACTAACACACATCCCTGCATGTCATTAATCACAAGTTGCACATATTAATTAAACTTATTGTTCCGGCAACATTGAATCGTGAGTAGCAGAAAGAAAGGTATGTAAGTGCGTAGATGTTGTTGTAGTATCGGATAGATCTATATTGTATATTATATTTATGTGATCTGTGTTACCCCATATATTCCTACGCCCCAGTATAATATTACCCATATAACTAGGTTATATATACGCCCTTGCTAAGGCCTGTGGTTGTCATTCTTTTCAGAGGGTAATGTTGTTCCAAATTTCGTGTTTCAGGTATAGATAGATGCCAGTAGGAGCACCAATTTCTATTTGCCATACAACATATGGTATATATATAATCACTGTTAAATCAATTAAATTTATTTTCAGGATTATATGTATATTGTGTTACAGTCCAGTAATTGTGTATTTTTTACAGTCCATTAAATTTTGGGTTGTGTGTATTGTGTTAAAATATAGTCTGTGTTTAGTTACAGGTATACAGTATTGATTGTGGATAGGTTAAATTCCTGATCTGTTTACATACAATCAGTTTACACCTTTTCATTGTGACCTACTTATTTATTGGTCAGTTCAGCCTTTATATTGAAGTTGTTACATTGTATAGACAGTTATAATTAGCTACTGTTGATTCTCAACAGAGTATTAAAGGCCAACCATACATTTGTTTTATAGCATATATAATTCTTGCGTTTGTAATTTTTTTGCGAAATATTTTTGCGTTTCAACAATTATTTATCGCGATATTACGTACGGTTGCGACGGTATTTTTGCGCCGTATTCGCGTGTCCACTATTGATTTTGTTGCATATTTTTGTGCAACTCTTGTATTTATTGTCCTTATATCCTGGTTATAATTTTTATAATGGATACACCAGGAAAGGAGAGCACTCCTGGAGGATTACCCCCGGGGATGATGGACCAGGTTTATAAACAGTTGAGTGAGCATTTTGACTTGGTTCCAAAGTCGGCTCAAGCACCCCCACCGCCCTTGCCCTTGCCCTTCACTTCTTTCAGAGGCAGACGGTTTGACATTCCAGACAACAGTGCAGATAGTACCCCACCAGTGCAGTCTTATCTTAATAGACCACCTTCTGGATTTCCTTTTGTTTCAACCCCCAATGTACTTCCATATCCGACACAGTTTTCATCCAACCCTCCTAAAATACCCAGCTTCTCGGGTGATGAACCTATCAACAAGGGGGAAGTGCCTTACGTTATATGGAGATATGAAGTCCAATGTATGATGAACAATCCGGAAATATCAGCCACCAACCTGTTGTACACTGTGCGCAGTTCCCTTCGTGGTTCTGCCCGTATGATGGTGATTCCGCTAGGTCAGGAGTCAACACTTGTCCAGATTATGGATAAGCTAGACTGCATGTTCTCAGATGCATCGACCAAAGAGGACCTGATGACAGAATTTTTTAATTCCTCTCAGGCAGCGGACGAATCAGTAACATCCTATGCATGTCGCCTAGAAACGTTGTTACAGGCCATCATCAATAAGGGTCAGTTACCAGGTGTTGCAAGGAATGACATACTTCGTCATAAGTTCTGGACAGGGTTATCCTCGGATATGTTGCGACTACAAACCCGCCACAAGTATGATACCCTGGCGGACTACAACCAATTACTTCGAGAAATCCGCAAAGTTGAGAAAGAGATGTTGCGCACTTCGACTTCTAATCTCAACTCTTCTTCAACTGGTAATGTTCTACAGACAACTCCTTTCTCTAAGAAGGTTTCTGTTAAGAACAATACAGTTACTGCGGACTCAGACGTGCAACAACAGTTTTCTTTATTGGAAAAGAAAATGCATTATCGCTTGGATCAGTTCGATACCAAAATCACTTCCTGGGAGAACATTATGGACAAGAAGATTAACTCCAAGTTCGACCAGATTTTACAGAAGCTGGACTCCACCCACAACCAGCAACAACAACATCAGTCATTCTCTCTACCACCACAACCATTTAGTACCAACAGAGGTCGCGGTCATAGACCTGGGAGATACAGTGGTGGCAACCAAGCTTCTGGTTATAGTCAGCAGGATTACAATCCGCAAGGATCACACCTGCAGCCGAACTCCGGACCAAGGTCATTTGGTCGCGGAAGAGGCAATTTCCCAATATCGCCAATCGTTAAACTAGATACCGTCTCTGTTGAGGGCCAAACAGGGACTGGTTATCAAGTTGCCCAAACAAACCCACACCCACCAGAACAACAATTTGTGAACCGTCTTATAGGTTCACCGAATGAACATGATATTGTTATCAACGGCAGTTCTTTTAAAGCCTTGGTTGATACTGGTAGTCAAGTAACCACTCTTTCTCTTTCTTGTTTCAAGAGACTTTCAGATGTTGTATTACAACCTCTCACCACTCTTGGTCTTGACTTATCAATTGCTGATGGTTCACGCATGGGGTACTCAGGTTATTTTGAGTCTACCAACACATTACCGTT
Source organism: Archivesica marissinica (assembly GCA_014843695.1). Taxonomy (NCBI): domain Eukaryota; kingdom Metazoa; phylum Mollusca; class Bivalvia; order Venerida; family Vesicomyidae; genus Archivesica; species Archivesica marissinica. Next base: position 11,288,661 of record CM026399.1, on the reverse strand, counting down.
TTTATCTGTTTTTAAATTGGATATTCCTGTTCTGGTCATCCCAGACAATAGTTTTAACAGAACGTGTCCCGTCATTGTGGGAACAAACGTTCTTAGAAGGTGTAAGACATGTTTGTCCCCATCTTCAGACAATTCTACTGTTGACATCCCAGTAGAATGGAAGTCGGCGATGGATAGCCTCGACTCCCGGACCTTCTCAGTAAAAGCGTGCGGTACCAAAACAATTACGGTAGCACCATATGAGACAGTTACTATCAATGGGATAGTCCGTAATTTCGACAACAACATCTCATCTGTTGTCACTGAGACACCGGAAACTGTTACAGGTTATACAGTATGTCCTCGGATTGTTAAAGTCAATCAACAATCCACAGTTAAAGTCCCAGTCAGGATTTGTAATATGACTGCGAAGACTTTATCTTTTAAACCCAAAACCCAGATTTGTGAAATTTCTGAAGCAACAGTTGTGGATGATCTTTCTACATATATTTGCCAGGATACATCTTCAGATACCTCTCCCGAAGACCTGGGTGTCAACGTTGACAATACAAATTTGTCTCCGTCTCAAGTTTTGCGGTTTCAACAAGTCCTGGGTAAATGGAAACATGTATTTTCAAAAGACAGTCAGGACTTGGGTAAAACAAATCTTGTACAGCACAAGATAGTGTTAGAGGACAATACACCGTTTAAAGACCCATACAGACGAATCCCTCCAGCCATGTATGAGGAAGTGCGTCAGCACATAAAGGAAATGTTGGAGGCAGACGTTATTCGAGAGTCTGATAGTCCTTACTCTTCTAACATTGTTTTGATTAGAAAATCCTCCGGTGCACTCAGGTTTTGTGTGGATTGGCGTCGATTGAACAACAAGACCCGTAAGGATGCTTTTATGTTACCCAGATTTGACGACACTATTGATGTCCTTTCTTCTGCCAAATATTTTAGTAAACTTGACCTACATTCAGCTTACTGGCAGGTCGAAGTTGCAGAAGAGGATAAGGCCAAAACAGCTTTTAGTGTCGGAGCACTGGGGTTTTATGAGTGGACCCGGATGGGTTTCGGACTCACCAATGCACCCGCAACCTTCCAGCGACTGATGGAAAAATGCATGGGTGATATGCATCTTAGAGAATGTTTAATTTTCTTAGATGACATCCTTATTTTCTCCTCTACATTTGAGGAACACCTAGGGAGGATTGAATCCGTCTTTCAACGGTTGGATCAGCATCACTTGAAGCTTAAACCTTCAAAATGCGAATTCTTCAAGAAATCCGTAACTTACTTGGGTCATGTCGTTTCTGATCAAGGTATTTCTACGGATCCCGGTAAAGTTTCCGCCGTTAAAGATTGGCCAGCATGTCACGATCTGAAATCTCTCAGACAATTTCTTGGATTCTCGGGCTATTACAGAAAATTTATAAAGGATTATGCCCAGATTGTACAGCCGTTAAACTCCTTATTAGAAGGACATGGTTTTAACCAGAAAAAATCCAAGAAAAAGACCAAGAAGACCAAGACACCCGTTCCATGGATATGGAGTGATGCCCAGCAAGCTGCCTTTGATACAATCAAAGATAAATTAACATCACACCCAATCTTGGCATATGCAGACTATTCCCAACCTTTTATTCTGCACACGGATGCATCCTCCCTTGGATTAGGAGCAGTACTGTACCAGGTCCAAGACGGGAAGGAGCGTGTTATTGCATACGCATCCCGAAGTTTGAGACCCAGTGAGAGGAATTATCCTGCCCACAAGATGGAATTTCTAGCCCTTAAGTGGAGTATCACAGATAAATTCCATGACTACTTGTGTGGGAATGACTTTAAGGTGGTTACTGACAATAATCCCTTAACCTATGTCAAAACCTCTGCAAAGGTTGATGCAACAGGCCACCGTTGGCTAGCAGAATTAGCCAATTACAATTTTCATATTGAATACCGTAGTGGCAGCCAAAATGGAGACGCAGATGGATTATCTCGTCGATACGTTTTTCAAGACGAAATGAAAGCGATTTTTCAAGGTGCTGTAAATGCTACACCACTTGTCGACTGTGTATCAGATTCGGCAGTTCCTCATTCGGCCGATGAGATGTTTGAATCTGAACATGTCAACAAGATTGACTGGAAAGCTGAGCAATTGAATGATTTTACCATTTTAAGGGTGATTGACCTCCTCGAAAGCGGTTTTCTTCCCAGAGGGAGAGGATCCGAGTCAAAAGCTGTACAGCGTTTTCTCCGAGAATGGAACAGACTTCATCGCGATGAGGGAATTCTGTACAGAACCGCTTTCTTGGACGGCCAGTCAGTTCGTCAACTTGTTTTACCTGAATCCCACAGGACTATTGCCTTGAAGGGTATTCATGACGATGCTGGTCACCAGGGCAAGGAAAAGACCCTTTGGCTGGGCAGACAACGGTTTTACTGGCCTGGGTTGGAAGAGGATGTTAACAAGTACATCACCAATTGTAGCTCATGTATTAGACGAAAGACCCCTGTCAAACCTTTCGCAGAGCTTGTACCAATTTTTACCTCTAGACCTATGGAGCTAGTGTGCATCGACTTTTTAAAGCTCGAACCTAGCAAAGGTGGTGTGGAAAACATACTGGTTATAGTGGATCACTTCACCAGATATGCTCAAGCAGTGCCATGTCGCAACCAGACTGCACAAACCACTGCCAATGCCTTGTATGACCATTATTTCCGTTTTTATGGTTTTCCCGAGCGACTTCACAGTGACCAAGGTCGAAATTTTCTTAGTATGACTATACAGGAACTGTGTAAGCTCACGGGCATTCGTAAAAGCCGTACAACGCCGTACCACCCTATGTGTAATGGTTCAGCAGAACGATTCAACGGCACTCTTCTGCGCATGCTTGGTACCTTAGAGGAACACCAAAAGAGCGACTGGAAATCGTATATCGCCCCTCTTGTTCAGGCATACAATGGTACCAGGAGTGACGCAACCGGTTTTTCGCCACACTATTTAATGTTTGGGTGGCATCCTCGACTTTCTGTCGATGCCTACTTAGGCACAGATCCACAAGACATTGGTGAATTCACACCTACGACATATGTAGCCAAACTAAAGAACCGGCTAGAATATGCATATAGGGCAGCTGCCAATGAAGCTGGCAGGCAGGCTGCCAAGAACAAGGACAGGTACGACTGTAAAGTTCGTGAGTCCAAGATAGAAGTTGGAGACCGTGTACTTGTAAAGAAAGTCGGTATCAAGGGGACACATACACTAGCAGACAGATGGGATCGCGACCCTTATGTTGTGCTAGCTATGCCGAACCCCGACATAACAGTATTCCGTGTACAACTTGAGAATGGCAAAGGACCAATCCAGACGTTGCATAGGAATATGCTCCTGCCATTCAATTGTGTACCCAGAGATACACCGACGGTGGATGTAAGTGTAGAATCTGAGATAGGCCCTATCCGCAAGGAGTTGGCCAGAACCAATCTCAAGACACCACCAGTACATGTACCTCACGCAATCCAATCTGATAGTTCCGATTTAGATAGCGAAGGCGAAAGCGTCACACTATACATACCTCCAGCTTTGCGAAAGCATAATCACCCTGGATTGCTGCCTCCGACGATACCTAAGATGGTTCCTGCGACTACTGGTAGTCCAACCCATATTCCTAGCCGTATCGTCGAGAACAATCCAGGAGTGCAACACTCAACCAGATCTAACTCTGCGACATCTCAACCCTCTGTACCCAGTTTACTTGGTACCGGTAGTGTGATACCTGAACCATCAGTACAGAGATCTGTCTCACATTTAGAGTCCATAATAGACCAACCTGTTGTCGTCCCTGCTGGCAATGCCCAAACTCCTGAACCGACCCGTCGTCTGGTGCGCCAAAGGAAGCCACCGGGCCGGTATGGAGAATGGGTGGTCCCATTGACGGCAGTACCAAACACTGACAAGGTTGTGTACTATGTGTAAGACAGCGTCAGATATTGAGTTTTTAATTGTTTCAAAATATACTGTATTCTGGTATTTTACTGTGTAAGTGCAATGTTTGAATCATTCTATATCAGTATATATACAATGCGCGTACATTAGTATCTTTAATTACATTGTATCGGTTGTTATGTTTTTATTTCAGTTTGTAAAATTATTTCAGTTGACAATGTCGGATGTTGGATAGTGAATGATGCAGTAAATAAAATTGTTATTATATAGCTTGATTATTTGGATTGATCTACAATATTCATTTAGTTTCAGGTAATTAAAACGTCAGGAGAACTTTTCTCCAAGAGGGGGAACTATGTAACCCATGTCATATTTATGTTAAAGGGAAATAATTATTGATATTTAGTACATGTACATTATAATGTTTCCAAACCCTGCTGCAAGCGTACCACCCAATAGTTTCCCTATATGGCCTAATAAAATCACTGGTCTGAATCATATCATAATTATATAGCCTGGTCCCATACTATGTCTTTGTATAAGATATACTAGTCTTCACTACTATTGTGTATAAAGTATTATGGGTGAGTGATTGTGAGTGACAATCAGGTCAGATGTGTGAATGAGTGAACTAACTCAACTAATTAGGTGCACTTTCCAACTAACTTGTTCAAGACCCTTATCCCACACTCTATCTCTACTAGTCAAACGGATACGTTGCAAAGCTATCCTGTTTACGTTAAAATATACTTTACTAGTAACTATATACATATATACATTATATGTATCAGCTGATAGCCGGACTCTGGTAATGTAATGTTTTATCTTTGATAGTTTACATTGTAAAATATTTATTTGAAATGCTTGAATTGGAATTGTGTATTTACTATTTTGTATTGTGAAATTAAGTAGAATGATTTGTACATAATAATATTATGTATATATTGTATTTTACAGGCTCTTTATATCCATATATACGAAAATACGGAAACAACCAGAGTTTGTCATATCTATAAACTCCCCGGTCTACAACATATCCTGTTGTTTTGCTCGGCGCAGGAGAATATTCCGATACATGGAGATATTGCCTTCATCACCGCTTGTTAGTTTCATAAGTTCATCGATGTAAATATCTTTGGGAAGATTATGTAAGGCGTTATCCAATGTCATAAAGAATTGCTGGTTCGCAATGGGTTGGCTATTTATGCAGTCGTGTGAATTTATTGAATCGTCAAGCGCGAAAAGTAGGGGCAAACACTAGTATACCCGATTCACAGTAGCGCACCCTGGACAGTGGTATATACTCGGTGCCTTATAAGCTTCTGGGTGATCTAGGCGCTGCCACCCGGGGTTACCTCCTAACAGTCGAGGGCATAATCAGGTGCCGAATGGCAGCAGGTGCCCGTCTGCCCGTGTTCCTAGGGAGACTGCCACTCCCGAAACGGGTCGCCGCTCTAGTAGGGTTCGCCCTACTTTACTGGTCGTGCTCACCCAGGCTCGCAGGTGTCGGCCGCACGGTAGTGGTGAGGCTGGGCAACATCGAAGGTCTAAAGCCTTTGGTACTGACTTTCAAGTCGCCGAGTGGCTGTCGACTCCACGAGTAGTTGAGAACCCATTGTAAATCGTAAAAGATCATTTCTCTTTGACAAGTTTTGGAACCATGGATCCCATCTTTAACATTGCATTCTGGTAGATTTATTGATACGTCATAGTTAAAAAGGCACATCGTAGTGCCTTGAACTATGAAGAGATCAATAACAGTTGAACTAGTAGATGTACTACCGTATTAAGTTTAATAGTAGGTCATTTAATATTGCTTGTATGTCAGTTTTTTAGTGCTGCCATTTTTTTGTTCAATCGCTAGTGTGGCGTCGCCTAGCGATTTTGGAAAGTTCCACCAATTTTGTGTCGGGTCGACCATATTCTGGTAGTTCGACCAGCATGGGGTATATAAACGACCAAGTGTGGGTCGGAGATTCATCACAGACGGGTCTGTAGTCCAGTGGTAACACGCTGGACTGGTAATCAATGGATCGCAGGTTCGATCCCCCGTCTGACCCTAATACAATTAACAGTTTTTCAGATGGGACTTTAAACCGAGGTCTCGTGTCGGTGCTTTACATCGTGCACGTAAAAGAACCAGAGGAGACTCTGGAATGGGTCTCTGTCTGTCTGTGCACTATCCTCCAAAAATCTAAAATTACTAATCTCTTCAGGAGGCGTCGCTCATATGGGCAACCGATAGCGACGATAAATAAACATAAAACACACGGAGATTCATTATGATTTTAGCTTTCGTTCGGGTCACAGGGATTCGGCACGTTTGGGGGTACTAGTATATATATTAAGTACTTAATTATATATACTAGTACCCCCAAACGTGCCGAATCCCTGTGGTTCGGGTGGGACATATAGAGTGGTGGAACCTATGCTCGGCGTATTCCTATGGTCGGCGTATTTTCCATTTTCATCCGTATTTAAAATATTTATATAGTTCTAGGCTAATTTCACCGACAGAGCTGAAGCATGGTTCAATAGCATTCCGTTGAGTGTATTGATAGGCTGATGCAACTCAACCGTGACTCGTCCAGCAGACGAATATAAACAAGCAAATCATTAGGAGAATACTTCCACCGAAACGGTTACGGTGTATGAGCAATTCGGGTAGCTATCCGAATTTAAAAAATCTACACCTAACCCGAAAAATAGTGTCTATACCATTTCTGATTAAGACCAATAAGTGTTCTTATTCAATGATGATCAAAATAAGATATTCAACAAGTTGTGGTGGATAAAAAATAACAAGTAGGCCTACACCGTGCATAGGTACCCTGAAGTGTAGTGTCCGTGGTCCAGTGGTAGAGCGTCGGATTTAGTTTATACAAATTTATTTTAGCTCGATTGCGAAACAAGTTCTTATAACTTAATATGTTAATCACTCTCGAGACCTCATTCCTGATGGAATCCATCGCCATGAGGGAGAGAGAAGAGGCAACGTGGAATTTAAATGCCTTGCCTAAGGGCACACTCGTAACGGCTCCAGCGTGGCTCGAACTCCAGACCTTTCGCACCTGAAGCAAACGCGCATCCACTGCGCTATCACGACTTCCACTCGGATTTGGAATCGAACGGTCCCGGGTTAGCTAATTATGAAGTGATATGCAGTAGATTAATATTGAGATGTTGTAAACATACATTAAGTCGAACACATGCTAGAGATATTTCTGTTGTCACTAGTAATTATGTAAGGAGCTCACAACGTGGAAACAGCATTAAATTATATGTACATGTATATATTAGGCTCATCGAGAGATATTAGGCGCATCAGTACTTAGATCAAGAAAACATCTGAGAACAGCACTTGACAACTTATGCAAATACATTGAACGTTCACCAAATACCAAGGTTATGTTTGACGATACACGTGTGTGCGTCGAGCTGATGAATGGGAACTTCTCTGTGAAGGAAAGTCCAATTTCATAATTCCATTCACAAGACTATGGTTAGATCATACACTGGTTTTTTTATTTAAGTTTATTCACAGGAACTTGACATTTTATCCATAAGCCACCAACGGTCTCGTACCTCTATCCTAGGACACCCCCTTTTTAATAGAGGGGGTGTCCTAGGATAGAGGTACGAGACCGTTGGTGGCATATGGATACAAGTTCCTGTGGTTTATTTAACGTCGCTACCGGTTTCCCATTTGAGCGACGGACAGTTTACCTAACAAACACCGATGATGATGATTCCGTTTATTTACCCTCGCCACCGGTAAACCATATGGGCGAGCTAACGTGCTTTCGCACCGTCGATTATTCGCTGAGATGAAGTGTTGAGTCGTCGGTGTCTTGTAGAGTAGTGTAGATTGAAGTTTGTAGATTCCCGTGAAGATTATGGTCCAAGATGATTAGGTTACTCGATGATTATTCTTTGTTGGTTATGTCTAAGTTGTTTAAATCCAAGATGATTGTGGTACTGGTAGTTAAAGGTGGTTGAAGGTCTGGTCGCTGACTGGATGAAGAAATGAGGTCATCCAGTCGCTGTGGAGGCGCTTCTTCATCGTTGACCCAGTTATGGAGCGATACCAAACGACAGGGTGACGTTCCCTGCGCCTGGCATCATCTCCCCGACAACAGGGTGACAAGCCCTGTGCCGGTTTCCTGGGTCGGCTCACAGCAGCAAAATGGTTCTGTTGTTCCGTCGTTGTCCACCCGTTGACGCATCCGGGGTCGAGGTCGCATCCCTCCATCCCCAACGGACTTCATTGGTAGACGGATAAAAGAGTTCGAGGGTGTGCCTCTTCAGCGCCCCAGTGTTAGCTGTCGCCGATCTAGGTAAGTGTTGACACTCCGAAGGGTCGATGCGGGTCCTCGTCTGTATGCGTCATCGGCGTGGATTGGTCACTTCGAAACGGTGACACAATCTCCCAATGTGAGCTTAGGATGACATCCTCAGGAGGTTCCTTCATTCCGTGGCAGGGTGACAATGCCTGGTCTTTCTGTACTCGGTCCCTTGTAGGGCCACCCTCCTCACTGTTGGTCACCCCGCAGCAGCATTTATACGGATCTGGCAGTTAGACATCTGGTCGTCGGTTGTCACTCAGGGGAGCGTGGATGCCACGACCGTTGTCGCTCCCTCAGGTCCGCTGTCTCGTCGTCCGCTGGAGAAGTATAAGGAGGAGAGGAAAGATTGAAAAAGCCAGCAAGATAGTGTGGTAAAATGCACTATCTAGAAGAGGCGGCGGGTCTGTCCTATAGCCGTGGGTCCACATGCGCCTCCCCCTTCGCAAGATCGACGACCAGAAGATCCCAGAATCCTACGCTGCTGCTGCGGGATGTGCCCCGGTCACGACGTGCACGTCGTGAGGAGATCGACCGAGTAACAAACACCTGTCCTGGGGCGAATATATATAGTAGGGTGACCTATAAGGCTATATACTAGTCTGTGTTTAAAACTCGACACTATTTATGTTTAAGAATGTCGTCACATAGGTTACAACTAGAGGCCGGCAGGTGGTCTATGCCTGTACGGACACCTGTGTCCGAAAGAAAATGTTTAACCTGTAATATAATTGAAGATGAGTACCATTTTATCATTGAGTGTAATATGTATGCTAATATTAGAAACTTGTATATATCTAGAAAATACTGGATCAGACCGAATATGTTAACATTTTCTGAACTCATGAACTCAGTAAATAAGCAGGAAATACGAAATTTAGGTCTGTATATTTATAAGGCATTCATAATTAGAAATACAGTCATGTGTAGAAGTTAGTTGAATTACAATTATGCTTTTGCTTTGAGTACAAATGATGCTATGTATTATACATATTTAAAACGTTATATAGGTGTATACTATATATGATAATGTTGTACAGGTATACTTGTGATGCTATATACTATTGAAAAATGTATTTAATAATTTGTTATATAGCCGAGGTATGTAATACATATAATAATGCTGTATATGTATACTTGTTATTCACTGGCCGAATCTTGTTATCTTCGCTTTCGAACAAGATAGACTGATGGTGGAACAGCGTTGTAGCGTTGCATAGTATTCAGAATGTGCATATGGAGTGCAACATTTTGATCCTGAGATGGCATTTATCATTACGATTAAGATACAAATGGAGAATTATTTTCGCTATGATTTGGAGAAAATAGCAATTAAGAACAGTTATAAATGCGTATGTTTTCTATATGTTTGTGCTAGCTTACATACTATTTATGTTGTATTAGGTGTGTTCTCATGTGATTGGAAAGTTGAATGGAATTTAATTAATTAATCTATGTATATGTCATGTAATATTAATCTACAAAGCCGCTCTGAATTAAATAAATGGATGCGTTCTGATTTACAAATAAGACCACATGTTAAATTTATTTTATTTAACATTTAGCAATGAATATGGTTACGAAGGGTTTACTAATCGGCCATGTTATACAACTTTGCAACAACTTCAATTTTGTATGTTTGGTTTTGTGTTTTGTTGTGTCTTTTGACCTTCTCCTTGTTAGAAATAAAGAACTATTTTGCTTTAATTATAAGACACATATCAGATAAATATTACATGTATTTACACATAGATATAAATATAAATGGCTGTGGGAGCTCATTTGTATAAAATGTATGCTTTATGTTTGCACTGTTCGCTAACTGTATATAATATGTATGTATGTCCTCATGGGCTTGACAGCCTATTGGAATTTAATAAAATAAACTAAACTAAAACATAAGTATTAAAGGATTACAGTTTGTAAGCCATCCCACTTTGTATCAGTATTTCCTAAACATATACATTCAACAATTTCCTGTGTTGCATATGTTTTAATTTGTTAACATTCTGGTTATTTATGTATATCTGTTATGCAATTGCAAGCGATCACAAACATTAAAACGAAGCATACGCTGAATTTATACCTTAGGTTTACATTTTATGTTTCAAGATTTAGTTTAAACATATTTATTTTCTAATATGTACATGAATATTACTATACAGTTTACGGGTGATCTCTCCTTCATAATTAATGATAAACCCAAAAAATTTTTTGTTTTTTTTTTTTTTTTTTTGTTTTTTGTGTTTTTTGTTGTTTAAAAATTTTTTGACAAATCACAAAAAAAAAAAAAAAATTTTTATTTTTAAGAAAACCGAAAAAAAAAAAAAAAAAAAAAAAAAAAAAAAAAAACGGATGAATGGACAGCACACACCGGTGGTACTGGAATGTAAACACAGTAGACTGTAATGTGGCTCAACATGGCGACCGTAATAAATATAGCACTTTCAATTTAGTAAATTTGTGATACGACAGCGATATTTTGACCGTCTTTTTAATGTGTGGGTCGGTCACATTTCTCACATGACAAATATCTGATGAATACGATCGTATTTGTCACATCGGTGTGATATATGTGATCTGTGATATATGTGATCTGTGATATATAGGATCATGCACAATATGCATAATAGAATATTGCAACCTTAGTGTTGAATCCATATGTTTCGCCTACATCCAAATAATGGCTTACACCGAGAATCGCAGTCATGAAGCCACACGCTCATTGCAAACGTGCTAAAAGGTGAAGTAATCCGAGTACGTTATGTCGACAAAGGATGCTGTCGTGATATAATTATTGCGCAATATTTATGTGGACGTTTAAACGCTAGCCAGACATGAGACTGAAAACGATGACATCTTCAAATTACAAGGAATATTACTGTTTTGACGTTGTTCCTTTAAAATATGAATAATGATTATAGACAATTTGAAGAATGAGACAGCAATCACGATTTCCTAATCATCTACTCCTTAGAATATGGTAATGTGGTCGCCAGATCGGACAGGTGCGCAATCGTTGTAAAATAAATAAAGTTTAAAATTCAATAATATCTTGATTTGCAACACATTCAAAGCAAACACATAATGTAGTTTCAATGATGATGGCATAATGCGAAGCTTAGCTAAAACATATTTTAATTTAACCACAATACAAAATGGATGATGAAAAGTTAAATACTGTGAATCATCGGTAAATTGTGAAGTCATCGGTATCGGCATTGATTACGGAGCCCGGGCTCAGTACTGTTGACGTAAAAGAGGACATACAATTGATCTGTTACATTGCTTACTGACTGAAATATAGTGTGATGTTTCCCTTCAATACATTCAGATTCCTATTAATAACAAGTCACAATTTCAAAAAAGATTGTTTTTATGATGTAATTCTACTCGCTACAAACTAGCATTTACACAACAGTTTCAGTACACAAACTTAATAAAGTAGGACAATTCATTCCTATTCTTCGTATGATAATATTATGATCAATTACTGTGTCAATAGTGGTTTGTTCTATTTTAATCGGGAATAATCTTTCATAATTATGAATCATAGTCTTTTCAATTTGATGAAAAATTTATATAGAGATACTTTAAAGTAATGTTGAGTATATGTTACCTTGAAACGTTACTATTGATGCAGATACAATATGTAAGTATAAGACGTATATATAAGCGAACTCGCAAAAGAGCAAACCATATTTTCACATATATATAGCATTACTAATACACATTCTTCCTTGCTATTTTAACTAATTAATTTTCATCAGTAAATGAGGTTTAGGCGACCTACAAGTGGAATTTCCAAAACGGTTAATACAACCCGGAAGGGTCGTTTCTTTATTACCCAATCCAACTATACAGTGGCGGTAATCGTGTGATATTACCGTTTAGATGTAGGTTAATCACATTTCTCCTGAAATAAGTAATATAATGAAACTTCTTTGTGATTATTGATAGCACATAATTAATAATTTATTCATGATACATAATGCTGTGTAACGCATTATTTTAGAGCCTGTTTAAATAACCTTGTTATGTCAACAAATGTAGTATACGACGTTTGTTTATTAGTTGAAATAGTCGGACTCAATACAACCTGTATTTGGTTACCATGTGAACATAAAACAGCTTCTTAGCAAACGCTACAAGGGTAATAACTTTTCAATACTATGTCCGATTACGTGAAGCAAGATAATTGCATACATCAGACAAGAATTGTTTGGATGTTGATACAAGTGCAAAAACATTGCACTAAATTGTATCCTAGATTGGAAACATTATAGAAAGTACTTCAACGATATATGAAATACACTGTATAAATGATGTTCAAATTACAGCAACTTACATATTAGGCATTCACCGTGTACATGCTCAATATGGGTATTTAGTTATGGCATAGTGTGATTTATATTGCTGAACAATCGATTTATGATTATGGTATCTAGTTAATGAGTTCTTTCACGTACATATATTTTCACTGTTTGGCTTTGACCAGAATCAGAAAATGTTACAATATGCAATATCAATCACACATATTTCAGGTCTCTGTTTAAGTCTCTGATATTCCTAATAAGCGTGATAGTGACGCCAACACTGGGGCAAGTGTAATTGCTTGCTCTATTATTTCGTTTATACAAATTTATTTATTGCGAAAATCAGGTTCTGACAACATTATATTAATCACTCGAGAGAGGCATTTGGAATTTAAGTGCTTGCCTAAGGGCACATTCGTAACGGCTCCAGCTGGGCACGAACTCCGGTCCTTTCGCACCTGAAGTAAACGTTATACCACTGCGCTATCACGACTTCCACTATTATTTGGACAGTCAATGAAATATGGTTGACAGGAAACAATTGAAAATTGATGGACGACAAAGCACATTTAGCTCATGTCATGACCCAGCCCAAGATGGAGAGACATACTTGGTGTCACCTAGCAGCTATGCTACCAGGCTACATACGTATACCCGGTCTTGTGGGGTCACATCGCCTACTTTGCTCGCTACACAGTACCAAAGAGGCCCGGAACCGTAATTATGTTGTTTTAGAAGGTGTGCGTCCTAGTGAACCTAAGTAGTAGAGTTAACCCGCCAAGATGGAGAGGTCATACTTGGTGTCACCTAGCAGCCCTCATGATCAAGGACTGTATAAGTTATTACCGGTCTGGTGAGGTCACAGCGCCACTTTGCCTCGCTAAACAGTACCAAAGAGGACCCGACGAACCAGAACCGTAAGTCTGTTGATTTTGGAAGAACAGGGTGCGTCCTCAGTTGACTAAGTGTAGTGTCCACCTAGCCCAAGATGGAGAGGCATACTTGGTGTCACCTAGCAGCTATGATACCTGGCTGCATACGTATACCCGGTCGTGTGGGGTCACATCGCCTACTGTGCTCGCTACACAGTACCAAAGAGACCCGGAACCGTAATTCTGTTGCTTAATGAAGGCTGGCTGAAGTGAAAGATTTACATACGCACCGTTAAATTACACCGTTTTACAAGACGGGCGATAACTCTTCACATTTCCGGTTCTTAATGCTTGTTAGAAATAAATGGTGGCCACTGTTGGCGGCTGGCTTGTGTTTATCTTACATTTTGGAGCTTATGTCAACGGTAAAAACAAACATAACCCGGCTGAAAACGGTGTCATAATATTCAAAATGTGTGTAATAAATACATTAATGTAGATCGTAGAACACTAATTATTAGCATTCTTGTTGCCATGCCATGCCATGCCGCCATTTCATGTGTTTTGTAACTTAAATGTTGATCAGTTCCTTTCCAAATCTGATTTGAGGGATGACCATGTTTCTTAATATTCACAATACAGTTCTGTATTTATCTTAATTACCATCCTTTGTTCTCAGTGCAGTTTTGGCGTGCGAATCATCAACTAGAAGAAAGAGTATATGTATTAATTACTAGTGTAATTATGTATA
>CM026399.1:11223705-11272445 GCA_014843695.1 Archivesica marissinica | reverse complement strand
TGACCGTGTATAAGTAGATATACGGTATATCAATGATGTCTGACCGTGTATAAGTAGATATACGGTATATCAATGATGTCTGACCGTGTATAAGTAGATATACGGTATAACAATGATGTCTGACCGTGTATAGGTAGATATACGATATATTAATGATGTCTGACCGTGTATAGGTAGATATACGGTATATCAATGATATCTGACCGTGTATAAGTAGATATACGGTATATCAATGATGTCTGACCGTGTATAAGTATATATATACGGTATATCAATGATGTATGACCGTGTATAAGTATATATATACGGTATATCAATGATGTCTGACCGTGTATAAGTATATATATACGGTATATCAATGATGTCTGACCTGCATATGTAGATATATACGGTATATCAATAATGTATGACCGTGTATAGGTAGATATACGATATATCAATGATATCTGACCGTGTATAGGTATATATACGATATATCAATGATGTATGACCGTGTATAGGTATATATACGATATATCAATGATGTATGACCGTGTATAGGTAGATATACGATATATCAATGATATCTGACCGTGTATAGGTATATATACGATATATCAATGATGTATGACCGTGTATAGGTAGATATACGGTATATTAATGATGTGTGACCGTGCATAGGTAGATATAAGATATATCAATGATGTCTGACCGTGTATAAGTAAATATACGGTATATCAATAATGTATAACCGTGTATAGATATACTCTATATCAAGGGAATCTGTCAATGTGTCGCTACATTAAAATGTTACATCACAGCCATGCCGTAAATCCGAACGCTTAGTTGCATCAACTATTTGCATAATCCGATTAGTGCAGTTGTTAGCACGCTCGCTTCACACCAATGCAACCCAGGTTCGATCCTCGGACCGGGGAAGTATGTGAGATGGTACGGTGGTCGCCAGATGGAACATGTGATTCCCCCATATGACCACATATACGCTTTCATCCGCGCCAACCATTAATATATGTTAATATATATCGCCATTACTATTCCCCCATTAATTGGTAGCCTTGTAAACGTACTCCAACGTGGAAAGGGATTCACATGTATACCCTTTAAGCCTGTATTATAGATGCCACTAACATGTTCTTCCATAACAAATGGTACCGACTCTCGCAAACGGCGCCATGGATAGCTTCATACGCACCCTTGCGGTCGGGATCATTAACAAAACAAAGGTTTTAACTGGTGCAGTATTTTGACCATCCTAAAATGAGTAATGTTGTTATTCACCAGATTGTCTGATTTCAGGTTTCAAGAAAAATTGTGGATATGTGGGGGTGGTACCAGAATCTCGAGACGCAATTTGTGAAAATTTGTATCGATTAAATGAGACATGGGACATGTTGAAATAAATATGTATGCATTGTTGTGGATATAAATGTGTGTGCATACAAATATAAATGTGTGTGCATACAAATATAAATGTGTGTGCATACAAATATTAGTGTTGTGGAAATAAATGTGTGTGCATACAAATATTATTGTTGTGGAAATATGTGTGTGTGCATACAAATATTATTGTTGTGGAAATAAATGTGTGTGCATACAAATATTATTGTTGTTTATGAACGTGCTCATTCTTGCATTGTAGATACAAAATGTATGTTTCTACACTGATTAAGATCCAAATGTATCGTTGTTGGCGGCATGGGGTTGCGCATTTGGATCGGATAAAACGGCAAAACACATGTTGTGGGGGGGTGAGTGTGTGTCCGCGCCGTATGTGCGTTCGTACTCAGGGACATGCCTTGTATTTCGACAGTCAGTATTGTTCTTATCTTGCTGCGGAAAACAAGTCTGCCACATAATGACCATCATGGTTAAATATGGATAAGGATTACTTAGGTAAAAATGACCCATGAGGTACAACAATTTACAAACACGACCATAACAAATAATTGTGACAACTTGTGCGGAGAAGGCAGAGTATGCATTATAATTTTAAAATTAATCACAAGAATATACTAGCGTACCAATGTTCATAATTTATATATCAAACATGCATTTACTTCCATTAAGAATATCACAGAGTACAACAGGTCGATTGGGCCAATCCCTACCCCAACTACACCTGTGACATTCTTCCTTGAGTAAACACTGTTTGGCATATAATGTATACCTGCATGCACAACATGAATAAAGAAGCAACACTTATATATGAGATATCACATATAATCGCATTAACCACCCATAGGTATATATAGTAATATGTGAGATGGTACGGTTGTCGCCAGATCGGACAGGTGGGTTTTCTCCGGGTACTCCGGTTTCCTCCCACACGAATGACAACATATACGCTTTCATCCGCGCCAACGAGAGTGATTAATATAAGTTGTTAAAACTTGCTTCGCAATCGTTGTAAGATAAATAAATGTTTAAACTGATATAGTAACATATCTAGGATTGAACGCAAGACTGTCGTAACCACGTTTTGGAAAACGTTTCAGGAGACACAAAATTGTCTGGGTTTTTAAAAAATTAATTTATTTACCAAAATCCAAAGATTTAAAATTTAAAATATGGTGTTACAGAACATAGAAAATAAGAGTATGATGACACATTATTTGTGAAAGATATATTAAAGAGATATTGACTTACTACTGTATTGCGCGCTTTTCCTATTATTTTTGGATACATTTTGGCTGCAATACAGTAGTAACTTGACTTACGACTGTTTTGCAGTCAACTATTATGGCAAAGCAAACATAAAATGCGTGCAATATAGTAGTAAGTCTTGTGGTAACGACAATTAGTGGTTCTTATTATTTTTCAATAACTGTCAAGAAATTAACTCAACAATTATAAACTAGCAACGTGTATCATGTTCGTTTTTAAGAATTTGAGTCCCAAAATGAGAAAGGTGGTCTTACAGCATGTGCGAAATGTGTATACCTAGAATAGTCAGTGCATACTCGCAGTCTGATCAGAGTTGCAAAGGCTTTGGATCTTGAGGAATATATAGAGCGAGTGATGCAGACCTTTTTGCATACATACTGCTTAACCAAACTCAAGTGCATTAATATTGGATGTATATTGTGTCTTATTCCCGATACAAACAGCAGACTCAGATCAGCATGTACAACAATGCAGTGTAATATGTGCATTCACTGTTGATATAAACCATCTATAGGTCTTTTAGAAGAAGCTTTATAGTGAACTGCGATGACCCTGATCAGTTGTGTTATATTTCGGGTTTTACGCCTGCATCAGCACCATTTTGGGCTATATCGCCGGCGGGCAGTTTACCTAACAACACCCTTCCTGGGCAGGCTCCAACGGTTAACCAGTACTTGGGTGCACCAACCTCCGTAAGAAACTGCCAACTTATTCATATAAATGAGACACGGTCTGAGCGGGGGTGACCCTGATCAGACTGCACATATATGTAGGTTGATCTAGCCCCGCAATTCACACACACATATACCAAATGCCTTTTAACCCTAAACCAACCTATCCTTACCCACTCCATGTGAAATACACCCCTTTCCATCAATTCATCTCATTTTAGCAATAGTTCTCTCCAAACCATTGTCATTGCTTACCCTCTTTTATCATGCCGATTCTAGGAGTCATAACATAGGTATTCTGCAGAATTAAAGAACTTTATTTAGTTACAACAATTATTGCGATGTTAATCACTCTTGATGTTTAATATGTGTACATATATAAAACTTAACACAAACTGAATGACATCTACGTTTATTAGGCACCAAACAGCAAATCTAAGTGCTAAATATTTATTGCTACTATTTTAATGTAAAAGTAATACCTCTACTTGTTTGGATCATTGTTATTACCTTTCGTGTGCACTGGTATGACATATCCCTCTGACCAACTATCGTGGAAGTATCCGGTGTCAAATTGTCTGGCCCGCTACTTCACCCAGACTGTAACTGTGAGATAGCTGTATACATTTCTGCTTCATTTATATATACATCTAATTCATGAAACATGGTTTGAAACTCATGTCTTACATATCTTTCATTAAAATATATAATGTCCTCATCTGGATTAAAACACTGATCCTCAGGATTATTTATAGATAAAATAGATTAAACTTGAAATAATCTTCAAAAGTAGACAAGCTCACGTTACTCGTTTTGATTCCAGATTTAACATATTCCAGTACAATTTTGCATTTTTAAAACGGCACTTTTCTAAGTTTTTGGTATTTTCAACATCAAACTGTCGTTTACATTTTCTAATTTCATTCTTATATGAAGTTCTAACTGTAGACAACTCTACTCTATTTTCATCTGAATTACAAACCCTATATTTATTTAGACACAACTGAAATATTCTACGTTTATCTTCTTCACACATGTCAGTAAACCATGGATTATTAGAATTCAATAACAGAATTGTCTGTTGTACAATGTGGTACATTGTTAACAAACAACGGCTGTGCAACTGAATCTGAATCTGATGATGATTGAGCTTATTTACCCTCGCCTCCGGCGAACCATATGGGCGAGCGCACTAAGAAGATTAGTAGTAGTATTCTTTGTAGTCGCCTCCGCCGAGGCATCATGGGCGACTGGTTTCTCTAAGAAGTTTATGTAAACATCTAAGTTGTTTATGTAGACAACTGGGAAGGCATCTTCGTTCTTCGCAGAGTGACAACTCCTGTATCCTCTTTCGAAGGGGTCCCTTGGAGGGCCACTCTCCTCAATGTTGGTCACCCTGCAGCAGCATTTATACGGATCTGGCAGTTAGACATCTGGTCGTCGGTTGTCACTCAGGAGAGCATGGCACTCAGAATGTAGGATAAATAGAATATTAGGTTACTGTCTTATACATTTTAATTTATTAGGCGAGTCGGAGAAAAAATACAAGGCGAGGCTCTATGTATACACGTACTGGTGCATGGCCGTACAATAAAGAATAAAGTTTATTTACCGGTGCATGTGGTTTAAAAGTTTATATATGATAATATGTATAGTGCAGTTTAAATGCCATATTTTCCTGGGCACGCTTAGTCGACTTAAGCGGTTAACCAGTACTAAGCAATATGTGTGAGGTGGCTTGCTCAATGACACTACATACATGGCCTGACCGAGTATCGAACCTGGAACCGTTTGATTCCAAGTCCAACGCTCTTATCACTGGACCACAGACGCCAAACACGATAGATATATCCGTCAAAGAGTTGTTTTGAAATTGGCTGTTGGTGTGTTTTACGTTTATTTATCGTCGCTACCGGTTGCCCATATGAGCGACGCCTCCTGAAGATATTAGTCATGTTAGATTTTGGAGGATAATGCAATGATACAGAAAGAGACCCATTCCAGAATCTCATCTGGTTCTTTTACGTGCACGGTGTAAAGCACCGACACGAGACCACGGTTTAACGTCCCATCTGAAAGACTGTTAATTTTATTAGGGTCAGACCGGGGATCGAACCTGCGATCCCTGGATTACCAGTCCAGCGTGTTACCACTGGGCTACAGATCCGTCTGTGTTGGCTGTTGGGCAATAATAAAAAGAATATATTTGGATATTTTATTTCTGAATTCCAATAGGCTCAAAAGCCCATGAGGACATATACATGCATACTTTATGGCAAACAGTGATACTATCATAAATTGTACAATGTACATAGATATCAAACATAAAGAAATATAGAGTTGTTTAAATTTGGAGAAGGTTATACGTATTCATGATCATATTTTACATATAGTATGCATACATTTACAGTAATTACTCACATTTTAAATATTGCTATATTGCTATATTGTAGCATTTACTATAATATTATAATGTTCCAGGTTATTTATATTGTTTAGCTGTTCATTCGCTATTTAAATTTTCACTATAACTAATAATAAATATACTTTTTTAAATGAAACCAATATGACGTTGACCTTAAATGAAACGAAACAGAAAGACCAACAAATGGTTTCCTAATGTGTAATTCAATGTGTAAGTTAGCCATTTAGCATCCACGCTCCCTAAAGTTTAAGATTCGGATGGTGTGCTAACTATTTAACACGTTAAGTAATACAACTTACATTTCTAGGGCGTTAGCTGAAAGTACCTGGAATATTACATGCCATTATTTGCTGCATACAGATTTGTTCATTTCGTTTTGCAAAAGCATTATGTATATACACACCTAATTTCCTAATTGTAGTCTGGCTTTCATTATTAATCAATTCTATAAACTTATACATATTTGGACGCCTCCAAAATTTCGCTGGAATATACTGACACCTTAAATCATTGTACAATGAGCATTCCATAACAAAGTGAAATTCATCCTCTATTTCAATACATATATAACAAACTCTTTCGTTTCTAAGTAAACTTCTAGGTCTAGCCCATCTACCTGCCTCAATATGTAGTCTATGCGACGATACTCTTAATTTAGTAATTGACTGACAAAACTTATTTATTGTAAAGTATTCTAAATATGGTTGAAATTTAAAGGAAGCAATAGTTCTATAAAATAGTGCCCTACTAGAATTTTCTAGCCTGTCATGCCAATTTTGAACAAATTGATCGGTAATTCTTTGTCGAACAAGATATAAAAACAAGTCAATGTTTCCAACACTTTGCTGCAACCATGCATCGTTGAAACCAAGTGAGTTTAACAAGTCTTTTACCAAAGAACACCAATTCACCTTATTAGGGACACTCACTAAATCTCCTTTTAACATGTTATATACTAGCCATACATATTTAACATGTTATATACTAGCCATACATATTTAACATGTTATATACTAGCCATACATATTTAACATGTTATATACTAGCCATACATATTTAACATGTTATATACTAGCCATACATATTTAACATGTTATATACTAGCCATACATATTTAACATGTTATATACTAGCCATACATATTTAACATGTTGTATACTAGCCATACATATTTAACATGTTATATACTAGCCATACATATTTAACATGTTATATACTAGCCATACATATTTAACATGTTATATACTAGCCATACATATTTAACATGTTATATACTAGCCATACATATTTAACATGCTATATACTAGCCATACATATTTAACATGCTATATACTAGCCATACATATTTAACATGCTATATACTAGCCATACATATTTAACATGTTATATACTAGCCATACATATTTAACATGTTATATACTAGCCATACATATTTAACATGTTATATACTAGCCATACATAAGTTAACATGTATATACTAGCCATACATATTTAACATGTTATATACTAGCGTACATATTTAACATGTTATATACTAGGATACATATTTAACATGTTATATACTAGCCATACATTTTAACATGTTATATCTACCATACATATTTAACATGTATATACTAGCCATACATATTTAACATGTTATATACTAGCCATAACATATTAACATTGTTAATACTAGCCATACATATTTTTAACATGTTATATTACTAGCCATACATATTTAACATGGTTATATACTAGCCATACATATTTAACATGTTATATACTAGAGATACATATTTAACATGTTATATACTAGAGATACATATTTAACATGTTATATACTAGCCATACATATTTAACATGTTATATACTAGCGATACATATTTATTTTCATTTAAATGTAAAAATTTTATCCAGTATTTTATAACATTGTAAAATTGTTGACATTTATAAGTAACTCTTCCTAATTCTCCATACACAAAATCATTTTGTGTCGATTTCTTAACTCCTAATAGCTTTTTGCAAAACTTTAAATGTACTCTTTCAATAGATAAATCCTTTGCAAAAGCACAAACTTCACTACAATAATTCATAATAGGTGCTACTACTTTGTCAAATAGATCTAATCGATGCTTAGGTGTTATATATGTAAATTTATATAAATATTTGTTTAACTTAAAAATTGCTTTTTGGGCTTGCCCAGCAAGTGTATTTTGTGCAGTACTTAATGACCCACCACTCGAGAAAACAATACCCATATATGTAAACTTATTCACAATTTCAATCTCATGTCCCTCATAATAAAATATTAAATTTCTAGGTATAGTACCACCTTTTTTAAATATCATCACTTTTGTTTTTGATACATTTACTCTCATTTTCCATGTTGTACAATAATCAGACAATACATGTATATGTTGTTGCAATTCTACTGCTGAGTGTGCAAATATAACTATATCATCGGCATACAGTAATAAAAATACCTTAAACATGTGAACTTCCATACCCTGAGCACCACTATGGATAAAAACATCTTCAAGATCATTTATACACATTGAGAATAAAAAGGGAGACAAGCACTCGCCTTGTCTGACTCCGATCATACATGGTATTTCATCACTAAGTGTATTCATATAATTAACTCGTGATTTAATTGAACTGTACATGGATTTCATAATATTAATAATTTTCCCACGAAGTCCTAATTTTATTAACTTATACCATAGATTTTCTCTAACTACAAAATCAAAGGCTTTCGAAAAGTCTACACACAACGTATATAGTTGTTTCCCTTTGTTCAGCATGTGGTTTATAAGTCCATTTAATACAAATGTATTGTCTACTGTACTCATATGCGATCGGAAACCAGCTTGTGCTTCAACATACACATTGTAATGTTCAGCCCAATTTCTAAGTCTATTATTTAATATACGTGAAAACAGTTTGCCTAAACAACTAAGTAAGGTAATTCCTCGGTAATTGTCAACATTGTTCACACTTGCCTTTTTATGCAACGGAACAATATACCCTTCTGACCACTTTACAGGAAAATATCCAATATCAAAAATCCTATTAAATAGTGTATGCAATGTAGGTGCTAATATATCTCTACCAACAATGAAAAATTCATTTAGCATATGATCGGGACCACCAGACCGGTTATTTTTTAACTGTTTAACCGCTACGTTTATCTCATCAACAGACAAAGAATCATTTAATTCACTAAACATAACTTTAAACTCATTATTTTTATATCGTTCATTAAAATATAAAACATCATCATCTGGTACAAAATATCTATCATTAGGATTATTTACAGATTTAAAATATTGTTCAAAGGACGACAATGGAATGTTTATTTTCTTAATGCCCGCGGACTCTTTCAACATATTCCAATATAATCTGGCATTTTTATGTCTCGCTTTAATAAGTGTTGCCGTTTTTTCTTTGTCATAGTTATATCAACATTGCCTTAATATATGCTTGTACTCCGACCTAGATTTTACCATATCTATTCTATTAATACCACTCGGGTTATCTCTGAATTTATTCAATAGTCGTGAAAATACATATTTCTTTACACAACAATCATCATTATACCAGGGATTATCCCTTTCGTACAAATGTGTACTATTATTACCATCATTAGAATATACAGTTTTCTTCAACATAGGTGCTGCCACTTTTCCAACTATACGTTCAAACTGTTGTAAACAACTATCCATATCTGTATGAGAAGAACAGGCAAGAATCTCATTCGATAAAACATTAAAATCACGCGAGATATCCTCACTACTTAACTGCTCGAGAAAATCTGAACGTGCCTCATTTCTCCATGCATATTTAAAATCAACATGTTTCGTATTCTCTTTCGTAACACTTTCCGTACGTTCTTCCATTTGAGATATACTGAAACTAAACATACAACTGATAAGACAATGGTCTGACAAAATGTTTGGGTCATTAATTTCAAATTGTTTTACATTATTAAACATTTCTGTTTTACATAATACGTAATCGATAACACTACAACCTCGATTATTTACAAAAGTATGCCTCCCAATGTGTGCATCTAAACCGGCTCTACCATTTAATATTCGGACTCCGGTCTGTTTACAAAAATCTAACAATAAAATACCATTATTGTTCACATGACCCTGGTCTTTAGAAAACCGTGGCATTTCTACATCAATAATATAGTCATCTGGAAGCATATCCATATGTTCAGTATTCTCATTTGAGACAAAGTCAGGTAATACAGAAGTGCGGGCATTGTAGTCACCGAATAGCGCATAGTAACAGTTACCATTACAATTGTTTTCAACATGTACAAGAGAATCCAATAACCTATCAAAAATACAATTTTCTACCATAGCTTGCCGACTGCTGTCATCGGGCAAAACGTAACTTAAACATATATATAAGTCTTTATCAATCGATAGTTTTTGGGCTGAAATTTTAACCCAAATAATGTCATCCTGGGTTGTAAAAAATATAGTATCTTCAGATACAAACTCATTTCTTATATATATAATAATACCGCCAGAATTTCTCTTACTTGTATTTTTAATTAATGTTCGATGTAAATATATACCAGCCACGGTTAGGCTATGAAAACCATTATCCTCATCACACAATGCCCCTGTATACCGAACGTTGGAATCGCCAGTTAAAAGTATCTTCGTCTGATTACCACATTTTCTAGAAAGAAAAGCACCAGAACATCCTGAAAGCATAAATTGAAAGGACCTCTCGGCATGCAAAGCCATATCGATATCTTTCAACAAGTGTAAAAACACGCAAAACGTATAATCTACTGAACAGTAACACCAACATCGATAACGTCCGTATACTGTCACACCGAACCGTCCGAGGAAAGAACTATCCGAAATCTGAACAATAATTTGAATACAACTAAAAGCATCAAACTATATCAATAGTTTTATTTGTTTTATAGAGAACACGAAGACAAGTTGAAAATAGGCTAAAATTGTTTTATTTGTTTTATAGAGAAATGCAGACGTTGAAATAGAGTAAAAATAACGTAGACGCATTAAATATATAACGAAAAGGCAGAGAAGTTGAAAATATAGTAAAATTGTTTTAATGCATACACATTTAATACATAGAGAAACGCAAACCAATTGAACATAATTATAGTAAACTTATTTTATTGCAGACACATTAAATAAATAAACGTAACCATTTGTATTATCATGCAATATGTTTTGTAACCATGTAGTGTATGTTATATCATGATGAATTCAATAAAATATTATTAAACTAAAATTCAAAATGTCTTATTTAATGTCGGCTCAGGAATTAAAAATTGGTTTAAACATGAGCACAACTAAAATACAGTATGCGTAATCACATTAAAAGAAAAGAAATTAAAAGAATTATATACATAATTACACTAGTAATTAATACATATACACTTTCTTCTAGTTGATGATTCGCACGCCAAAACTGCACTGAGAACAAAGGATGGTAATTAAGATAAATACAGAACTGTATTGTGAATACTAAGAAACATGGTCATCCCTCAAATCAGATTTGGAAAGGAACTGATCAACATTTAAGTTACAAAACACATGAAATGGGGGCAACAAGAATGCTAATAATTAGTGTTCTACGATCTACATTAATGTATTTATTACACACATTTTGAATATTACGACACCGTTTTCAGCCGGGTTATGTTTGTTTTTACCGTTGACATAAGCTCCAAAATGTAAGATAAACACAAGCCAGCCGCCAACAGTGGCCACCATTTATTTCTAACAAGCATTAAGAACCGGAAATGTGAAGAGTTATCGCCCGTCTTGTAAAACGGTGTAATTTAACGGTGCGTATGTAATTCTTTCACTTCAGCCAGCCGTCATTAAGCAACAGAATTACGGTTCCGGGCCTCTTTGGTACTGTGTAGCGAGCAAAGTAGGCGATGTGACCTCACAAGACCGGGTATACGTATACAGCCTGGTATCATAGCTGCTAGGTGACACCAAGTATGCCTCTCCATCTTGGGCTGGGTGGACCCTACACTTAGTCAACTGAGGACCACCCCTTCGAAAACAACAGAATTACGGTTCCGGGCCTCTTTGGTACTGTGTAGCGAGCAAAGTAGGCGATGTGACCCCACAAGACCGAGTATACGTATGTAGCCTGGTATCATAGCTGCTAGGTGACACCAAGTATGCCTCTCCATCTTGGGCTAGGTGGACCCTACACTTAGTCAACTGAGGACCACCCCTTCGAAAACAACAGAATTACGGTTCCGGGCCTCTTTGGTACTGTGTAGCGAGCAAAGTAGGCGATGTGACCCCACAAGACCGGGTATACGTATGTAGCCTGGTATCATAGCTGCTAGGTGACACCAAGTATGCCTCTCCATCTTGGGCTAGGTGGACCCTACACTTAGTCAACTGAGGACCACCCCTTCGAAAACAACAGAATTACGGTTCCGTGCCTCTTTGGTACTGTGTAGCGAGCAAAGTAGGCGATGTGACCCCACAAGACCGGGTATACGTATGTAGCCTGGTAGCATAGCTGCTAGGTGACACCAAGTATGCCTCTCCATCTTGGGCTGGGTCATGACATGAGCTAAATGTGCTTTGTCGTCCATCAATTTTCAATTGTTTCCTGTCAACCATATTTCATTGACTGTCCAAATAATAGTGGAAGTCGTGATAGCGCTGTGGTATAACGTTTACTTCAGGTGCGAAAGGACCGGAGTTCGTGCCCAGCTGGAGCCGTTACGAGTGTGCCCTTAGGCAAGCACATAAATTCCAAATGCCTCTCTCGAGTGATTAATATAATGTTGTCAGAACCTGACGTGATGTTCCTCACAAATTAAGAGCAAATGAGTAACTATAAAATCATGAAGAATGTTAGGTTTAAATCCGAATGTCCAATCAACAAAATCAACAAAAAACAGAATCAACCTTTGTTTATAATAATTTTTAGCAATATGGTGTTTTATAACATGAGCATCGAGGACACTAGTTCATTGGCCTTAATCCTGTCAACTGGTCTGCTAGAAATCAATGTCATCATGAATCAACTGTTCGTGGTTCTCTACTGTTTCAAATCTTGTTATACATATGTGGCTGATTGTACTGTAGTACTAGTATTTCCCTAATAAATGTATTTAAGATTATATTCTGATCTGAAGGGAAACTGACCACTTATCCATGTTAATAGTACATGTAATTTGATATGTTAATTGTTCTAGGGGCCCCCATTGACGATTGGTTAAGCCAAATACGGCAGTTGACTTCAAATAGCATGCCCATTTCCGTTGTAGTGTGTGAAGCGAACTGAGAATGTCAGATTATTTCATGTGCTCCATTCAGCTGTCAGTGGTTCTACCTGGTTCCCATCCGTGCCTGAAATACTGCTCGGAGGTTACACAAAACAAAAGCTTGATTGCACATGACTTTTATTTCACATTGAACGGTTAATCTCAATAATAATAGAATTGCTATGTTATCCTCAAAAATAGATATTTTTTATATTTTGATGTATACATTTTAATGTATGCGATTAACTCAACCCAAACGGAGAGGTATGTATTACTTCGTGCTTGTGATTTCGAAGTTCAGTATATGTTATTTGCTTTAAGTTCCATTATGAGATATTGAATTTAGGTATGAGAAGTATTCACACGCTCTTTGGATGTGTGTGCAGACTTTGGTTTTTAATATTACATTGTTAATTATAGAGTCGTAGGTGTATATGTTGATTATTTCACCAGTTCTATTACATGTCGCACATTGTTTCCGATACGTGTTACAAGAGCAGGTATGTTTAAGCTGACAGTATGACTTTTAATTCCAAAGCAAAACAATATGGTGGTGAACATACACATTTCAAGGAAAAAGAGCAGTTCCATAGAAAAGCGTCATGATATCAACATGATTGGTGTGCAATACATATTGTTTGAGAAAATTAAACAAAAAACGATGCCAGATTTTGCCATGATTCTGATTTTTGTTTAGTGTTGGGTAAACGTTTTTCATAAAATGTTCCATTCATTTATTGGGTTCAAATGGGACCAGTTTATAACCGGAAGAAAATCAACAATTCTAGTATCTACATTAGCAAATTTAATTGATATAAAGGGAAAGTAGTTTTCTTTTTTCCATGGGAATTATGTTTATGTTTTCTGTAGCAGATATATTGTCAGAGTGCCACCAATGACGGGTAGAATGCATATAATTGCATTACCTATACAGGGACACCTGACTGTTGACAGATGTATCTTTCATATGTGATTGTAAAATATACTGGTTCCTTAATGTGAAACTGAAGCTTGTACTCAGAAGCAGTAACAATCAAGCTTATCAAGAAATGAAGTGAAATATGGTGAACAGTCAACATTGTTTGTGAGTAAGAGATAGCTACAATATGACATGATCTTCGTGTGTTATGGAACCTGAACATTGTGTGTACAATAACTATATTTGTTTGCTAGCTACAAACTGTTTATAAGAGAATGAATTGTGTTAATTGACAAGTGATGCAGACTGTAGATAAGACGAATAAAACAAAGGGGTTGTCCTCAGTTGACTAAGTGTAGGGTACACCCAGCCCAAGATGGAGAGGCATACTTGGTGTTACCTAGCAGTTATGATACCAGGCTACATATGTATGCCCGGTCTTGTGGGGTCACATCGCCTACTGTGCTCGCTACACAGTACCAAAGAGGCCCGGAACCGTAATTCTGTTGTTTTCGAAGGGGTGGTCCTCAGTTGACTAAGTGTAGGGTACACCCATCCCAAGATGGAGAGGCATACTTGGTGTCACCTAGCAGCTATGATACCAGGCTACATATGTATACCCGGTCTTGTGGGGTCACATCGCCTACTTTGCTCGCTACATAGTACCAAAGAGGCCCGGTACCGTAATTCTGTTGTTTTCGAAGGGGTGGTCCTCATTTGACTAAGTGTAGGGTCCACCCAGCCCAAGATGGAGTGGCATATTTGGTGTCACTTTGCAGCTATGATACCAGGCTACATATGTATACCCGGTCTTATGGGGTCACATCGCCTACTTTGCTCGCTATTCAGTACCAAAGAGGCCCGGAACCGTAATTCTGTGGTTTTCGAAGGGGTGGTCCTCAGTTGACTAAGTGTAGGGTCCACCCAGCGCAAGATGGAGAGGCATACTTGGTGTCACCTAGCAGCTATGATACCAGGCTATATACGTTTATCCGGTATTGTGGGGTCACATCGCCTACTTTGCTCGCTACACAGTACTAAAGAGGCCCGGAACCGTAATTCTGTTGTTTTCGAAGGGGTGGTCCTCAGTTGACTAAGTGTAGGGTCCACCCAGCCCAAGATGGAGAGGCATACTTGGTGTCATCTAGCAGCTATGATACCAGGCTACATAAGTATACCCTGTCTTGTGGGGTCACATCGCCTACTTTGCTCGCTACACAGTACCAAAAAGGCCCGGAACCGTAATTCTGTTGTTTTCGAAGGGGTGGTCCTCAGTTGACTAAGTGTAGGGTCCACCCAGCCCAAGATGGAGAGGCATACTTGGTGTCACCTAGCAGCTATGATACCAGGCTATATACGTATACCCGGTCTTGTGGGGTCACATTGCCTACTTTGCTCGCTACACAGTACTAAAGAGGCCCGGAACCGTAATTCTGTTGTTTTCGAAGGGGTGGTCCTCAGTTGACTAAGTGTAGGGTCCACCCAGCCCAAGATGGAGAGGCATACTTGGTGTCATCTAGCAGCTATGATACCAAGCTACATACCTATACATGGTCATGTGGGGTCACATGCCTATTTTGCTCGCTACACAGTACCAAAGAGGCCCGGAACCGTAATTCTGTTGTTTTCGAAGGGTAGGTCCTCAGTTGACTAAGTGTAGGGTCCACCCAGCCCAAGATGGAGAGGCATACTTGGTGTCACCTAGCAGCTATGATACCAGGCTACATATGTATACCCGGTCTGGTGGGGTCACATCGCCTACTGTGCTCGCTACACAGTACCAAAGAGGCCCGGAACCGTAATTCTGTTGTTTTCGAAGGGGTGGTCCTCAGTTGACTAAGTGTAGGGTCCACCCAGCCCAAGATGGAGAGGCATACTTGTTGTCACCTATCAGCTATGATACCAGGCTACATATGAATACCCGGTCTTGTGGGGTAACATCGCCTACTGTGCTCGCTACACAGTACCAAAGAGGCCCGGAACCGTAATTCTGTTGTTTTCGAACGGGTGGTCCTCAGTTGACTAAGTGTAGAGTCCACCCAGCCGAAGATGGAGAGGCATACTTGGTGTTACCTAGCAGCTATGATACCAGGCTATATACGATTACCCGGTCTTGTGGGGTCACATCGCCTACTTTGCTCGCTACACAGTACTAAAGAGGCCCGGAACCGTAATTCTGTTGTTTTCGAAGGGGTGGTCCTCAGTTGACTAAGTGTAGGGTCCACCCAGCCCAAGATAGAGAGGCATACTTGGTGTCACCTAGCAGCTATGATACCAGGCTACATAGGTATACCCGGTCTTGTGGGGTCACATCGCCTACTTTGCTCGCTACACAGTACTAAAGAGGCCCGGAACCGTAATGCTGTTGTTTTCGAAGGGGTGGTCCTCAGTTGACTAAGTGTAGGGTCCACCCAGCCCAAGATGGAGAGGCACACTTGTTGTCACCTAGCAGCTATGATACCAGGCTACATGCGTATACCCGGTCTTGTGGGGTGAGATCTCCTACTTTGCTCGCTACACAGTACCAAAGAGGCCCGGAACCGTAATTCTGTTGTTTTCGAAGGGGTGGTCCTCAGTTGACTAAGTGTAGGGTCCACCCAGCCCAAGATGGAGAGGCATACTTGGTGTCACATAGCAGCTATATGACACCAGGCTGTATGCGTATGCCCGGTCTTGTGGGGTCACATCGCCTAATTTGCTCGCTACACAGTACCAAAGAGGCCCGGACCGTAATTCTGTTGTTTTCGAAGGGTAGGTCCTCAGTTGACTAGTGTAGGGTCCACCCAGCCCAGATGGAGAGGCATACTTGGTGTCACCTAGCAGCTATGATACTAGGCCACATAGGTATCATAGGTCTGGTGGGGTCACATCGCCTACTTTGCTCGCTACACAGTACCAAATAGGCCCGGAACCGTAATTCTGTTGTTTTCGAAGGGGTGGTCCTCAGTTGACTATGTGTAGGGTCCACCCAGCCCAAGATGGAGAGGCATACTTGGTGTCACCTAGCAGCTATGATACCAGGCTACATATGTATACCCGGTCTTGTGTGGTCACATCGCCTACTTTGCTCGCTACACAGTACCAAAGAGGCCCGAACCGTAATTCTGTTGTTTTCGAAGGGGTGGTCCTCAGTTGACTAAGTGTAGGGTCCACCCAGCCCAAGATGGAGAGGCATACTTGGTGTCACCTAGCAGCTATGATACCAGGCTACATACGTATACCCGGTCTTGTGTGGTCACATCGCCTACTTTGCTCGCTACAGAGTACCAAAGAGGCCCGGAACCGTAATTCTGTTGTTTTCGAAGGGGTGGTCCTCAGTTGACTAAGTGTAGGGTACACCCAGCCCAAGATGGAGAGGCATACTTGGTGTCACCTAGCAGCTATGATACCAGGCTACATATATATACCCGGTCTTGTGGGGTCACATCGCCTACTTTGCTCGCTACATAGTACCAAAGAGGCCCGGAACCGTAATTCTGTTGTTTTCGAAGGGGTGGTCCTCAGTTGACTAAGTGTAGGGTCCACCCAGCCCAAGATGGAGAGGCATACTTGGTGTCACCTAGCAGCTATGATACCAGGCTACATATGTATACCCGGTCTTGTGGGGTCACATCGCCTACTTTGCTCGCTACACAGTACCAAAGAGGCCCGGAACCGTAATTCTGTTGTTTTCGAAGGGGTGGTCCTCAGTTGACTAAGTGTAGGGTCCACCCAGCGCAAGATGGAGAGGCATACTTGGTGTCACCTAGCAGCTATGATACCAGGCTACATAGGTATACCCGGTCTTGTGGGGTCACATCGCCTACTTTGCTCGCTACACAGTACCAAAGAGGCCCGGAACCGTATTCTGTTGTTTTTCGAAGGGGTGGTCCTCAGTTGACTAAGTGTAGGGTCCACCCAGCCCAAGATGGAGAGGCATACTTGGTGTCACATAGCAGCTATGATACCAGGCTACATATGTATACCCGGTCTTGTTGGGTCACATTGCCTACTTTGCTCGTTACACAGTACCAAGGAGGCCCGAACCGTAATTCTGTTGTTTTCGAAGGGGTGGTCCTCAGTTGACTAAGTGTAGGGTCCACCCAGCCCAAGATGGAGAGGCATACTTGGTGTCACATAGCAGCTATATGACACCAGGCTGTATGCATATGCCCGGTCTTGTGGGGTCACATCGCCTAATTTGCTCGCTACACAGTACCAAAGAGGCCCGGAACCGTAATTCTGTTGTTTTCGAAGGGTAGGTCCTCAGTTGACTAAGTGTAGGGTCCACCCAGCCCAAGATGGAGAGGCATACTTGGTGTCACCTAACAGCTATGATACCAGGCTACATATGTATACCCGGTTTTGTGGGGTCACATCGCCTACTTTGCTCGCTACACAGTACCAACGAGGCCCGGAACCTTAATTCTGTTGTTTTCGAAGGGGTGGTCCTCAGTTGACTAAGTGTAGGGTCCACCCAGGCCAAGATGGAGAGGCATACTAGGTGTCATTTATCAGCTATGATACCAGGCTACATATGTATACCCGGTCTTGTGGGGTCACATCGCCTACTTTGCTCGCTACACAGTACCAAAGAGGCCCGGAACCGTAATTCTGTTGTTTTCGAAGGGGTGGTGCTCAGTTGACTAAGTGTAGGGTCAACCCAGGCCAAGATGGAGAGGCATACTTGGTGTCACCTAGCAGCTATGATACCAGGCTACATATGTAATACCCAGTCTTGTGGAGTCACATCGCCTACTTTGCTCGCTACACAGTACCAAAGAGGCCCGGAACCGTAATTCTGTTGTTTTCGAAGGGGTTATCCTCAGTTGACTAAGTGTAGGGTCCACCCAGCCCAAGATGGAGAGGCATACTTGGTGTCACCTAGCAGCTATGATACCAGGCTACATACGTATACCCGGTCTTGTGGGGTCACATCGCCTACTTTGCTAGCTACCCAGTACCAGAGAGATCCCATATCATATTATGCCCTTTTTTCCTATGGTGCTGACCCATTGGCATTGTAGAGTGTGATATGTGGTGTTGTTTTATAGCTATTGCACAATGCTATGTACCTATACTAAATTATATAGGGTCTAATTGCCAAGCTGTCTACATATTCGCTACCAAATATACTATTGTCTGTAATTATTATTTTGTTGTTTCATACCTGGATCTTTTGGCGGTTAATAAGATTGTCATAATAATGGAAAATTACAAGGGGAGCTAATTATTTTCAAGTTAGTGTTTGCTGGTATAATTAATGTTTGTTGGAAATATTTTAAGTTCACTAAAATGGTAAACATTTTTGCCTTTTATGGTAGCAACCAAGCAAACTATATTTCGCTTCTTTGCTTTTTGAAACCAATTAGGAAATCCTAGCGAACAGGTATACAAAAGAAATTCACTTAAGTCTGTAGGCCTATGCTTTGGGACAAATGTCTCCTCACGACGTGCACGTCGTGACCGGGGCACTTCCCGCAGCAGCAGTGTAGGATTCTGGGATCTTCTGGTCGTCGATCTTGCGAAGGGGGAGGCGCATGTGGACCCACGGCTATAGGACAGACCCGCCGCCTCTTCTAGATAGTGCATTTTACCACACTATCTTGCTGGCCTTTTCAATCTTTCCTCTCCTCCTTATACTTCTCCAGCGGACGACGAGACAGCGGACCTGAGGGAGCGACAACGGTCGTGGCATCCACGCTCCCCTGAGCGACGACCAGATGTCTAACTGCCAGATCCGTATAAATGCTGCTGCGGGGTGACCAACAGTAAGGAGGGTGGCCCTACAAGGGACCGAGTACAGAAATACCAGGCATTGTCACCTTGCCACGGAATGAAGGAACCACCTGAGGATGTCATCCTGAGCTCACATCGGGAGATTGTGTCACCGTTCCGAAGTGACCAATCCACGCCGCTGACGCATACAGACGAGGACCCGCATCGACTCTTCGGAGTGTCAACACTTACCTAGATCGGCGACAGCTAACACTGGGGCGCTGAAGAGGCACACCCTCGAACTCTTTTATCCGTCTACCAATGAAGTCCGTTGGGGACGGAGGGATGCGACCTCGACTCCGGATGCGTCAACGGGGTGGACAACGACGGAACAACCGAACCATTCTGCTGCTGTGAGCCGACCCAGGAAACCGGCACAGGGCTTGTCACCCTGTTGTCGGGGAGATGATGCCAGGCGCGGGGAACGTCACCTTGTCGTTTGGTATCGCTCCATAACTGGGTCAACGATGAAGAAGCGCCTCCACAGCGACTGGATGACCTCATTTCTTCATCCAGTCAGCGACCAGACCTTCAACCACATTGACTTTAACTACCAGTATCACAATCATCTTGGATTTAAACAACTTAGACATAACCAACAAGGAATAATCATCGAGTAACCTAATCATCTTGGACCATAATCTTCACGGGAATCTACAAACTTCAATCTACACCACTCTACAAGACACCGACGACTCAACACTTCATCTCAGCGAATAATCGACGGTGTGAAAGCACGTGAGCCCGCCCGTATGGTTTACCGGTGGTGAGGGTAAATAAACGGAATCATCATCACCTGGGACAAATGATTCAAAGTGACAGTCACAGTGTCAGATGAGGGTTGGGGATAGAGGCAGAACAAAACAGGTGGCAGTAGAATACTCATCAATTGAAGGTCAAATTTAGCCCTAACGCCCAGATTACTGCCAATTGTCCCAAGATTACTGCCAATTGTATATTTTGTTACTGCCTCTATCGTTAACGTCAGGTGAGCAGTTCTCAGTTCTTGTGTCAAACATTTATATAGTGGTTGAACATATGCTAGGCGTATTCCTATGCTCAGCGTATTTGTCCATTTACATCCGTATCTAAAATATTTATATAGTTCTAGGCTAATTTCGCTGACAGAGCTGAAGCATGGTTCAATAGCATTCCGTTGCAAGTAACGGTAGACAAGATGAGATGAGATCAATTTTATTTTGAGTCGGTAAGATAGCAACAGTGCAATACAAGCTCTGAGTGAGCTTTTGAACCTACTATTGACTGATGTGACTGGCATAGCTAAATCCCAATGATTGAATCCACATACTAAGTATTCAGTGGTCATATTATAAGACTGTAAAATGACAAAAATCCTTGTATATGGTTTTGTTGTTGTGTGTGAGGGCTTTGTTTTTTGTCTTATTCTTCTCTTGTGTTGATGTTCTTTCACACTATATTTGTAAGGTTGATAGAGGACGGTTGCGTTACTCTAATCACGCCCATTATGGGGGAATAAATTTGGTTACCGCACTCGTATTGTGGCCTGAACAAAAAATATTTTTATGAAATTGTTCTCGGTCAAGTATCCAAGGTTATGTTAACATTTCGACAAAAATTGATTTCTTCAGGCAATTGTCCGATGTCTACCCGCTTATCACATGGACTGGATAGGTATGTGTGTAAATAACAAATATGAACAAACTATGTGGTCCAAACCATTTGTATTTTCATGCTATGTATTGTATCTTTATGTGTATGACATATGTACTATTGATTTGCAATGAAAGATGGTTAAAATAAAAATATGAACAATAAGGCCACATCCTCTGGATTCTGACGGATATGGACACTACATGTACAGTAAAACCCCTCTAAGCCGAATGACGACCGGACCAGAAGTAACGTTTTGTTTGGAGGGGTTTGAATGAGGCTGAGATATGTTGAAAGTTTGGCAGTTAGTAAAGATTAATTGTATGTGTACAATACAATAACAGACAGATCTGTAGTCCAGTCATAAAACGCTGGACTGGTAATCCAGGGGTCGCAGGTTCGATCCCCCGTCTGACCCTAATAAAATTAACAGTTTCTGATGGGACATTAAATCGAGGTCTCGTGTCGGTGCTGTACACCGTGTACATAAAAGAACCAGAGAATGGGATGGGTCTCTGTCTGTATCATTGCACTATCCTCCAAAAATCTAAAATGACTAATCTCTTCAGGAGGCCGCGCTCATGTGGGCAACCGGTAGCGACGATGAATAAACGTAAAAACACACACACACAATACAATATTCTGAAGGGAAAAAAAGCTGAAACACTTAAAAACAAGTTTCAAACACAAGTTTCAAATTTGACCAATTTGGTGTTCGGTGGACAGGGTTAAATTACAGTTGAAGTACATATCTTCTGTATTCGGAAAAGAGGGGTTCCAGTTTTTCTACAATGAATGGAAAAAATCGGGACCAAGAAATTTGTTCGGTTTGGAGAGAATTCCAGTTTAGAAACTTTAGAGGGGTTCCGGTTTGAGGGAATTCCAGTTTAGAGAGGTTCCAGTTTTGAGGGAATTCCAGTTTAGAGGAGTTCCAGTTTTGAGGGAATTCCAGTTTAGAGAGGTTCCAGTTTGGAAGGAATTCCAGTTAGGGGTTCCGGTTTGGAGGGAATTCCAGTTTAGAGAGGTTCCGGTTTGGAGGGTATTCCAGTTTAGAGAGGTTCCGGTTTGGAGGGTATTCCAGTTTATAGTGGTTCCGGTTTGGAGGGAAGTCCAGTTTAGAAGGGTTCAGTTTTTTTAGGGGTTTCACTGTCCATTATATGAGTGAGTCATTAATTAAACCAATTATATAAATACAATACAAATGACTGATTCAACTAAAGTGAAAGGCCTCATTTCAGAAAGCTGGTGAATTCAATCAGATTACAGATTCAACTTCTACCATAACCAGGATGGCCAATATGCTGAATTTTGTTGAAAAGGTACCACCTCTTGAGACTTTACTGGCTGATGGATTACCGAGTATTGCTGCCTTAGATACTTATATCGCAGATTTAGACGTGGACCTTGAAGAAAATTCTAAAGAGTAAGTTTTTATTGTTCATGCCCACTTTCTTTATATAAATGTAAAGTACATGTACTGCCATATATTTTACATGAGTTACCATGGTGTCCATTCACCGTCTCTAACATTCACATTTGGTGATTTTTTTCATGAGCTAAATATTTCTCTGTCGAGCATTTATACACATTGGAGAGTGTAACCCACTCAGTCTGGCGAACCCTATACTCGACTGTATTGGACGTAAAAAAAAAGGTATTACAAAAGGCCGCATGATGACGGGCACATATATGCTACAAGCTACGAAACATAAATTTAATCAACAAACTGAAGATCCAC
Organism: Archivesica marissinica; assembly: GCA_014843695.1. Classification (NCBI taxonomy): domain Eukaryota; kingdom Metazoa; phylum Mollusca; class Bivalvia; order Venerida; family Vesicomyidae; genus Archivesica; species Archivesica marissinica. The sequence continues at coordinate 11,249,354 of CM026399.1, read as the reverse complement.
TATGTAAATGCTGTGCAATGGAAAGTGAAGACATTGTCCACATGCTCACCACATGTCCTGTCCTACACGAGGTCCGAAAACAGGGCTTATCCAAGATGAAACACCTCGTCTCTTCAATGATAGGAGTCGATAACTGGAGGAGATACTTCACCGAAAAAGTTGCCATTACAAAGCTGATTATAGACTACTCACTTCAGCCATATTTTCACCAAACCGGAAGATATTGACGCCATAATGAGATTGTCAACGGATCTGTGCCACAAGTTACATACCAAACGGACACTTTCGCTGCAGTGTAATATGTGCTGATCTAGCTACATGTACCTATGAATACTCACCGATTTATAAACTGTCCCTGCACTGTACAAAATTCACTAGCTGTGCGTGAACTATCTACATGTACCTGTATATAGATGCATGGGTGGAGGACTCGACGTGGTGAAGAGTTATATTTTATTTTTAGCCAGTGATTTTATATCTACGTGTATAAGGAATATACCGACCAACATATTCATACTAATACAAGATGTGACCAGGGATCATCTTGGTGTTCCATAATTGGAAGGGCATATGGAGGAAAAGAAAGAAAGAAGATGCTCTTGTTGATATTTTGTATAAATGTAAGGCATTGGAAATGATACATTCATCTGCCTGTTACTTCTTTGTTCTTTATAGTATAAAATATACTAAATGTACTGTGACTTGGCTGTCCGATTAGCGCAGTGGTTAGCGCGCTCACTTCTCACCAATGCAATCTGGGTTCGATCCTCGGACCGGGAAGTATGTGAGATGGTAAGGTGGTCGCCAGATCTGACAGGTGGGTTTTCTCCGGGTACGAGAAGTTTAAGGTATTCTAGGGAGAAGTTAAAGATATACTAGGGAGAAGTTAAAGATATACTAGGGAGGAGTTTGTTGGAAAAACCCAGTGTCCATTATATATTCCATATTAAATATCTCTCTGGGCTCGGTATATATATCGGGAGAAATGAGGCATCACATGCCGCTTGCCCACATGGTTGCCGGAGGCGAGGGAAAATAAGCTCAATCATCATCATCGCATCACATGCAGACTAATTCTCCAGAGGATCTGATTGTTTGTCTGTGTCATTCCCGTAATTTAACTGGGTATATTCAGACTTTATGTACAGAACAGAACAATATTTTTTATTATCAGGCTTGTACATAATCATACAATACATAATATACAATATATTTATTTACATCACGTGACCTGTTAGTTACATATTCAAGTGTGTTCATTGTATTAGTAACAGAGGATGAACATTATATTTAAGCAGAATATCGTATAATATCAAGTACATTTAACAAGAAGAAACAATTTTATTAGATACAAATTATTATGGTTTTTTGTCGTTAACATAATTATGTAAATGGAAATTATTTATCAAGGAAGACATTATACTGTCGTTAGAGAGTTTCTGAGGTACAAAGCTCTTTACCAATAATTTGCTAATTACAATACTCATGTTGTATTTTCAGACTTGATGTTTGTTTACAAGACATGTTAAAGATGACAAATACTATAGTGGGCAAGGAATACATAACGCCTAGAGATGCCCTGCTCTCTATGATAAGTACACATGTACTGGAAAAGGACTCGTGCTATGATCCAGAATCGGACGCTGTAATAGAAATACTCACCCATGCTGTAATTATAATGTTGAAATTAATTTTACTATTCCAAAAATTTGATTGGCTTAGATGAGTCACATGATCTGTATTTATGTATGTATAATTACAACTCACTTATCTAACAACATTATGTAATCCAGGTATCGCAGGTTCGATCCCCCGACTGATCATAATAAAATTAACAGTCTTTCAGGTGGGACATTAAACCGAGGTCTCATGTCGGTGCTTTATACCGTGCATGTAAAAGAACCAGAGGAGATTCTGGAATGGGTCTCTGTATGTATCATTGCACTATTCTCCAAAAATGACTAATCTCTTCAGGAGGCATCGCTCATATGGGCAACCGGTAGCGACGATAAATAAACGTAAAACACACGCATCTAACAACATTATGGGCATAGTGACTGCATACTAATCACATGACCAGTGTTCCATTTTCTATTGTTACAATCCGCCTCCATGGTCGAGTGGTTACGGTCGCTGACTAGTATACCACTGTAATCTATCATCACTGATGGTCAAGGATTCTAGCTCCGCTCAGGCTGTGTCTCATTAATATGAACAAGTTGGCAGTTTCTCACGGATGTTGGTGCACGAAGTCTGGTCAATCGTTGGAGCCTGCCCAGGAAGGTGTTGTTCGGTATACTGCCCACTGGGGATAAAGCCCAAAATGGTGCTGATGCAGGCGTAAACCCGAATAAACAAGCAAACTTTATTATTTAGATTCACTCCGATATGTCGCCGGAGACGAGGATAGGCAAGTTCAATCATCTTATTGTTTAGATCAAGTTAAATGAGCTGCTGACCAGCTTTATTTTCTGCTTTGGTACACCTCTGTATTGGAAAGAATAACGTATGGTTACAGGGTTCATTCTAGGTCAGAATTTTTGGGAGAAGTGAGAAAGCGCTTGATCGCTCCCTTAAATAGTGTTCTTGAATATACTTCTCCAAAATAGGGTTAAACTGCACATTGGGTCTCCGAGTGGAGGACTGCACCGCTCTCTGGCGACCGTTCACCTGCTGACCCGACTTGGGTCGGTTTGGTGTCTGTGTGGGACTAGGGACTCGACCATTCTGAGGAATTCTGGGTAAGGAAGGAGTTGCGGTCTTTTGACTGAAATAATCGAAGACCAAGTTCATTACTTATATAACGTATATTTCCATCTGCTTTCTTGAAATCAGGAACCATTTCAACATAAAAACTTTCTAACATATTTTCAAACAATTCTCCATCATCAAAAATACACTTAGTGAGAGTTATTAGAAAGGCATGAAACTGGAGATAACACGACTAACTAACAATAAAATAAGAATTTATCACAACAATAAAAACATAACTATTAATTTCCATTCAAATTAATGCAGAATACATGTTTTCCACTTCAGCCACCACAATACAGACATCCATGTCCTCTCCAAGTCCTTAACGTGCACATATGCTATGAAATCCCAAAATAATATTTTACACTAATATCAGGGTTCATTCTGGGTCAGAATTTTTGGGAGAAATGAAAAAGCAATTGATCACTTCCTTAAATGGTGTTCTTTAATATACTTCTGCAAAATAGGGTTAAAATGCACAGTACAACCATTAAATACAACATTTGAATAGAAGGAGTGCTTTATAATGGGCCAGTGTATCTTACTAGACAAAGTTTCGTTTGAAAATCGTAAAAACCAAAAAATGTTTTGTTTTTTTTTAGGGAAAATTGGGGCCCCCAGAGGGCAAAGTCAGGGTCCTAAGGCGACTATTTCGCCCACATCGCCCTCTAGAATGATCCCTGTGGTTAATTCCTATGAGTCAGAACTCCAAACCATGTGTTATTCGGCAATAAATAACTGAAAGACAAATAGTATTTCTTAATTCAATCACCGTAACACATTTCATTCTGGATACATCTAAAGGCTTTTGCAAACAACATAAATCCAGATCAGCTGCAGCGTGCTGATCAGGATCTATGTTGTTTGCTACATAGCCAAGTGTCTTAGCAAGATCATCTGAATAGCAAACAGCATAGAGCCTGATCAGACGGCACGTTCCGTGGGGGCTGATCTGGCTATATATGTTCTTTGCAAATACTGTTTGAACGGTATCCAGAATTAAATGGGTTAAAAAACATCATACGGAAGTCACCTCATTATTTCAGATGCACATGTTAGAACAGGTCCCAGGTAGCGAGGAAGCTGTATTTCAAGACCTGCTCTCCCTGTCCTCTGAGCAGGGGCTGTCCCTGCCACTCAGAACGACAGCTGTTGACCCAATTGCTTCCACGATGTCATTGAATGCAGTGTCCGATAGCAGTGAGATGCACATTGCTCAGCAATGGGATCAGATTGCACTTAGGTTAAGGTAAGAGTATCATACGGGAATATTGAGCAAGTTAACTAATGGTAATATACAGGTGAAAGAAATATAAAGTTATAAGCACAGGGAACCATGATAATAGTTCAATCTCTCTTCAAAATCGATTTTTAACATTTAAAGCAGCCCTATATCGTATGAAATAAAAGATATTTGAAAAATTCAAATTTTACGTATGGGTAGCAATGCTGCTACACATTCTTAAATTATAATTTGTATAATTTTGTTCAATTAGTAAACATTGTTTTTTTGCGATAAAACAAACTCGAAACTGAAAGTAGGACTTTCCGAGTCAGTCGGTCACGCACACTTGTTTACAATCGGAACCTGATTTACATTCGGAATGCATAGGCCTCCTTCGGCAATGATGAAAACAAACATGGCATATCCGCTGTTATTTCATGCATGCGCGCTGTGCATGTTAAATTTCGTTTGTTGATAAACAAATTCGCGTAAACGACGGTTTATATTTATTTGAATTTTATCGTTTCTGAGCGACTATTTCGATTTTTGTAAACACACGCACATTAGTATTTATATTTTACCCAAAACATCCTTTATTACGATGTAATGCTGCTTTAAATGTATGTTATAAAAATATCAAACTCTGCTTAACTAACTAACACTAATATTTAACAAAACATGGGGCGGGGTTCCCTGTAATGTCTTGCTGGTTCCAAGTTTCATTCATACCAGTGTTATCTGCTTCCAGGAAATATTTCCAAGAAAAGTTGGCTGGCTTGCCAATCAGTCCTATGCCGCCAGAAGTAGATATCTGCGCCAGGCAGCGTCTAAAATACCTACAAAGTTTGATGACATTACAGCCAGTAGAAGAAGTCTGGGAAAGGTATATATCTGCATACAATGTTACGTATTACGTTACCATATACTTCAAGGTTTTTGTTGAATAAACAAATTTATTTTAGCTCGATTGCGACAGAAGTTCTTACAACTTATAATAATCACCCTTGAGGCCTCATTCCTGATGGAACAACCATAACCACGAGGGAGAGAGAAGAGGCAATGTTGAATTCAGTGCTTTGCCTAAGGACACAAGCGTAACGACTTCCACAAAGACTTTCTTCCTATAGTCTTTCATGGAAGCTGTACTCACTCTAACTGCTCATGCATCAATCCTGCAAGATATTGAAGATTTTGTTGCACAATAAATGTATTGAAGATGTTGTTGCACCATATATTGACGATGTAGAAGACGTTATTGCACACTGTATTGATGATGTAGAAGATGTTATTGCACAATGAATTAATGATGTAGAAGACGTTATTGCACAATGTATTGATGATGTAGAAGACGATATTGCACACTGTATTAATGATGTGTAGAAGATGATATTGCACACTGTATTGATGATGTAGAAGACGATATTGCACACTGTATTGATGATGTAGAAGATGTTATTGCACACTGTATTGATGATGTAGAAGATGTTATTGCACACTGTATTGATGATGTAGAAGATGTTATTGCACAATGAATTAATGATGTAGAAGACGTTATTGCACAATGTATTGATGATGTAGAAGACGATATTGCACACTGTATTAATGATGTAGAAGATGATATTGCACACTGTATTGATGATGTAGAAGATGTTATTGCACAATGTATTGACGATGTAGAAGATGTTAGTGCACAATGTATTGACGATGTAGAAGATGTTATTGCACAATGAATTAATGATGTAGAAGACGTTATTGCACAATGCATTGATGATGTAGAAGATGTTATTGCACACTGTATTGATGATGTAGAAGATGTTATTGCACACTGTATTGATGATGTAGAAGACGTTAGTGCACACTGTATTGATGATGTAGAAGACGTTAGTGCACAATGTATTGATGATGTAGAAGACGTTATTGCACACTGTATTGATGATGTAGAAGATGTTATTGCACACTGTATTGACGATGTAGAGTACATTATTGCACACTGTATTGATGATGTAGAAGACGTTATTGCACACTGTATTGACGATGTAGAGTACGTTATTGCACACTGTATTGATGATGTAGAAGACGTTATTGCACACTGTATTAATGATGTAGAAGACGTTATTGCACACTGTATTGACGATGTAGAGTACGTTATTGCACACTGTACTGACGATGTAGAGTACGTTATTGCACACTGTATTAATGATGTAGAAGACGTTATTGCACACTCTATTGATGATGTAGAAGACGTTAGTGCACAATGTATTGATGATGTAGAAGACGTTATTGCACACTGTATTGATGATGTAGAAGACGTTATTGTACACTGTATTGATGATGTAGAAGACGTTATTGCACACTGTATTGACAATGTAGAAGACATTATTGCATATTGTATTGACGATGTAGAAGACGTTATTGCACACTGTATTGACGATGTAGAAGACATTATTGCACACTGTATTGACGATGTAGAAGACGTTATTGCACAATGTATTGACGATGTAGAAGACGTTATTGCACATTGTATTGACGATGTAGAAGATGTTATTGCACAATGAATTAATGATGTAGAAGACGTTATTGCACAATGTATTGATGATGTAGAAGACGATATTGCACACTGTATTAATGATGTAGAAGATGATATTGCACACTCTATTGATGATGTAGAAGATGTTATTGCACAATGTATTGACAATGTAGAAGATGTTAGTGCACAATGTATTGACGATGTAGAAGATGTTATTGCACAATGAATTAATGATGTAGAAGACGTTATTGCACAATGTATTGATGATGTAGAAGACGATATTGCACACTGTATTAATGATGTAGAAGATGATATTGCACACTGTATTGATGATGTAGAAGATGTTATTGCACAATGTATTGACGATGTAGAAGATGTTAGTGCACAATGTATTGACGATGTAGAAGATGTTATTGCACAATGAATTAATGATGTAGAAGACGTTATTGCACAATGTATTGATGATGTAGAAGATGTTATTGCACACTGTATTGATGATGTAGAAGATGTTATTGCACACTATATTGATGATGTAGAAGATGTTATTGCACACTGTATTGATGATGTAGAAGACGTTATTGCACACTGTATTGATGATGTAGAAGATGTTATTGCACAATGAATTAATGATGTAGAAGACGTTATTGCACAATGTATTGACGATGTAGAAGACGTTATTGCACAATGTATTGACGATGTAGAAGACGTTATTGCACAATGTAGAAGACGTTATTGCACAATGTATTGACGATGTAGAAGACGTTATTGCACAATGTATTGACGATGTAGATGACGTTATTGCACAATGTAGAAGACGTTATTGCACAATGTATTGACGATGTAGAAGAGGTTATTGCACAATGTATTGACGATGTAGAAGACTTTATTGCACAATGTATTGACGATGTAGAAGACTTTATTGCACACTGTATTGACAATGTAGAAGAGGTTATTGCACAATGTATTGACGATGTAGAAGACGTTGTTGCACACTGTATTGATGATGTAGAAGACATTATTGCACACTGTATTGACGATGTAGAAGACGTTATTGCACAATGTATTGACGATGTAGAAGACGTTATTGCACAATGTATTGACGATGTAGAAGACGTTATTGCACACTGTATTGACGATGTAGAAGACATTATTGCACAATGTATTGATGATGTAGAAGACGTTATTGCACACTGTATTGCACAATGTAGAAGACGTTATTGCACAATGTATTGACGATGTAGAAGATGTTATTGCACACTGTATTGCACAATGTAGAAGACGTTATTGCACAATGTATTGACGATGTAGAAGATGTTATTGCACATTGTATTGACGATGTAGAAGACATTATTGCACACTGTATTGATGATGTAGAAGACGTTATTGCACAATGTATTGACGATGTAGAAGACGTTATTGCACATTGTATTGACGATGTAGAAGACGTTATTGCACATTGTATTGACGATGTAGAAGACGTTATTGCACATTGTATTGATGATGTAGAAGACGTTATTGCACCATGTATTGACAATGTAGAAGACGTTATTGCACAATGTATTGACAATGTAGAAGATGTTATTGCACCATGTATTGACAATGTAGAAGACGATATTGCACACTGTATTAATGATGTAGAAGATGTTATTGCACCATGTATTGACAATGTAGAAGACGATATTGCACACTGTATTAATGATGTAGAAGATGTTATTGCACCATGTATTGACAATGTAGAAGACGATATTGCACACTGTATTAATGATGTAGAAGATGTTATTGCACAATGTATTGACAATGTAGAAGACGTTATTGCACAATGTATTGATGATGTAGAAGACGTTATTGCACCATGTATTGACAATGTAGAAGACGTTATTGCACAATGTATTGATGATGTAGAAGACGTTATTGCACCATGTATTGACGATGTAGAAGACGTTATTGCACAATGTTTTGATGATGTAGAAGACGTTATTGCACCATGTATTGACGATGTAGAAGACGTTATTGCACAATGTATTGATGATGTAGAAGACGTTATTGCACAATGTATTGATGATGTAGAAGACGTTATTGCACACTGTATTGACGATGTAGAAGACGTTAGTGCACAATGTATTGACGATGTAGAAGACGTTAGTATTGACGATGTAGAAGACGTTATTGCACACTGTATTTGATGATGTTGAAGACGTTATTGCACAATGTATTGTTATCCCTGCAACCAGACATTATGTAATGCATGGAATTGTAGCTCTCACATTTTATACAGGATTGCTCAACATTTATCTAGACATTTCTAATCAAACCAAACTTTGTAAAGCATAAATATGACCGCTACAGCTGCACTCCACTCCATTTGTGTTTTTAAAGAAAACTTCCATGTTACTTTCTACTCATAGTATTATTTATATTCCTTCTGATCCTACCCTATCTTGTCAAACCAGATTTTCTAAGTGGTGAAGATATTGAAACAATAGCAGCATAAGTTACTAGGGTTTAAATTAACATCTTTGAAATAGTGAGAAGATTAAAGTATACAGGGAAATTGTTTTTTTACGTTTATTTATCATTGCTACTGGTTGCCCATATGAGCGAAGCCTCCTGAAGAGATTAGTCGTTTTAGATTTTTGGAGGATAGTGCAAAAATGCAGACAGAGACCTATTCCAGAATCTCCTCTGGTTCTTTTGCGTGCACGATGCAAAGCACTGACACAAGACCTCAGCTTAAAGTCCCATCTGAAAGATTTTATTATGGTCAGATGGGGGCTCGAACCTGCAATCCCTGGATTCCCAAACCATCGTGTTAACCACTGAACTACGTATCTATATACATGTAGTCCATGAGCTCCAATATAGTAGAAGTGAGCCAACTCAGAGACACTATTTCTCCAAAACTGTCGAGCACGTAGTTACAGAATAATTGACTTTTTGTTTATATTTCAGGTACCAGGTGATACGCAGACAGCAGCTGGAGAGGTGTCTAAGTTTGTTAATGCCAGAAAATGAGGCCGAAAATATAGATATCCTCAAAATCTCAGAAAACTGTGCCGATATCGCTAAAATCATCATGCAGATGATGAACGAAGACTTTGCTGTGCTTAACACAGGTGTGATGAAAAAAACTTCAAGTATTTTTCATGTGTTTCGTAAGACATATTTAGACAAATATTCGGATGAAATGTCTGCGTTAATTGATGAAGTCTGGGATGAAATTCGTGATTCTCTTAAACGTGGCCCATCACAATCCTTCAGTGCACATGGATCTAAGTCAAAGTCCAAGCCTGGTGTCAGGCCTTTACAGCAGACACAGAGTCTAAATAATATAACTGATGCAGCAGACACACCAGAGACCGGGATTCAATTACCCACAATTCCTGCCAAGTACATAAAGGTCATGCTAAATATAGCAACAACTCTCCAGCAGATTGAGGAACATTTGGAGTGTCTGCAAAGAGCCGCTGTGTGGGATGTTGGAGGAATTTCAGCCAAGAAAACTCAGCGGAAAGGCAGCTTGAAAGGTATAAATCTGGTCTTGGTGTCGCAGAACAGGGTAACATCTGGAAGGACTCTGATTGGTTGAGAGAATAATCCTTATAATTTGTAAAATAAATGTTAAAGTATGCATATTTCTATTTGAATTGGTACATAACGTTAATTGTAAAACATGCTACGATTTAAAAGAAGTCGTAATGCAATTATAACACTCTTTAAAACATAAATATAACGCTGCTTTGCATAGTGATGTCATGACAATTTAGGTATGTCATGACAATTTAGATATGTCATGACAATTTAGATATGTCATGACAATTTAGATGACAATTTAGATATGTCATGACAATTTAGATATGTCATGACAATTTAGATATGTCATGACAATTTAGATATGTCATGACAATTGTGCAAAAATATGATTAAAACCCAATATGGTAATGTAATAAAAGAGGATCTTACACTCAAGGTGAGACAAAAGGATCGTTTAATAGCAAAATTCCAAAACTTGTTTCATATAATATGGTATGAAATCACCACGAATGTAAGATCATATATATATATCTATATATAAATATACCACAAGATAACATGGATTCTTTAGCTACATGTGCTATGCTCAGGCTGTGTCTCATTTATTATGAAAAAGTTGTCAGTTTCTTACGGAGGTTGGTGCACCCAAGTACTGGTTAACCACTTGAGTCTGCCCAGGAAAGGTGTTGTTAGATAAACTGCCCGCTGGCGATATAGCCCAAAATGGTGCTGATGCAGGCGTACAATGTTGTGCAATTGATTAGTAACATTGAATTTGCATAAACATGATTGTGTAACCATCACTTTGTGTTAAACCAATGAAATTATTAATTGAGTCATGTGGTGTACATGGGTTGAATTAAATTTAGTAATATGAATTTACTATGTTTATCTAAAATAGTACTCAAAGAAAGCTGGTGGGAATGAGAGACATTACTGGTATTTCTATTACCTCCCTTGATGGATAAAGTCAGATTTATCCCTAAATGTATATTGGTCCTTTTAGTTGGAATCCTTTGTTTTTACTGTTGTCGTCTAAACAGATATCGCGTTAGGATAAATGTAATTTTATCAAAATCGTATTAATTGAACCAATTTTTACAGTAAGGTATCCATTGGACATGCTAAAGGATATCTGTCGAGATTTAATAATTTCATAATTATAAGATGAGAATACGGATGAGAATGGAAAACATGTGGTGCATGTAAAAACAGAGGAAACCAATTAAGATGACCAATATACTATTAGGAGTATCCAGGGGCAGTAACTGACTAATGTTTGTCATTAGTTTCAGTTTGGTAGTATCAATTGTGAATTGTAATTTAGGTGTGTTGAAGCCCAGTTCCAGCCCCGATTTGTCACGCCGACCTAACAGTGCCACTATGTCAAGTGTTGACTCAGACTCCTGGATGTCAGATACCATGACCAGCTCCTACAACTCGTCCATGTCTAATATGATGTTTGAGACACCCTCCGGACCAAAAGGTACAATCATGCACTCAATATGCTTATAACTTTTAACAATTAAACCTGTGTTAGTCGTACCTCCAATGCTGCTAGAAGTTTCCAAACCAAATCTGTGTCGGCCGAAATGGGCCAAACTCACCCTATCCTCCTATGGCTGTCCGATTAGCGTAGTGGTTAAGCACCCTCACTTCTCACAAATGCAACCTAGTTTCAATCCTTAGCCTGGGACGTATGTGAGATTGTATGGTTGTCAGCAGGTGGGTTTTCTCCGGGTACTCCGGTTTCCTCCCACATGAAGGACCAAATACACGCCTTGATCCGCGCCAACGAGAGTGATTAATAATATAATATGTTGAGGCTTCTTTCGGGATCATTGTAAAATAAATCGAATTTATACTTTTTTTTATATACCCTCTTTCAATATTTTACGTCAACAACTGTAGTACATTAAGTATCGTAACATTTTTGGTTATAAACATTATTTTTGTTATTTGTATTTGAATAAACCCTTATTATGTTACATTCAGTGTTGGTTGTTGAAAAGATGAAAATGGAGGAGAAAATCCGATGGGACTGGAAGTTTATTTTTAAGAAGTTTGCCCCGGAACTTGCACACAGCATAGAATGGAGCATCCAGAACTCAATGACAATGTGTGTACTTGAGGAGCAGAAACAATGGGCAGCATCACATGTAGTGACCACAGTGACATTGAAGGAATCTCAGTGGGGTGGTAGATTAGACTATCCCAAAATCATTTCCAAGGTGAGTGTGTTTTACGTTTTTTTATTGTCGCTACCGGTTGCCCATATTAGCGCCTCCTCCTGAAGAGATTAGTCATTTTAGATTTTTGGAGGATAGTGCAATGATGCAGAGAGAGACCCATTCTAGAGTCTCCACTGGTTCTTTTACGTGCACGGTGTAAAGCACCGACCTGAGACCTCAGTTTAACGTCCCATCTGAAAGACTGTTAAATTTATTAGGGTCAGATAGGGGATCGAACCTGCGATCCCTGGATTACAAGTCCAGCATGTTACCATGCGTGTTACCACTGGACTACAGACCCGTCTGTAATTTTGAATTTTGAAAGGTGAACACTTTATTTCTTATTATTTCTAGTGCATAGAACCTAGAATCATCTAGATCCATGGTCCAGTGGTAGAACGATCAATTTGATGTTAATGGCTTAATGCTCAGTTACAGTACTTATATACAGTCAAACCTATCGTAAGCAGTCAATCAAGGGAATCATAGAAAGTGGCTGCTTAACACATTTGATTCTGGATACCGTTCAAACAGTATTTGCAAAGAACATAGAGCCAGATCAGCCGCCATGGAACGTGCCATTTGATCAGGCTCTATGCTGTTTGCTATTCAGATGATCTTGCTATGATACTTGGCTATGTAGCAAACAACATAGATCCTGATCAGCATGCAGCGTCACGCTGCAGCTGATCTGGATCTATGTTGTTTGCAAAGGCCTTTAGATGTATCCAGAATGAAATGGGTTAACACAGGTGGCTACTTAATAGAGGTTAAATGTATAACAATGTAACATATTGGGAATCTGCCGGCTGGCTGCTTAATAGATGTGACCACTAGCACAGGTTTGACTGTAGTGTCCTTGAATAAGACACCCATACATAGTGCTTTTTAAAAAAAACTTTTGTTCACGATTGTGAAGCAAGTTTTAACAACTTATATTAACCACTCTCATTGGCTCGGATGAAAATATTTATGTGGTCATTCGTGAGGGAGGAAATCGGTGTACCCGGAGAAAACCCACCTGTCCGATCTGGCAACCATCATACCATCTCACATACTTCCTGGTCCGAGGATCGAACCCGGATCACATTGGTGAGAAGCGCTGCGCTAATCGGACGTATTGCTTTGTACTGGTTAACTATTTTTCAGGTCAGATAAACCTGTTCAGGAAAACCTCTCCAGCTCTCCACAATGGGTTTGACATTAATTTAATGGCAAATAATTTTTCAGATAGCACATACAGTGATTGTGTGTGAATTAACTCTTTGTATGTTGAGTAAATAAAATCACAGATGTCATAACGTCACGTTTGATCAGGATTTATGTTGTTTGCTATTCGGCTAGAGTGGTGGAACCTATGCTCGGCATATTCCTATGCTCGGCGTCTATTTTCCATTTACATCCGTATTTATAATATTTAAATAGTTTTAGCCTATTTTCGCTGACAGATGTGAAGTATGGTTCAATAGCATTCTGTTGTGCGTACCGGTAGCCTAATGCTACTGTCACCTGAGTGGTTCAGTAGCCGAATATAAACAGCTTGTTGAGATTTTTTTCCCCACCGAAATGATGCGGTTTATGAGCATTTCAGGTAGCTATCTGAATTGGAAAAATGCACAAATAACCAGAAAAAAAATTCTTATGAGTTGTAATATTGTTAGTTATTGAAGTCAAAATAATATATTCAACATTTACCAGTGCATAAATAAAAAAGGTCATGTACGCCGTGCCCTAAAGTATCTAGTTCCCCATGGAAACAGGTGTCATTGCGAAAGCTGTATTGAGGCGCATGGTCACCTAATGAAGCTAAAATTTTCAACAACAATTTTTGAAAGTTGTGTTCACAACTTAAGAAAATAATAATATAGGGCAAGTGCATTTAGCATATGCATATGTAGGATTTACGCCGAGCATAGGTTCCACCACTAAGTGTTTTAGCTCCACTATCCGATTAGCAAACAGCATTAATGTCAAGCATATATTACTCTTGTATTGTTTGCAGGCATCCTTTGATTTCATGCATGAACTGGAGATATATTTGGTTTTGGCTAAGTCGGGAAGTGAGGGTATCCTGCAAGCTGTGAGGACGTCGTTTGTAGATTGTGCTAACACATGCCTGAAGAATATCCACTCTCATCTCACTAAGGTACCAAAACATTAGGGCTGCAATAAATCGATCCGAATCGCTTCGATTCCGTGCCGACTATTCGATACTTGATCCAAGTCCCGTCATTTTCGATTCGATTCCGAACGGCGACTTTTAGGCGTGTTCAATTATAAACGCGGAGTTAGCTGAATACAAACAGTAAAATAAAACAACAATCTGATTGGCTGAATTAATTCTATTTATCCAATCAATGAGCCAGTTAAACTTAGGTCTGTTTATCAAAATGGCGTTTGCCGTTACTGTCGTAGTTGCCGTAGTCGTATTAAATGACCCTTCGAAAAAGTTAAGTTCTAAAGTGTGGGTTTATTTTGGATTTCGAGATGTTGACAAGAAGGAAAACAAGACCACATGAGGTCTATGTTTCACCAACGTAAGCTATCAACCATCTGGTTCCACAACAAACTTAATGAAGCATCTAAAACAACACCATAATGTAGACAACGACATGAATAAGACTAAGAGTCAATCATTAAACTTTCCTCCCAAACCAACAGCATCAGGGCAATTACGGTTAACAGACCTCAAACCTCGCCCATGACCGATCGCAGATGATATTTCGTTCCATAGCAGGTTACCTGGCTGCTGATTTGTTCCCCTACTCAACTGTACAGTATGAAGGCTTTAAAAATATGTTAACATTTGTGTTCATATGTAGTAAGAACTAGTAGTAGGAACTAGTAGTAGGAACTAGTAGTAGGAAATAGTAGTAGGAACTAGTAGTAAGAACTAGTAGTAAGAACTAGTAGTAGGAACTAGTAGTAGGAACTAGTAGTAGGAACTAGTAGTAGGAACTAGTAGTAGGAACTTAGTAGGAACTAGTAGTAGGAATTAGTAGTAGGAACTACTACATATTAGGAACTAGTAGTAGGAACTACTACATATTAGGAACTAGTATTAGGAACTAGTAGTAGGAACTAGTAGTAGGAACTTAGTAGGAACTAGTAGCCAGTAACGCCAGTAAATTTATTTGCTTTGAAGCCATGCAGACTGACCTAGCATCTCTAGACTATTAGTCTAAGCAACACAGGTTATGCATTTTATAAAGTAAGCTATGAATAATGGATCGGATCGAAAAACATCGAGTCAGCACATAAAGAATCGGATCGGATCGGATTGGATCGGATTAGATCAAGTGTCTGGTGGATCTGTGCAGTCCTACAATACATATCTTCATTCTTTGTTTATTTGATCATCGATTTGTTTCCAGCATTTCCAGTTCTTGAAGTAAGTTGAAGCCACTTTCTTGTATCTTCTTAGTTTATACAAATTTATTTTAGCTCGATTGCGAAACAAGTTCTTACAACTTATATTAATGATTACCCTCGAGTTTCCGGTTTCCGTTATGATAAGAAATGATCGGCATTCAACAAAACGAATCTTAAAGCTACATAGTTTCTAAATGTATGATGTAAATAAAGTAACGTTCCTCTTTTATTCCAAAGAATTAGAAATGAATATGACTACGTAAATAACAACGGTCGCTGTCATTTTTACCATGACCCGAAACCGACATCTGTGGTGACTGGTACCGGAGTTTTCGTGACCTTTCAGAAAATCAATTTTGCGTAACATCGAATGGGTGTAAATATAAAACGACCACGTTTTGTGCAGCATAATGATAATTTCTATTATTTTGATGAATATTTCTTTTCACAGTTTAACAAGCATTTTCACAATGTGGACAACTGAATTCATCACCTAATCTTGTAAACCTGACTTTTGAACATTAAATAATGTGGGTCCAATGGTCACATATATCACACTGTGTCCATTTGTAAGGGCTGTTGATGAATATTGCCTGTAATTTCGCTTTGTAGGTGGTGGACTGCCATAAACCTAAAACAAAATAAAAAACTATTCCTTTAAGTACACTACAGGACATATCTTTTAGTTGACGATGACAGCAAACCACTGTATGGACCTCAAAACAATATAAGAGAAGTCTCCAAAACTATCTCCCCTTACACTAATTAAAATTGTAACCCAGTCTATTTTGACCTTCACATTAAATGACAGGTAGGTAAACAAATCAGACGATGCAAAACAAAACTGGAAATGGTCAATATTTTGCAGTAAATCCAATGGACAAATGGTGATGCAATATTGCATTATGAAAGATAGCATGTTTTATACCAATCCAAGGAAAATAACCAATTACTTACGCTTCCAACGATTATACGGAGCATTTTTGTTGCTAAATATGGAAAATACTATCTATTCCTGATTGGTGACGTCAGAAAACACAGAACGCGTGCAGTATTGTAAATACTTACGGGGTAACGAAAACGAAGGTATCACGATTTGAGGACACTAGAGGATAATAGAGTGATTAATATAAGTTGAAAAAACTTGTTTTGCAATCGAGCTAAAATGAATTTGTATAAACTAAATGAATTGTAGTAGTCGTGTAGGATAGTCTGTTACATAAATATGTTTTTATATTTCAATTCGTTTTTGAATGATTGTTTGGTTAGTGACATTTTATGTGCACCTGTTTCATTGCCGCTGCCAGTAGGGTACCAATCTAAATTGTCTATGTTATTCCTGCAGATGGCGGCAGACATACCATTACAGTCTCCAATGAAGAGTTTGTATGTGATTCTGTCTAGCGCCGCATACATCAGGAACCATCTGCTGCATTTTGACACGGTGCTAACTCACGATGAAAGGTGGGTTCACAATATTATATCATCTGTTGTCTTGATTCTTCACCAGACATGGTTTTAGCTGAAGGTTTGGGGTGCGGTATGAGTGATGTGCAAAATATTCTGCCATTTGGTCCCCACCCCCAATAGTGACCTTGAATTTTACTCAATAATTGTCCGATTTCAGAAATTACCGGTATTTATGCGTCAAAATAACTTGAACATTATCATTTCTCAAAAATTGTCAAAAACTATTGCTTTAAATCTTTGCATGCATACCCATGGACTACTTCTCTACACCTACAGTAAGTCCTCACCATACCAGTGAACTTGAAATTAAGCAATTCGTTGGAAGGCAATAAAGACAAGGCAATAAAGACATTCTTTATTTCTCCGAAACATTGATGATATATTAAGATTAATGATATTTTGAGCTTGATGTTATTTTGAGCTTGATGTTATTTTGAGCTTGATGTTATTTTGAGCTTGATGATATCTTGAGCTTGATGTTATTTTGAGCTTGATGTTATTTTGAGCTTGATGATATCTTGAACATAATGATATCGTGAACTTGATTATATCGTTAGCTTAATTCCTTTTTTGTAGTTGGCCATTTTCTCGAATTATTTTTGTTTGCAGTAAGAAGCCATTTAGCCTTCAGTACAAACAGTTTGTAGAACTGGTGGAGAATCTTACTGAGGACATGATGCATAAACACAATAACTACATCGCCACTAGCATCCTGCACGATACAGACAGTCATAACTGGACAGAAACGAAGGAATTCTACGAGGTAATCTTGTATTATAAACACAATAACTACATCGTCACTAGCATACAATAACTACATCACCACTAGCATACAATAACTACATCGCCACTAGCATCCTGCACGATACAGACAGTCATAACTGGACAGAAACGAAGGAATTCTACGAGGTAATCTTGTATTATGAACACAATAACTACATCGCCACTAGCATACAATAACTACATCGCAACTAGCATCCTGCACTATACAGACAGTCATAACTGGACAGAAACGAAGGAATTCTACGAGGTAATCTTGTATTATGAACACAATAACTACATCGCCACTAGCATACAATAACTACATCGCCACTAGCATCCTGCACTATACAGACAGTCATAACTGGACAGAAACGAAGGAATTCTACGAGGTAATCTTGTATTATGAACACAATAACTACATCGCCACTAGCATCCTGCACTATACAGACAGTCATAACTGGACAGAAATGAAGGAATTCTACGAGGTAATCTTGTATTATAAACACAATAACTACATCGCCACTAGCATCCTGCACTATACAGACAGTCATAACTGGACAGAAACGAAGGAATTCTACGAGGTAATCTTGTATTATAAACACAATAACTACATCGCCACTAGCATACAATAACTACATCGCCACTAGCATACAATAACTACATCGCCACTAGCATCCTGCACTATACAGACAGTCATAACTGGACAGAAACGAAGGAATTCTACGAGGTAATCTTGTATTATGAACACAATAACTACATCGCCACTAGCATCCTGCACTATACAGACAGTCATAACTGGACAGAAACGAAGGAATTCTACGAGGTAATCTTGTATTATAAACACAATAACTACATCGCCACTAGCATCCTGCACTATACAGACAGTCATAACTGGACAGAAACGAAGGAATTCTACGAGGTAATCTTGTATTATGAACACAATAACTACATCGCCACTAGCATCCTGCACTATACAGACAGTCATAACTGGACAGAAACGAAGGAATTCTACGAGGTAATCTTGTATTATAAACACAATAACTACATCGCCACTAGCATACAATAACTACATCACCACTAGCATACAATAACTACATCGCCACTAGCATACAATAACTACATCGCCACTAGCACACAATAACTACATCGCCACTAGCATACAATAATTACATCGCCACTAGCATACAATAACTACATCGCCACTAGCACACAATAACTACATCGCCACTAGCATACAATAACTACATCGCCACTAGCATACAATAACTACATCGCCACTAGCATACAATAACTACATCGCCACTAGCATACAATAACTACATCGCCACTAGCACACAATAACTACATCGCCACTAGCATACAATAACTACATCGCCACTAGCACACAATAACTACATCGCCACTAGCATACAATAACTACATCGCCACTAGCATACAATAACTACATCGCCACTAGCATACAATAACTACATCGCCACTAGCATACAATAACTACATCGCCACTAGCACACAATAACTACATCGCCAC
The DNA here is from genome assembly GCA_014843695.1 of Archivesica marissinica. Taxonomy (NCBI): domain Eukaryota; kingdom Metazoa; phylum Mollusca; class Bivalvia; order Venerida; family Vesicomyidae; genus Archivesica; species Archivesica marissinica. Next base: position 11,229,954 of record CM026399.1, on the reverse strand, counting down.
TAGCATACAATAACTACATCGCCACTAGCATCCTGCACTATACAGACAGTCATAACTGGACAGAAACGAAGGAATTCTACGAGGTAATCTTGTATTATAAACACAATAACTACGTCGCCACTAGCATACAATAACTACATCACCACTAGCATACAATAACTACATCGCCACTAGCACACAATAACTACATCGCCACTAGCATACAATAACTACATCGCCACTAGCATACAATAACTACATCGCCACTAGCATACAATAACTACATCGCCACTAGCATACAATAACTACATCGCCACTAGCACACAATAACTACATCGCCACTAGCATACAATAACTACATCGCCACTAGCATACAATAACTACATCGCCACTAGCATACAATAACTACATCGCCACTAGCACACAATAACTACATCGCCACTAGCATACAATAACTACATCGCCACTAGCATACAATAACTACATCGCCACTAGCATACAATAACTACATCGCCACTAGCATACAATAACTACATCGCCACTAGCATACAATAACTACATCGCCACTAGCACACAATAACTACATCGCCACTAGCATACAATAACTACATCGCCACTAGCATACAATAACTACATCGCCACTAGCATCCTGCATGACATGGACAGTCATAACTGGACAGAAACAAAGAAATTTGTGTGTTTTTTACGTTTATTTATTGTCGCTACCGGTTGCCCAAATGAGCGACGCCTCCTGAAGAGATTAGTCATTTTAGATTTTTGGAGGATAGTGCAATGATACAGACTGAGACCCATTCCAGAGTCTCCTCTGGTTCTTCTACGTTCACGGTGTAAAGCACTGACACGAGACCTCGATTTAAAGTCCCATCTGAAAGACTGTTAATTTTATTAGGGTCAGACGGGGGATCGAACCTGCGATCCCTGGATTACCAGTCCAGCATGTTACCACTGGACTACAGATCCGTCTGTAAAGGAATTCTATGAGGTAATTGAGTTTTATAAACAGTAATTTGAAACCACTTGCCTCTCACTGCTGAAGTTTCATTTCCCACTTGGTGTATCAATACTTCAAGAAGTGTCATGTCCAATACATACACTAACATGTGTATAGGCAATTTTATGAACGATAGTTTATACTCTTGGTACAAAAATAACATCTGTGATCATATAAAGCAGTTTAAATACAATGATGATAAAAATTGTGTTCAATAAGATCAAAGATCAACTTTATAAGTAGTGGATTGACGAGTGAAGTGTTGTATGGGCATTCTCTTGGGTTCGAGCTCTGTCATGTGGTGATGGGCGGATCACTGTACCGGCCCAATAACTGTACTGGCCACATCACGCTTGTCATTCTTACGGCGGGGTTTGGGTCTATGGTTCATATTGCCAATTTTATCGCTAATCCAATCACTCACTTATATACTGTAATGGTGTAGATATTATGATATAATATGTTCTTATCCATTTACTAGAATCCTAGTTATATATATATGTATACATTTTTATTTATATTTCCATATATTATTGTCATGTGTAAATATATAAAATTGCATCTGTAATTATGAAGCGCAAAATGCTATGTATTTGTATTTATGTTTATATGTGATGTAGAAAACTAAATTGTTTTAATAAACAGCTCAAACCTTCATTGTTATACTGCAGGGTGAGCGGTGTACATTCCCGATCCAGATGTGGTATTACTATTTACGTGGAGTTCAGTATGACATGTGGTGCATATGCCCGCCCAAGCTGTCTCAGACCTCTCTCAGTGTGATTCTACACGACTCTCTACAGATCCTTACCCAGAGATACACGCAGACAAAGCCAAGCTTCAGGAGGGTTGCAACATTCTGGTAGGTGATTAATAGTTGTTGACATTCTTGGTGAGGCCTCCAAAGGAATATTATACAACTGTTGCCTTGGGCAATAGTTCATCGGGTCGTCCACATCATCTCGGGGGTAATAGTTCTGACTGTTACCCGAATGACAATGAAATAGTTGTTTTATTACCCAACAAAGTTCTAAAATGCTACTCGCCAATTATCAATGTTTTCATCTGTCCGTGTTCCACGACACGGAGATGATGAATTGCGTGCACAAAGGGACTCGATTTATCATGTGATTCGATCCAAGGCAATGCAAGTCACATGACCAGACAGTAGTAGGGCAGAGAAATTAAAGTAGTATTGCCTGCGCGTGAAACTGTTTCACAGTCAAGCGGCTGAATGTAATAAAATGGGGAACACAGTCAAAACTGACGAATTTCAATTTATATAGGAGGTTGGGTAATAATAAAGTCTGTCCGACCTTTCGTTTAACCTTATTGTTAATGTAAGTTGTACCTGTTTACCTAAATGTCACTGAAATTATAACTGGAAGATACTTCCCATAGGCAACCTTTTTTAATTTATGTGAATTTGATGTAAAAAAAACATGAATTGTTTACTCTCCCTATGGACTGTAATGTTAAGCAACGTAGCATTGCTTTTGGCCGATTTTCAGAGTGACGGCATCCATTCAAGGGGTCAGTTCAATAGTACCAATGGAAATAGCAAAAGTCATTAAAATGATGACCGTCGAAATAATAATTTTGCACTTCTTGTCATACATATACCGGGTAGCTGGGGAACGGACAATATCCCCCCGGACATTATCCCCCATTGAACTCGCCATCCACAATGCTGTGAAAACCATGTTGGGCGACGTCGACATCAAGGGTGTTTCTATCATCTCACCCAGAGTACCTGGAGACGAGTACGAGCGGAAGGCCTCGCCACTGAGTACCGAGAAAACGACGAGCTGAAGCAGTTTGTCGGAATGATTGACGGCCTGGCGTTCCTGCCGGTTGACGAGGCTGTCGAAGGAATGACGGCACTGAAGAACCTTGCGCCAGACTCAGTGATAGACTATTTCGACAACACATATGTCAGCGGCGGCTACAAATCGGTTAGGGGACCCAATGGAATCATCAGAATGCGCCGTACACCACCGCGCTTTCCACCACCCACATGGAATGTACATGAAACTACACTCAATGGAGGCGACAGAACTAATAACAATTGCGAAAGTTGGAATAACTCATTTAGACATTTAGTTGGACATAGTAATCCCAGTCTGCAGAAAGACCAGACAGCCGTGAACACTGAGATGGAACGTCAGCGGACTGGACAACCACTCAATGGAGGCGACAGAACTAATAACAATTGCGAAAGTTGGAATAACTCATTTAGACATTTAGTTGGACATAGTAATCCCAGTCTGCAGAAAGACCAGACAGCCGTGAACACCGAGATGGAACGTCAGCGGACTGGACAACCATCGGCCAAGCGCGCTAAGAAGACGAGCGTTTCTCTCCAGAAGAGACTTAACAAATTATGCCGCCAGTACCGGGATGGAGCGAAAACGACAGCCAGTTTCCTGTTCGCGATTGGCGAGTGTATAAGACTGTGAACAATTCTTAGGTTTCGCCACTATGTGCTAAATGACAAGTCTCAATTAGCACTTTCGTGAATAAGACTATAATAAACACCAAAATTCACACAAAATATCGCACTTGCTTATGTGCTTGTATACGGAAATAAAGGTTGTTAACCCATTCTTGTTAGATACTCTTTCTCCGTCCTATGATTTTCTACGGGGGGATATTGTCCGCCCTAGGATTATCCACGGGGGGATATTGTCCGCCTTGTATTTTTGATGGGGGGGATATTGTCCGCCCTGTCTTTTTTGACGGGGGGATATTGTCCGCCTGTCTTTTTTGACGGGGGGGGGGGATATTGTCTGCCTGAGTCAAAATATACGGGGGGGGGATATTGTCCTACACTCGGGTAGCTTCTCAGCAATATACATATATGTGTAGAACACTGATTTCATTATGTTTATTTAAGGAATGAATCGCGGGTTAATAGTTTCCATCTGGGTATGAACTACATTGGGTGTAGGGGCGAAGGCATCCATGCTAACTTGAAGCACGCCCAATGTGCATGTTAGCTGCATACCATTAGGTGGAAACCCTCATACGAAAATGTATGCAGTCGGATCTGTAGTCCAGTGGTCAAAACGTTGGATTGGTAATCCAGGGATCGCAGGTTCGATCCCTCATCTGACCCTAATAAAATTAACAGTCTTTCAGATGGGACATTAAACCGAGGTTTCATGTCGGAGCTTTACACCGTGCACATAAATATTGATAATTGATCACAGTCCGAACATCATTTCAAGTGAAGATCAACGGGATAATGGAGAAATTGGATACCAATGCATAGAACGTAGGGTATCGTTGTTCGTCGAATTGCTCTACCGAAAAGTAGAATTTCTACTTCCTTTATATTCAGAGTGGATTGAAAATATAATTTGATCTTTTATTTAAATACAAAATACCACCTGATGATCGATATGTTGGCAGTATATGTTTAAAGCGACATTACATTTTTTCGCGTATAAATGCATTGCTATTACAAATTCTTCCGAATACATTCGAACACTAACATTGAAATAATAAACAGTGTTTTTGTGGATTGAAAGTATGATTTCATATAACGGTCATCCATGCTCCTGAATTGACGTTGGTTTTGTCATCAGAGTCAATACTAAATGCGAGATAATGTTGTTTAAAGATAATTTAACTAAGAATAGTCTACAAATATATAGACACAAATGTGAGATATAACGGTAAATCTGTACCATAAATCAGTTATTCAGGATACACTAGTTGTATTACGCATGGATGTTTTACATTATTTTGCTATGTCAACAAACCGTGTATACGACATTTGTTTATTTGTTGAAATACTCAGTATTTGAGGCAAATATTTGGAAAGAAATTATACCATATAATAGGAAAATACATTCTGTAGAAATTTGTGTTTTCACTGATGTAGTGTCGCTTTAAGGAATGACAGTGGCGTGCGGGACGGGAGATGGGAACTAGGTAATTTTCACTGATATAGTGTCGCTTTAATGTGTTACAGCTGTGATATAAAGACGATATTGCTGTGTGCAAGTGAGTTGTTGTACTCATGTAGCAGCTCTGTATCTCGGTGTATCGACGTCGGCCATTCCCAGGTGCCACATTACTCCATACATAATCTGTGTATGGCTCTGTTGTCTTCTATGACGGTGGTAGGATCTCCACTGGAGACTCTGTACAAGTAAGTCTGTTCTTGTGTTATATAGAGATAGTTCTATCGTGTACCATGGCAAAGTAAGTCTGTCCTTGTGTTATATAGAGATAGTTCTATCATGTACCATGGCAAACTAAGTCTGTCCTTGTGTTATATAGAGATAGTTCTATCGTGTACCATGGCAAAGTAAGTCTGTCCTTGTGTTATATAGAGATAGTTCTATCGTGTACCAGGGCAAAGTAAGTCTGTCCTTGTGTTATATAGAGATAGTTCTATCGTGTACCATGGCAAAGTAAGTCTGTCCTTGTGTTATATAGAGATAGTTTTATCGTGTACCAGGGCAAAGTAAGTCTGTCCTTGTGTTATATAGAGATAGTTCTATCATGTACCAGGGCAAAGTAAGTCTGTCCATGTGTTATATTATATAGAGATAGTTATATCGTGTACCAAGGTTCTAACAGGGCAGATCTCTGCATGTATAACATTTGACTGGTTTTAGTTCAATTGTCAATTATTCACCATTGAATGTGAACAAATTAAGAACCAGTCGCAGTTTGCCCTATTAACCCTTTTCATGCTAGTGGCAGATTGAATCAATTTTGCATACAACATAGAGCCAGATCAAACGACACATTATGTGTAATCTTGATCAGGCTCTATGCTGTTTGCTATTTGGATAGTGGAGCTAAAACACTTGGCTGAATAGAAAACAACATGGATCCTGATCAGACGCAGCTCGTCTGGATCAATGCTGTTTGCAAATGTGATTTTATGTACTCAGCAGGCAAAGGGTTAAACGTGTATATTTTGACTACAATGGCTACGATGGTTCCTACATGACAAATAATCAAACTTGATCAAAGTATTTACTTAGGTATACTACCACTCCCATATTTATAATAGATAATGCTTTGATTTAAAATAGTTTGATTGGGCCAAACAATGTATTTTATGATCACTGCTGTATAGCCCCATGTACTAAGATTCAGCCCCATGTACTAAGATTCAACCCCGTGTACTAAGATTCAACCCCGTGTACTAAGATTCAACCCCATGTACTAAGATTCAGCCCCATGTACTAAGATTCAGCCCCATGTACTAAGATTCAACCCCATGTACTAAGATT
>CM026399.1:11144453-11222705 GCA_014843695.1 Archivesica marissinica | reverse complement strand
TAACTGTATTGTGAATATTAAGAAACATGGTCATCCCTCAAATCAGATTTGGAAAGGAACTGATCAACATTTAAGTTACAAAACACATGAAATGGGGGCATGGCAACAAGAATGCTAATAATTAGTGTTCTACGATCTACATTAATGTATTTATTACACACATTTTGAATATTACGACACCGTTTTCAGCCGGGTTATGTTTGTTTTTACCGTTACTAAGTGTAGGGTCCACCCAGCGCAAGATGGAGAGGCATACTTGGTGTCACCTAGCAGCTATGATACCAGGCTACATACGTATACCCGGTCTTGTGGGGTCACATCGCCTACTTTGCTAGCTACCCAGTACCAGAGAGATCCCATATCATATTATGCCCTTTTTTCCTATGGTGCTGACCCATTGGCATTGTAGAGTGTGATATGTGGTGTTGTTTTATAGCTATTGCACAATGCTATGTACCTATACTAAATTATATAGGGTCTAATGCCAAGCTGTCTACATATTCGCTACCAAATATACTATTGTCTGTAATTATTATTTTGTTGTTTCATACCTGGATCTTTTGGCGGTTAATAAGATTGTCATAATAATGGAAAATTACAAGGGGAGCTAATTATTTTCAAGTTAGTGTTTGCTGGTATAATTAATGTTTGTTGGAAATATTTAATGTTTGCTGCAAATGAGGGCTCACTAATGACGGCTCACTTGTGTTCACTACATAAATAAAGGAAATTATGTTGGAAAAAGTAGAAATTATCGCAGTTCGAATAGACATTATTGTTGTGTGTGCAGTAATTACAGAGGGAAGAGTGTGACTGACGTAATTACTACGTTACATCGCTTCCCAGCTAATAAATTACTACAAAACGGTCTCACTATTTGCCGACTAGACCCGTCTAGAGCCGACTAGAGGGTTATTTAATTATTGTGTTGCCGACCAGAAGAAATATATCAAACATTATATATATATATATAAGGCCATACAACTCAAGTTCTATAACATTCGTCCTGTTATGAAGCTATATTAGCTATTATTCATCCACGGCACAGTACCGACTAGAGAATCTGGCCGCCATTTTGAAAGGCCGACCTGAGAATACCAAGGGAGATAGCTAGTACAATATTGGAAAACTGGTTAATTATGAGTTGTCTATCTTTTCAACGTTGTATAATAGGAGGTGATAAGATTTACCGACTAGAGATTTATGTTGAATGGTAACCTGAGGAACAACGCAACATAATATACATATATAGAATATCAGAATGATAGAATATAATTTTGTACAGAGTATAGTGTGTAAGAATGGCTGACTAGATATTTATTAATGTCATACATGTGTACGCATGTAGATAAAATCATAATTGTGTACGGACCGCAGAATAGATAATATAGTGTGTAGATCCATAAAATCATAATTTTATAGCGACTACAGAATACAGATAATATAGTGTGTAAGAATGGCCGACTAGAGATTTATTAATGTCATACAGGTTTTAATCTTTATTAAAGTCTCATCTATGTACATACATGTAATACAAACACAAATATAAATAATCAGATTAAAAGTACATAGCCATTCTGAATAGAATTATAAGAGACATATTGCAACAAAGCATATCACATTATAAAATCCCACACTACTATTAGTTAATGCTTATTTACATTCTAAAGCCAAGAAACAGTTGCTAATTTATATTTAAATACGAAATAAAACAAAATGGTATAAAACACTAAATCGAAAAACAAGCACTAGTGCGCTTTTAAGAAATATTTTACAAAATCAGTTATCACCCAGGATCAGATCGAGAATTACCTAATTAGCAGTTGCTTCTTGTAGTCTGTAAAAATCATAGATATATAGTAATTAACACAAAAAAGGGCATTATTTACAAAGGTAAAAGTAACGACGCTGTAGTATATTAAAACAGGTTTTGGCACAAAGTCTTATCACTGATTGATTACTGAATAGATGTAGATCCATAAAATCATAATGTTATACCGACTACAGAATACAGAGAGCATCATAGGATCAGAATTGCCGACTAGAGATTTACCGGTATTTGTTTTCATAATGTGTGAAAGTATGCGCGTGTACAGATGTGTATCTGATTATATATAATTAGCACCTTTCTGGTTGTGACAAACATGCACGCCGCCTATGAAAGACCCGCGCGTGTGCGTGTATTGTAATACCTAGTTGACATTCTGGACTCACTAAATTCTTCAATTGCAAATAGGCGACCTGTAACAGTATCTGGGGATGGGAATTGTCTTTTTAACGCCCTTTCAGTGAGCTTTATAGGACATGAGGGGCTTTCCACTTTCCAATATGTACGATTATGTACGATGGTCTATGTGGTATATGCTACTTGTGTATATAAAGACATCTCAGGCAATGGTAGTGCGTTTACTTCAGGTGAAGACTCGGAGTTTGTGCCCATCTGTTGCCATTATATTGGTGTATCAAATGAATAGATAAATACTATTAGTAGTTAAATTATATGTGTGGAATTAGTGCAGTAGTAGTACGTTCACTTCAGGTGAAGACCCGGAGTTCGTGCCAAACTGTACAATTAGGTACGATGGTATACACTAATACTCAATAGTGACCTCTGGCGCGGCCATGAAAAGCCCGTAAGTCTATAATTATTGAGATTGTATATATTTTTAAACTGTGTGGTAATAAAAGAAACCTATAGTGGGGACATCTGTCTATGCAATATGGTAAGTAGTTGCACAGGCCACCACCTGATGAGACTTATTGAGGAGTCGAAATGGGTTTTTTTCACGATAGTATGCAGTAGAACAAAAAGAAACAAATCTCTAGTCGGTAATTTTATTCCCGTCAATTATCACAGTGAAAAGATAGATAACCACTGGTCATTCTTCAAAATATTCTATACTTGTTACTTCCCCTTATTTTCTCTGGTCTGCAAAAAAAATATTTTTTCATGTTTACATACATCTCTATATTCAATGAATTCACCCTAGATGTTATTCTGAAACAATAGTATGTTGCAAAGTTCTTCTGGTCGGCAATAATTGTCCAATATATGTCTCTAGTCGGTAATTATATGATGTACGTGTTATCTCCCCTTTCAAAATGGCGGCCAGAATCTCTAGTCGGTACTGTGTCGTGGATGAATAATAGCTAATATAGCTTCATAACAGGACGAATGTTATAGAACTTGAGTTGTATGGCCTTATATATATATAATGTTTGATATATTTCTTCTGGTCGGCAAAAATGCGTGGTTGAAGCGGATTAGAACTGTGAGCTCCACATTTGTGTTCAAATTGAACTTCAATGGACGCGATGATCGTTTGTGTTCTGCGCACTTCATAGATGGAGTTTACGATAGGAAATCAAAGGAAAACAACGTTCCATCCATTTTCGTTCTCCAGGATGGCAGAGTGAAACAGTTTGAAGCAACTTCGTTGGTGAGAATCTAGTCAATTTATATACATTTCTCAGAATTGTTTGTTCTCCTAGGCCTACATGTAGCACATTAGGTCATCCGAGAAAATAAACGCAACCCTGTCCAACAAATAAACTTTTTAATCTCGCCCCATGTTCATGATGCAGTAGTTTCGAGTGTCAGATTTGAGATAGAGGGGTCCCGGGTTCAATGCTCGGTCACAGGATATGTTTTCTCCAAAATATCCTCTTTGTCCCCGGTCGTATCGCCTCTGCATCTCAATACCCCCACCCATCCTCACTGATCAGCACTTCAGGTATTTCCAGAAACAGAGAAACAATGCTAGATAGCTTATTCTATTTTAAAATTTGATTATTATTACTATTAATCAATTAATTAAAAAAATAGTCAACTGACACCAGGGGTGTGCCTAGGCATACGCACGTATGCACGTGCGTACACTTGTCAATTGATTGGGAAAGTCCAAAACATAAAAACGCGAAATATGCAGTAAAAATCGATGCTTTACACGGGCACGGTCTCCAAATAATAATAATAAAATAAATGAATTATTTATGGGTATAATTGTGTTAATATTTACTTCGAAAATAGTGCTGGAAATAGCCTAGAATGAACCACAGGACTTCTAGATTTCAAAAAATGTCGGGGGGGGGGTGTTGCCCCCAGATCTCCATAGCTAGTTCGCACCTGCGTATGACCAAAAATGCCCCTGGACACAGTCTGTGTTGCAAACTAATTTATAACTGAGTGACAATATTCAATAATACTTTTGAACGTTGTATGATAATGGTTTTCGTAACATTATTATAATTATATATATTTATGCTTTTCAGGTACATGATGTTACCCCGGCTGAAATTGTCGAAGACATTGCAGATAAACCGTGCGACAAGGACATGGAGGAAGAGAATTTCTCAAACACACCATTTTTGTCAAATTCGTCAGTGGAATTTGTGTCGGTACACTTTCATGACTATCTTCCATCTATTCCTGATCAAGCTACATTTATGGACACACTTGATAAAGAAACGCAAACAATTTCTAATGGTATGTGTTGTTCAACACAGACGGATATTTCTTATGATGTTCCTGAAATAAAATCCCCAAAGTACCTTTTTTCTTGTCATTTGGCAGTGATGGCATAACTTGTGCCTTAACGTAGCAATGAGAACATGTCCTACTAATTTCATGATATCTGACTGAATGTAAATGTCTATCCTCGTAGAACACTTTTGCTTTAAGTTGTTTCTTTGCATTCATATTTTCGGAGTCGAATGTTCTGGAATTGTTCAGCACAAGATAATTGTATAAATCCTGTGTCCTGAAGAACGGTACACGCGACAAATTACTGTCCCAAACGCCTTTCAAATCCTTGGGGTTCGGTAATTTCTCTCCAAGTGGTGTACAGAAAAGTTCCGCCTGACGCTGAGTATGTGTCCTCAATTTAACTATTCCTTTAGCACGCTTGATTAATTCTGGCCTATTTCCTGACACATGTGCACCTCTGTCTCTTAAAAACGACCTTAATTCACGCACAGTTTGCTTTTCAAAGTCGCACGGTTCAACGATTGCTTTGTTAGACGCCATTTTGTACAGAAATTTCCACTCCGGAAGTAGATTTTAATCAATAACGATAACTCGCGAAGGGGAGGTAACAACTTATTGAACAGGACTGACAGCGGTCTAAGACTAGACCAGTTCTGCCAAAGACAAGGGCGGATGTCAACTTGGAAGGGAAGTGGCTACGTGCTTCGGTACTGCCACTTGTCCCCCTAGCCTCTGTCGAAGATGTGTGGTTCCAAACTCTGGAAGAATGTGACAATGACTCAGTGCCGGTGTCTAAGTTTAAGGACTATGTGACTGAGCAGTGGGTAGAGGGAGACCGCCGCTCCTGGAATCATTACGAGAATGATGGTCCACGCACTACCAATCATGTTGAGGGTTGGCACCATAAAATAAACAACCAACTACGACACTGCCATCCTAATATTTATACATTGATAGACCTGGTCCAGAAAGAGCAGGCTGCTAACGAGGCGAAGCTGTTTCAGCACGCCAACGGTGGAAAGCAGCGACCAAGGAAGCGGGTATACCGTGAGCGTGAGCAAATGCTCATCAGACTGAAGCACCAACTGCGAACTGGCGACATGGACATCATGACGTATGTTGATGCTGCTTCTCACTTAGTCAAATTAAAGTGAATATGTACAATAAAAATATTTCAAGATTTATATCTATTATGTGCTATGCATGTTCATGTGTTTGTCTTATCCATGTAAATATCTATGTTTTCGATTTAATGCTTATAACTCAAAATAAAGAATATCTATCTATATGAAACTTATATTTATGAACAACTTTCCCAAATTTAGAAACACAAATTTTCAGTACAGTATAGCAATTTTCGCCAATTATCACCTTTCAACTCTATTGTTACACCGAACAATACATTCCCCCAACACCTACCTCAATTTCTATAGGACTAATAAAAGGTTGGGAAAGTGGGAACACACCATTTAGATATCATGATTTAAGCTTTGTAAGCATTACATCTTTTCTATACATAACAAAACGTATAAGTGAACTTGTAAATAGTCATGCCATGAAATGTTTGTGTAACTTATTTAGGAAGGAGAGGACAACCATAAGCTGTATAGCTTTCTGTCCAATTCCTTATTTCAATTGTTGTAAATAATCATGTACATGATAGAAAATAAATATGTTTAAACCAATTTGCGCTGACGATCGGAGCCAAAATGAAAGTAGCAGCGTTAGTTTGTGCCATACTATGATTAAATCGAGCGCTATATGGTAATGTAATAAAAAGGATCTTAAACTTGTCGTGATTACGATATGCTCATTGAATAGCAAGCTTCCAAAACTCATTTCAAGAAATAGTTTAGGAAATCACAACTCATGGTAGGTTTAAGTTTGGTACGTTTTATTTCATAAACATCAATATACCAGTTTGGTCCATGAGACAACATAATTACAATACATTTACACATTGTTACAGTCACATGATTGGTGAATATGTTAGCTGATATAAGTTATTTATCAACAATAGTGTACATAATATACACAAATATACATATATTCAACCTTGAAATTTCAACATATCAATATGCGATGGTTTAATTCACGTGTTTTTATACATACATGTATACTTAGCTGTTCACAAAATTCTTTAATTTTGATATAAAAACTCATTTCTAAGCTTTTTTTGTGCTTTTTTTATACTTTATTTATTTTACAACGATTGCGAAGCAAGTTTTAACAACTTATATTAATCACTCTCGTTCGCTCGGATGAATGCGTATATGTGGTCATCTACGTGGGAGGAAACCGGAGTACCCGGAGAAAACCCACCTGTCCGATCTGGCGACCATCGTACCATTTCTCAGCTTAGACGCTTTATAAATATATAAGCCTAAGTTGAAAAGTATTTTCGCATTAACATTTTTCACTTTTAAAACGTTGCATACATGTGTACATACTATACCCCAACGATAACGTGATTACCGCGAAAAAGATAACGGATAAACAGAAGTTTATTATCATTTATGTATGCATTACTTGGCACACAGGATTATTTATTACACCCTACGTATTGATTTGGCTTATTCGAAACCTATTTATAGTAATGTTTGTAAATAACACGTTATCGTTGGTCCATAGTACAAGCGCTATGAAAATAAAATCTGGGAATATAGCTTTTTCGTAAGTCGTTATAGTACAAATGGGCAGCATAGTATAAAATGATATTAATCTTCAAGAATATTACAATTTCTACATATCCTTTCATTTACTTGCACTCTATTTCTTGACCATCTGCTCATGTAAGATCCTAACATTGTTTTCAATTATCTACAGCAATAAATAATATGAATACGAACGAAAGGATAAGAACGACAGACTAACTCTAATATAATTAATCCCCCCTGGCGTGTATTTCACTTAACTTCGAAAATAAAATTCACATGCGTCATATGTGCAGACAAGTTCATTTGCGAACTTCAGGGTAACCGTAGATTATGTGTGATAGCTGTAAAACATCTCGTGGTGGTGGTGGTGGTGGTGGTGATGGTGGTGATGGTGATGATAGTGATGGTGGTGATGGTGGTGATGATGATGGTGGTGATGATGGTGGTGATGGTGGTGGTGATGGTGATGATGGTGGTGATGATGATGGTGATGATGGTGGTGGTGGTGATGGTGGTGATGGTGGTGATGATGGTGGTGATGGTGATGGTGGTGATGATGATGGTGGTGATGATGATGGTGGTGGTGATGATGGTGGTGATGGTGGTGATGATGTTGGTGATGATGATGGTGGTGATGATGGTGATGATGATGGTGGTGATGATGGTGGTGATGCTGGTGATGATGATGGTGGTGATGGTGGTGGATGGTGATGATGATGGTGGTGGTGATGGTGGTGGTGATGGTGGTGATTGTGGTGGTGGTGGCTGGTGATGATGATGGTGGTGGTGCTGGTGATGATGATGGTGGTGGTGATGATGGTGGTGATGGTGGTGATGATGATGATGGTGGTGATGATGGTGGTGATGCTGGTGATGATGATGATGATACTGGTGATGATGATGGTGGTGATGATGGTGATGGTGGTGATGATGGTGTGATGATGATGGTGGTGATGATGGTGGTGATGCTGGTGATGATGATGGTGGTGATGATGGTGGTGATGATGGTGTGAGGTGATGGTGGTGATGATGGTGATGATGATGGTGGTGGTGATGGTGGTGGTGATGGTGGTGATTGTGGTGGTGGTGATGATGGTGATGATGATGGTGGTGGTGCTGGTATGATGATGGTGGTGGTGATGATGGTGGTGATGGTGGTGATGATGATGATGGTGGTGATGATGGTGGTGATGCTGGTGATGATGATGATGATGATGATGATGATACTGGTGATGATGATGGTGGTGATGATGGTGATGGTGGTGATGATGGTGATGATGATGGATGGTGGTGATGGTGGTGGTGATGGTGGTGATGATGATGGTGGTGTGGTGGTGGTGATGGTGGTGATGATGGTGATGATGATGGTGGTGGTGAGTGGTGGTGATGTGGTGGTGATGGTGGTGGTGATGGATGGTGGTGATGATGGTGGGTGATGGTGATGATGGTGGTGATGTGGTGGTGATGGTGGTGATGATGGTGGTGATGGTGATGATGGTGGTGATGATGATGGTGGTGATGGTGGTGATTGTGATGATGGTGATGATGGTGGTGGTGATGGTGGTGGTGATGGTGGTGATGATGGTGGTGATGGTGATGATGGTGGTGATGATGATGGTGATGATGGTGATGATGGTGGTGATGGTGGTGATGGTGGTGATGATGGTGGTGATGATGGTGATGGTGGTGGTGATGATGGTGGTGATGGTGGTGTGTGGTGGTGGTGATGGTGGTGATGGTGATGATGGTGGTGATGGTGGTGATGATGGTGGTGATGGTGATGATGGTGGTGGTGATGATGGTGGTGATGGTGATGATGGGTGATGGTGTGATGATGGGTGATGGTGGTGATGATGGTGGTGGTGATGGTGATGATGGGTGATGATGGTGGTGATGGTGGTGATGATGGTGATGATGGTGGTGATGATGTGGTGGTGGATGGTGGTGATGATGGTGGTGTGTGGTGGTGATGGTGATGATGGTGATGATGGTGGTGATGGTGGTGATGATGGTGATGGTGATGATGGTGGTGGTGGTGATGGTGATGGTGGTGATGGTGGTGGTGATGATGGTGATGATGGTGGTGATGATGGTGGTGATGGTGGTGATGATGGTGGTGATGGTGATGGTGGTGATGATGGTGGTGATGGTGGTGATGGTGATGGTGGTGATGGTGGTGATGATGGTGATGGTGCGCTTACAGTCACCACGATGGCCACGATTTGACAGAAGCGTGGTGAGCTTGTGGGGTCGTGGTGATCTTGAGGGAACATGATGGAATCGTGATGATCGTATGGATTGTGCCAAACTTTTTGACAGTCAAAACATTTGCCACGATTTTCCCGATTTATCGTTAATCTTGAGAGAGCGTGATAGAACGTTGTCATCGTAGTAGAGCGTCGTACAGCTTAAAATGCCTTAACGTAGCGCATCAGACAGTGGTGCTCCATCGTAGTAGAGCGTAGTACAGCTTAACATACCATAACGTAGCGCATCAGACATTGGTGCTCCATCGTAGTGGAGCGTCGTACAGCTTAACGTAGCGCATCAGACAGTGATGCTCCATCGTAGTAGAGCGTAGTACAGCTTAACATACCATAACGTAGCGCATCAGACAGTGATGCTCCATCGTAGTAGAGCGTAGTACAGCTTAACATACCTTAACATAGCGCATCAGACAGTGGTGCTCCATCGTAGTAGAGCGTAGTACAACTTAACATACCGTAACGTAGCGCATCAGACATTGGTGCTCCATCGTAGTAGAGCGTAGTACAGCTTAACATACCATAACATAGCGCATCAGATGCTCCATCGTAGTGGATCTTGGTGAACTTGGAAAAACGATTCATTAAGTTCCACTACGATTCTCTCACGCTCTATCACTCTCTACTACGTTCGTCACGATATATTGAGTAGTATCAGTAATTCCACCACGCTGTGGCACGTTCTTTTACGATCACTCCGATTGGCTCCCACGCTCTGTGACGTTCCGATAGTTCCGGCGCGGTTTCCTCTACATTGAGGCTCCACGCTCTGCAAGATTCGTGGCGTTGTCAACACTCTACAAAGATGCCAGCCAAAAGAAGACGGAAATGTTCTGCCAGGAAGGAAAAGGTTGTCCCACCTTCCCAACCACCGCCAGCAGCTTTAATCACTGTAGAAGCAGAAGTGCATGTGGATTCAGCGGGAAGAGCACCTTCCACACCTCCACTGGAAGAACGCCCAACCACCCAGAAGAGGGTCAGGGTAGTAGTGAGGAGACTATGGTGATTAAAATATATGCACTATGATGATACTATCATGATACTATGCACTAAGATATTGTACAGGTGATCCCCAGTTTCAAGTGATCTCACGTATAGGTTGTTAACCGACCGAATAAAAGATTGCTTAAACTAACCGACCTTTATCTCTTGTACCAAACGAACCAATCACGGCTTTTCTACAAAATGCGCCAGTATTATTTATGTTACAATGAATTAGTTGATTGAATGGAGCCCAATGCCGGATAAGCTATGATATGCTAGCTATCTTGCATACATATTAGTCTGTTCTCACAAACTCGCGTATAGGAGAGCGATCGGTTAGATTGGAAGACGAATAAATAGGAATATCTAAGGAGCACAACTTTCTATGGACATGTGGATATAACTGTTTTCGTAAGGTATGAACAACGGCATTTAAGTAATGTCATATTCTTAAGTTAGGAAAACAAGATTGTATTGTATGTAATTGTCCCGATGTTTTATGCCGGCGATTGTACTAAAAGGTGTTAATATCTCATTACTCAAACCTTTCGTTATTATTATGATATGTGAAGAGCAAGACTAGACAAAACTACTACCCTATTCATAATAAGATTATTTTTCAACAATGTTCAAGTACATTAAAATTGTTAAAACTGTTGAATTTCATTACTGCAACAGTTGCGGCAATACTGGGTTTTGTAACGAATACAATTACCATGGTAACAGAATTTTTAGAAATTGTGACAATCAATTTGTACGGGAATCTGACTAGCGTTCTTTAATAATATTTTATTGCATTTTATTTTCATACATTACATTACAATTATACAATTATGTGTGTAAAAATAAAATCGTTATGTTTCTATATTTATATGTGCTTGACATCACTGGTTGCTATTCTTTTCAGTTACTATCTTGTCGGGAAGGGCCGTAATAAATGTTGCTAGAACTTACTATCTTGTCGGGAAGGGCCGTAATAAATGTTGCTAGAACTTACTAGCTTGTCGGGAAGGGCCATAATAAATGTTGCTAGAACTTACTATCTTGTCGGGAAGGGCCGTAATAAATGTTGCTAGAACTTACTAGCTTGTCGGGAAGGGCCGTAATATATGTTGCTAGAACCTGTGGCCTGACCCGTTTGCCTTTATTTAATTTGTCATGTTTTGTATTCACGTGTATATGTAGAACGAATCAAGCGATAAAATATGATTACACTAAACAATTATACACACAATGAAATACATAGAAAACAATATGAAATTATATTACGATTTATTATTATTGCTGTATACGATTTGATCTGGAGGGGAAAAGCAAATGGGTTGGGCTACAAGTTATGACACCATTATGTACAGCCATTCCCACCACTTCAAACTAAATTAACAACGTTAACAACTAGTGTTTATATATTGAGCAAATTATATAATGATGAAAGAATATCAACATCGGTAATTCACCAACCGCCTCCGTGGTCGAGTGGTTACGGTCGCTGACTTGTATACCACTGTAACCTATCGTCACTGATGGCCACGTGTTCGAGCTCCGCTCAGTGTCTCTTTATATGAAAAATCTGGCAGTATATTACGGAGCACCAAATACTGGTTAACCGCTGTAGCCTGCCCGGGAAAGGTTTTGTTAGGTAAACTGTTCGTCGCTCAAAAGGGCAACCTATTTGCTTTATATATTTACAATTCTGGTGCAAACAATGCCAGCATCGGAATCGTAAATGTTGCATCATTATACAAGTTTGTTCATTTGTTTTGCATTGTACTTTGTATATATAGAATGCAATAAATAATAATAATAATAATCGCATGATACAAACATTGATGTAAATGCAAACATAACATATGAGGTGCTAATCAAATCGCATGCTATATATACATGTATTATTTACAGACGGATCTATAGCCCAGTGGTAACACACTGGACTGGTAATCCAGGGATCACAGGTTCGATCCCCCGTCTGACCCTAATAAAATTAACAGTCTTTCAGATGGGACGTTAAACAGAGGTCTCGTGTCGGTGCTTTACACCGTGCACGTAAAAGAACCAGAGGAAATTCTGGAATGGGTCTCTCTCTGTATCATTACACTATCCTCCAAAATCTAAAATGACTAATATCTTCAGGAGGCGTCGCTCATATGGGTAACCTGTAGCGACGATAAATAAACGTAATAAAAAAAAAGATGTCATCAAATACATAACATCCAATATATATATTGTTAATGTAATCACAGCCACTTATAAGCACTGTTATTTATAACGATTTAATATATATTTTTATACTTCATTTATTTTACAACGATTGCGAAGCAAGTTCTAACAACTTATAGTAATCACTCTCGTTGGCTCGGATGAAAGCGTATATGTCGTCATTCGTGTGCGAGGAAACCGGAGTACCCGGAAAAAACCCACATGTCCGATCTGGTGACCATCGTACCAGCTCACATACTTCCCTGTCCGAGGATCGAACCTGGGTCGCATTGGTGAGAAGCGAGCGCACAACTAGTGTTTATATATTGCGCTAATCGGATTAATATTCAGGTGACTTATAGATCCAGTGGGTCGGGTGCTATATTTATTTGTTCATATATGTATGTACTGCAACTATGTTAATGCACGTGCCTCTATAATAAAACATTTACCTATTTACTTACTTACTTACTTACTTACTTACTTACTTACTTACTTACATTTCGAATATTCAGCTTGTAGTCAGTATGCCGATCAAAAAACCCAATTTTGAAGTCTGCACAAAATATGTTTGCATAAAAATGTTCCTAAATATGTCCCTACTTAGAAACTGAATGATGCAACTTTGGCAACATTTTGAAATATTCAAGATGGCCGCCAAGATGGCCACCAAAAGTACAAAATCGACATATCTCATCATTTAAATGAGATTTGAACACGAATCTGAAAAACATTACCGTGTTTTTTGTTAGAGGTAACATTATAAACATTATATTGAAATATTTAAAGCAGAAAAACATTTCAAAAATCCAAAATGGCTGACAAAATGGCTGCCCCAAACAAAGAAGTTTTCATATAAACATGAGATTTTTATTAAATATTTGAATTAATATGGTAATTGTGATATCGTATACAAGTTTATCTAACAATAGGTTACATAATATCAGGTTAAAGTGAGGTTTAAGGACCAGCCACGAGGAAGCTGATGTCATAATCCCGCAGCAGTTGGTGTATGCTGCTTCAAAAATGTAACTTGTGTCCCCAACACACCAGAATTCGGAGGTTACAATACATCGCTGGTAAGAGCACAAGGTCACAGTTTGAAGCCAGGAACGACAGCAATGTATACTCCCCTGATTGATATGGTTCCATCGGACACAGATACCATGATGGCAGCTATGTATGAAGCACAGAGACTCACAGTTAAATGTGGACAGACATTCACAGTGTTTACTGCTGATCAGAAATTATACCGTGTGATGGTCGATGTTATGTGGGTTCATCCAGAGGTATTCCAGAACCTGTATCCACGATTGGGTTAGGTGGTATGCACATGTTAATGAGTTGTGTTGGTGTGGTAATGGCCAATAGTGGATTGAAAGAAGTAATGAAAACTGCGTTTGGTGGTGTACGTCGCATGCTCACAGGAAAGAACTTTCCACAAAACGTTCTAGCATTGAGAATCGTATGTAAGGAGTTTATAGCGATCCTAGAGACAAAAGCAGCACATAGTAGGACAACCAAACTTTGGTTTGATTGACTTATCAAACCAGTCTTGATAATGCTGTTGTTTGTTCGTGCAGAGAGGCAAGGAGAATGTGCCTTACATCTGTATGCCGTGTCATCCATGATGCCGTACTTCTTTGCTGCGACTCTGCATGTTAATTATGCAAGCTATGGCCTGTACTATTGGCGGTGTATGGAGAACCTTCCAGATGACGTACAGTCCAGGTTCAGAAATGGGGAGCATGTAATGCGACATAAAGCAGGTCTGTGGAATGCAATATGGTCGGACATGTTCATCGAGACGACGTTTATGCGATACGGCCATGGTCCTGGTTGTGTAGTCGGGATTACTCTCAGTCAGTGAGTCTGCTCTGAATCGATGGGCGTGAATATTATGAGAGACCGCACAGAAGAGTCACATAACGTCACAACGCACAAGAAGGAGGTGACCGCATGTATTGCATCCAATGCAGCTGACAGGAAGAAGATGCGTGTGAAGTTGGATGCCTGCATTGACCCACTGAATCAAGAAGAGCATGCAAATAGTATGTTGAACATCGTGACCGGTATGATATGCCCAGATACAGTTAATGTTGAGGATGCTGTGACACATGGACGGACTCAAATGTATATATATGAAACTTCATGGCCTGGAGGTTTCAACGGACGTATACCCAACAATATGGTAACTCTGTCGGTCAGCAGAAAAAGTATCAAGTGTGGATCTGGCTCTGTTTACGACACACAGTTGATCTACGCAAGAGTTATGGGACTGGCATCAACTCGAACGATCGACTTAAAAATATGTATTCAGCCATGAGCGAGCTCTTGTTCCAACGTCAATGTTTGACGACAGTGGTGAAATGAGAGCAGCCACAAACAAATCGATACTGAAGAAGAAGCTTCAACTCATTCACTCGGCCCGAGGAACCGGACAACCTAATGCGTTGGTTATCGATGGATGTGCAATTCGATGGTGCATACATTGGCCATCTAATGGAATTGTGCAGAATGTTATGGACAGTTACTGGCAGTATGTGTATAGGAGATTAAACATATGCGATGTGTATGTGGTCTTTGACAGATACTACTAGTACAGCATCAAGAGTAGCACCAGAAAAGGTCGGGGCAATCAGAAGACTGGCATTGATCATCAACTGAATGCTTCACCACCATTACCTGCACAACATACGGTCCTGACAAGCACAGACAACAAGGTCCAACTGATAGACATGATTTGTGAGCATCATAAAGTCAAGACCATGTGCTTACCTGCAAGCTTCAGTCACAAGCTGATAATCACAGGCTCCTCAGATTGTCCCAGAGGAGATACACATGGGAGTTGCCATTGATCGAGTAGATTTAAGGACCAGCCATGAGGAAGCTAATGTCATAATCCCACAGCAGGTGGTATATGCTGCTTCACATGGAGCAGAATCTGTGACAGTGATATGTGACGATACGGACGTATTTGTTCTGTTGGTTCACTACTATGCCCTCAGGAGTTGTCATGCACTCTAATAATGGAAGGAACTAGTGCTCAACGAACAATAGTAGATATTACAGCAACATGTAAGACACATTCAGCTATTATACCCCAGCTCTTAGCTGCTCATGCTCTATCGGGCTGTGATACCGTCGCCAAACTTAGTGGCCATGGAAATGCAACCGTTTTTAAACAGCTTAAACGAGGGTGCAACCTCGACAAACTTGGATATGTAGATGCAGATATGAACACAGTTAATCAAGAAGCTAGCTGTTTTATTGCAGCATGTTATGGTAAGAATGCTGCTACAAATATGTCCACTGTCAGATATGATGTTTGGTCAGCAAATATGGGAACGAAAACAGTCCGAAAGATGCCAACACTACAATCATTACCACCTACATCAGAATCGTTCAATGAGAATGTCAAATGAGCACGCATCCAGGCATGCATATGGAGGAATGCATTGGATCCAGATCCCCCAAATCTTGATCCTACCAACTTTGGATGGAAACAGGATCCAAACTCTAAGATGCTCATACCGACGACAATCCTGGAGTACAAACCCCCAGCACCACCATATGTCCTGAAGCTAATATGCTGTGGTTGTGTATCAGAGCAGACATGTGCAACATCCCGCTGCGGTTGATGTATGGCTCACCTTGCCTGCACAATAGTCTGTAACTGCTGAGTATTATACTGAGTATAATGCAATATATAGAGATTATTTTAGTTTTGGCGGCCATTTTGTCAGCCATTTTGGATTTTTCAAATATGTTTCTGCTTTAAAATATCAATATAATGTGTATAATGTTATTTATAACAACAGACACAATAATGTTTTTCAGATTCATGTTCAAATCTCAATTAATTTATGAGATTTGTCAATGTTGTATGTTTGGCGGCCATCTTGACGGCCATCTTGAATATTTCAAAATGCTTAATGATGACAAAGTTGCATCATTCAGTTTCTAAGTAGGGACATGTTTTAGAACCTATATATGCAACACTATTTTGTGCAGTCTGTTTTGGGAGGTTAGGCAGCTAATTGGCATTTGGCATACTGACTATTGCCAACTACATGGTAAAGGCTGCTTTGTAAGTAAACGCTGACATGACGCTTTCATCCGCGCCAACGAGAGTGATTAATATAAGTTGTTAAAACTTGCTTCGCAATCGTTGTAAAATAAATAAAGTTTAAAAAAAACAAAAACGCTGACATGATTTTGATGAGACCAGTTTAATAACTTGTGATCCAAGTCATGTTAGATGTCGATTAATCTCTCCCCATATCATTTGCCTTATATAAACTATATACAATGCTATGCCACTCGAAACTGTATAGTATATGTGAATAATATATGTTCGTTCGTTCAGTTCGTTCGTTCAGTTCGTTCTTTCATTCGTTCGTAAAGAACAAAATTAATGATAACCTATTATATAGACCACCTAGTTGCTATTCCAAGAATAGTGTACGTGTTTGACACTGTACTTGTTTCATGGAAGTCGTGATAGCGCAGTGGATACGCGTTCGCTTCAGGTGCGAAAGGTCCGGAGTTCGAGCCCGCTGTAGCCGTTACGATTGTGTCCTTAGGCAATGCATTTAATTTAACGTTGCCTCGCATCAGGAATGAGGTCTCGAGAGTGATTAATAAAGTTGTAAGAACTTGTTTCGCAATCGAGCTAAAATAAATGTGTCTAAACTAAACTTACTTGTTTACACTCAGAAAATGTCTGTATTATTATCAGACATAGTACATACATATACTCATCTTATCATATATCTTTTAATATAGTTTATTTACATTCTATATGCATTTACAAGTACAATGTACATACTCTAATCATTTAATTGTTAATAAGAAAACTGATATAAAATTTGTTTGAATTCTCAAACTTATCTCTCTCTATATACACTCAGCAAAATTCCTAATCGGTCATTTTATTCCGTATAATTATACAGCAATGCATTGCATAACGATGTGTAATAATTAATAAATATATCAAATAAGATGATATGAATAATGATATTATATAAATATGGTTATTATGTTGCTCCAAATACTGCAAAACACCAGATGACCGATTAGGAATGATGTTCAGTATATACATTAATTTTGTTAGTATAAGAAAATAATTAAGACAAAAAAAACAAAAGAAACATTAATATGTGGGGAGTTATTGGGGGGTTAGTCTTTTTTGGGGGGTTATGCAGCTAATTGGCATTTGGCATACTGACTATTGCCAACTACATGGTAACTGCTGCTTTGTAAGTAAACGCTGACATGACCACACACGCTTTCATCCGCGCCAACGAGAGTGATTAATATAAGTTGTTAAAACTTGCTTCGCAATCGTTAAATAAAGTTTTAAAAAACCAAAAACGCTGACATGATTTTGATGAGACCAGTTTAATAACTTGTGATCCAAGTCATGTTAGATGTCTAATCTCTCCCCATATCATTTGCCTTATATAAACTATATACAATGCTATGCCACTCGAAACTGTATAGTATATGTGAATAATATATGTTCGTTCGTTCAGTTCGTTCGTTCAGTTCGTTCTTTCATTCGTTCGTAAAGAACAAAATTAATGATAACCTATTATATAGACCACCTAGTTGCTATTCCAAGAATAGTGTACGTGTTTGACACTGTACTTGTTTCGTGGAAGTCGTGATAGCGCAGTGGATGCGCGTTCGCTTCAGGTGCGAAAGGTCCGGAGTTCGAGCCCGCTGTAGCCGTTACGATTGTGTCCTTAGGCAATGCATTTAATTTAACGTTGCCTCGCATCAGGAATGAGGTCTCGAGAGTGATTAATAAAGTTGTAAGAACTTGTTTCGCAATCGAGCTAAAATAAATGTGTCTAAACTAAACTTACTTGTTTACACTTTAGAAAATGTCTGTATTATTATCAGACATAGTACATACATATACTCATCTTATCATATATCTTTTAATATAGTTTATTTACATTCTATATACATTTACAAGTACAATGTACATACTCTACATGTATAAACATTTAATTGTTAATAACAAAACTGATATAAAATTGGTTTGTACTCTCAAACTTATCTCTCTCTATATACACTCAGCAAAATTTTAGTCCGTATAATTATACAGCAATGCATTGCATAACGTTTAATCATATTTTATTGCATTCTATATATACAGTGTACAATACAAAACAAATGAACAAACTTGTATAACTAATGCATGATTCGCGGCATTGTTTGCTCAAGGATTGTCATTATAGATTTATTCTTTATTTCAGTCTCATCGTTGTACAATACATAAAATATACACAACAAATTATCGTGGCATAGTACAACACCATTCATTATAAAAGAATAATAAGAGACTAATGTAATCACAGATAATCAAACTATCACAGTCTAACGACATATTATTATATTTACATATTAAAACCGGGGAACAGTCGCTAATTGAAAATTAAATACTTACTAAAACCAGAAATTTTGAAATACTGAAATGGAAAAAAAGCACTAATGCGCAATTAAGAAATGTTTTAAAATATCAGTTATCAACCTCGATCAGATCGCGGTTGAACTAATTAGCAGCTGTTTCTCGGAATGGATAAGAGACACACAATCAATAAATCAAATGGATACATTATTTACATAAATAAAAGGATCGTCTTTGAAGAATATAAAAACAGGTTTTGGCAACAATTCTAATCAGAGGTATAGTAGTAAAAATAATTCTAAGCTGGTCGGATACAGGTTTGTTCCGAAAGTCATTTTCATATAATGAGGCTTTCTCTAAGAGAACAGCTCTCAAATCATCATACAGTGAACATTCTAATAATACATGACTTTCGTCTTCTAATACATTACAGAAAGGGCACTTACGTTCATGTGGTAAATTCTCATACCTTCCGGTTTCTATACGTAATGGAGCAACTCCACATCTAAATTTACATAATGCTGATCTGTGACGTGTGGGTAAAATCATTTTACAATATACTTCTGTTTGAAATTTAAATTTAAATGTACAGTAGGTTCTAAGCGTATTGCGACCACGTCCAGAAACACCTATCACACTGTTAATAGAGGTGGATCAGTCAGTAACATATTTCTCCATTACCGCATTTTCCACACTATCTACTAAATTGTTCTTATGTATAGGTATAGATAGGTTACAGTAATCCATCAAAGTAATGTCTGCAAACTGTCTCTTGACATAATAAAACCAGTTTTTATAACTTGTAGATTTAGCATTCGCCCATAGTGCAACTCGCTTATTTAATCTGGAAGTGTCGGTATTAGCTAAGCGTGCCCAAAACCCAGATATGTGCTGCCAACCCATTTCCCCGGAGACAGCTGCATTGGGAGAAGTTATATGTTGAAGCAAATGGGTTGGGCCACAAGTTTTAACAACATTAGTTACGGCCCACCCCAAAAGACTAGATTGTAATTAACAAAGAGACTGAATACAAGAGTTGTGCTAGTACTTTACTAAATTTAATGATACTAATAGAAAAAGGAGAAAATGATTAAGAGAATAAGCAACATTTTAGATAATAAGAATTGCATAACGATTTGTAATAATTAATAAATATATCAAATAAGATGATATGAATAATGATATTATATATGTATGGTTATTAGATTGCTCCAAATACTGCAAAACACCAGATGACCGATTAGGAATGTTGTTAGTATAAGAAAATAATTAAGACACAAAAACCAAAAGAAACATTAATATGTGGGGAATAGTTCCATTTTATATTATGTTTTTCGTGTCATGCATCAACAGACGGATATGTAGTCCAGTGGTAACACGCTGGACTGGTAATCCAGGGATCGTAGGTTCGATCCCCCGTCTGACCCTAATAAAAATAACAGTCTTTCAGATGGGACGTTAAATCGTGTCGGTGCTTTACACCGTGCACGTAAAAGAACCAGGTGAGACTCTGTAATGGGTCTCTGTCTGTATCATTGCACTATCCTCCAAAAATCTAAAATAACTAATCTCTTCAGGAGGCGTCGCTCATATGGGCAACCGGTAGCGACGATAAATAAACGTAGACACACACACACATGTCATGCATCAATGCGATAATATTCTCGATTACATTATTAAAGTTACAACTTCTTTGTATTATCGCGATTCTGATTGGCTGATTCAGCCCCATGTGATCGCCATTCATAACCCAATGAATTGCAATTCTCATTAATATTCATTGCGGACTACTTTTTATTTGGTGTGCCGAATAAAAAATACAACTTGTATTGTAATTTATAAATATGAATTATAACAATTGAATGTTCTTTTTTCTGCGTTTCATCGAGGTATGAAATGTCCGTTACATAAGACCCTACGTAAGACATAGATAACTGGCACCACCAACATTCCAAAATCCAGCTGGATAGCCTCCTAACATGAATTAATTCGATACCCCAGTTCAAATGAGTTCTCTCGTTAAATAAAGTCTTTATTATTATTATTGTTATTATTAGTAATATTATTTTATATTATTATTATTATTATTGTTGTTATTATTATTTATTTATTATTAGTATTATTGTTATTGTTGTTATTATTATTATTATTATTATTATTGTTGTTATTATTATTATTATTATAGTGTGAACGACCTTATCCACGAAGAACGCTAGCTAGAATACTGAAAACATAAGAATAAAGGAAGTCGTCCAGCGTTAGAATTGTGCGAATTAGAAAAAGCCATAGAATAATAAGTTACATAATGGAATAAATTAATAGCATTTTCTTTGTACATATATTTTATTATCCTGTCACTTTCCTTTTGATTCTAGAAGCATATATAATATATATTTGTAGACCGAATCAAGGCACGATATGGGGTCATACCAGAACCTGCTCCACATTTTGACGATCAGTCTACTCTTCGCCATCATTCTCATCTTCCTCACTGTAACCGGTGGCATAGGACCAGATCGACTAGCTGGGTTCGATCCAGTGTTAGAATACAACTGGACGGCAACTGTTATTCTCTACACACTAAGATTCTTGACGTTCATTCCAATTCCTCAGGCTATCTTTAATTTTCTGGGACTTGTGTGTTTCGATACCCACCCTGTTACGCCCAAACTAAAGAGCTCGACTTTCTTTGGGCCGTTTATATGTTTTAGAGTGGTCACGAGGGGAACATTTCCGGAACTAATAAAGAAAAACGTGCAGAGAAACATTGAAATGTGTTCACGAATTGGACTGGATAATTACATTATTGAAGTGGTAACAGACAATCCGTTGAACTTGCCAAAGTCACCTCGTGTTCGAGAAGTGATCGTACCGAATCATTACGTTACTACGAACCAAACACGTTACAAAGCACGAGCGCTCAATTACTGCCTGGAACAAACCGTAAACATGCTCGCAGATAACGACTGGATCGTTCACTTAGATGAAGAAACTCTGCTTACAGAATCTTCTGTTATTGGCATCGTGAATTTTGTCAATGAAGGTAAATACAACTTAGGTCAAGGTGTGATCACATACGCGAACGAAGAGATAGTCAACTGGATAACCACACTGGCTGATTTGATTCGTGTTGGCATGGATTATGGAATGATTAGATTCTGTTTGAAATTCCTCCATAGGCCTGTTTTCAGCTGGAAAGGCAGCTTTATTGTTGTGAATGTTGCGGTAGAGAAAGAGATTACATTCGATTTTGGCGAGGAAGGATGCTTAGCAGAGGACTGTTTCTTTGCTCTGACTGCATGGAAGGAGGGACACTCCTTTGGATTTGTAGAGGGAGAAATGTGGGAGAAGAGCACGTTTACAGTTCTGGATTATATCTACCAGCGGAAACGTTGGGTACAGGGTATTCACAATGTGTTCTTGAGTTCTAGGATACCGCTTAGATACAAGTGTGGCATAGGCATTATGTTGTTGTCTTGGTTTTCAATGCCGCTTACCGTACTTAACATTGTGCTTGTACCGCTGTTTCCCCTCCCGATGTGGCGCAGCGTTAACATCATGTGCGGCTTTATGGGGGCAGTCATGCTGTTCTTGTTCATATTTGGCGCAATTAAATCTTTCTCTCCACGCAGACTTGGATGGGCCAAATATATTTGTCTTTGCTTTATGCCGATCTGTATACTTCCCATTTCAATGATGTTAGAAACAACTGGTGTTGTCTGTGCTTTAAAGACAAGAAAGATAAACAATGTTCATATCGTAAACAAGCAGACGACCGCGGTCTCGCCACGAAGAGAATATTCTACTGCGAATGTTGCCCAGCATGTTTGAAAATCCGGGGTGATAAAAATAATCGACCATTTTGAGCGAAGACCACAAATGAGGGTAGGTCGGATATATCTCTAAAATAGTTCAGGGACGCACCATAGACGGCTAAGACACATGCTGATAGTGCACGAGAAAAAGGGTCAACGCATTCATCATAGATGGGTAAACATTAGGATAATATTCCAAGTTGAACGATATATTCCGGTCAAATATGTATTGTATGCGAGTATTGTATGCGTTTTTTATGTCACCACTACTAATAACACATGCTTATGGCGTATGTACGCACATTATATTCATTGATGTTAGGATTTGTTACGGAGTTGTTGTAAGAATATCTATTGAAACCGTCTTATCCGATCTTTCTAGTTTCGCTTTCGATATTAAGATGGTCCATAGACGATGAAATAGGAAATGAATATTGTAATAATAAGTTTTCGGGACTAGAGCGAAATTCATTGGCGGGCGTTTGGTTCGCGGACATAGATGCCGCTGTGTGGATGTGAGCGAAGTAATAGTTATCTCCATTACACCAAACAAAGGTTGCCATTCGGTATCCTCTTAGGCTATACTGGTATATTATGTATATTATATCTGTTGAATGGCACATATTATTTAAAATCATTTCGTTTAACTTAATGCTTATATCATGAGTTAATATTTTGCTTATGTTTGTTTGTTTGGCTGTTTGTTTGTTTGTTTGTTTGTTTGTTTGTTTGTTTGTTTCATTGCATCAACTTTATGCTTGCTCTTGCATGTTTGAATGTATATTATGTGGTGTAATCCCAGTAATGAGGAAATAAAGAATATAGTCAAAAAATCAAATAATATATGTTTCAACAATGTTCAATGAAATACTAAGTATTTTACGAAAATATGTTGGGGAAAAACAACAACCATATACACATGTAATAGGAAATTACATTCTGTAGACATTTGCGTTTTCACCGATGTAGTGTCGCTTTAAAGTAGGATTTCAGCAGTAACTGTTTCATGATCACATCATAGACGGTAGCCTGGGAACAGACGTCGATATATTTTGCATGGTCAGTCAAATAAATATATTTTAACACCGATACTATTAATTGGGCCGTATTGAGTTTCTGGGGAAACTGGCGGGGTTTCCCGTGAAATTATTAATCCTATTAACACGTGACTTAAGTAATGACGTACTTGAATCGAAAGCGAGGCACTGCAATGCTGATAAAACTTTATAATTGGCCGCCATTGTTTATGGGTCAACGGAACGATAAATAGTTTTAAAAAGTACAATGTGCGTCTGATTTGACATATTTACTCAATATTTAAGTCGTCCTTAGTTTAATTACGCCGAATCGACCCATTACCATCTAAATGTAATATTTAAAATCCGCCATCTCGTTGATATAACACAGAAACTGGACATTATATGTAAATGAGTCTACCGGAACATTCGTGTATCTTCGGAAATGATCGTGTATAATCGTGCCTGTTCGGCGATTTCCGCCATCTCGTCGATATAACACAGAAACGGGACATTATATGTAAATGAGTCTACGGGAACATTCGTGTCTATTCGGAAATGATCGTGTATAATCGTGCCTGTTCGGCGATTTCCGATAGAATTCCGTTTCTATATTTAGCGATATTATCTTGTAGAGAAGAGTTGTCGAAGTAGATGGCGCTACGATCGGAAATCCAGTTTCCCCAGGCTGTCATTTGGCTAGAAGTTAAAAAGTGAAAAATCGACAGACTGGAACCAAGGCTACATAGACGGTAAATACGTACGATAATATCACAATTGTCATAATTACCCCCCCCCCCTAAATAATAGAATTCCCTACGACTATGATCGAGGTCATATATATATAATAATTTATTATGTGATAGGATATATTTATGCCCAAAATCCTATATGGGACCATGTCGCCTGAAACAAACATTCTTTCTGGAACCACTATATGTAATGACATTCCTTACAAGTTGTATATGTTTTCAGTGCATTCATTGTACATTAAAATTTACTAAATATATGTGCATAAAGTATTATATTGGCCTGGAATATTTTCTCAAAATATATATTATTTTGTCTAGACTATAATAAATACATTGCTCTCCAGAGTTTGCAGAAATAAATTGGAAGAAATAAAAACAAATGATAGCTCTATGTGTAATATGTGAACGTTAGATAATAACTCTGCAACTAGACGTGCGCGAAGGGCTTAATTCAATTCAATTAAACAAGTGTATTGCATAAAACATATATATATGTTTATAGCAAATACAAACATGTTCAATTCAAAGACATGGATTTTTAACAAAGAGCATATAATTCCAGTGGATATTTCAATGCTATTGGCATATAACAGCAATTTTTACGACGTTACATTTATTAACAGGTTAGCATGGTAAATGAATTTGCAAAGACTGTTCAAAGTAATTTTGGAGTTTGTGACATAAGACTGGCAATTTTTTGTTTTGTTGGCCAGGTGTAATTGTATCGCTGTATGTATTTTGATCGCAATGTTGAATAGTTTGGACACATGAGAAGGAAATGGTATTCATTTTCAATCCATGAGTTACACTTTGCACATAATGTAATGTTGCTAGAACTTGTTGCCCCACCCATTTGCTTGTGTTATGTTGTATTATTATTGTGTAACTATATGCATGTATATATAGGCAATAAAATATGGTTACGCTAGACGTCCGCGGTGTCAACCCCCATAATAGAAAAAGAAGCAATCAAGCCATGAATAAAATAGAACCTAGAATAGTATCAACATACATGTATATGTAACCTCACCACGTGTTTGTACCAGAGACAGGCGGATCTGTAGTCCAGTGGTTAACACGTTGGACTGGTAATCCAGTGATCGCAGGTTCGTTCCCCCCGTCTGCCCCTAATAAAATTAACGGTCTTTCAGAAAGGACGTTAAACCGAGGTCTCGTGTCGGTGCTTTACACCGTGCACGTAAAAGAACCAGAGGAGACTCTGTAATGGGTCTCTGTCTGTATAATTGCACTATCATCCAAAATCTAAAATGACTAATCTATTCAGGATGCGTCGCTCATATGGGCAACCGGTAGCGACGATAAATAAACCTTAAACACACACATTGTACTAGAGTAGATAAGTTCAGTCAAACCTGTATTAAGCAGCCAAACAAGGGAATCAGAGAAAGTGGCTGCTAAGCACAGGTGGCTGCTTAATAGTGGTCAAATGTATAGCAACATATTGGGAATCTGGAAACTGACTGCTTAATAATGGTCAAATGTATAACAACATATTAGGAATCTGGAAACTGACTGCTTAATAATGGTCAAATGTATAACAACATATTGGGAATCTGGAAACTGGCTGCTTAATAATGGTCAAATGTATAACAACATATTGGGAATCTGGAAACTGGCTGCTTAATAGTGGTCAAATGTATAACAACATATTGGGAATCTGGAAACTGGCTGCTTAATAGTGGTCAAATGTATAACAACATATTGGGAATCTGGAAACTGGCTGCTTAATAGTGGTCAAATGTATAACAACATATTGGGAATCTGGAAACTGGCTGCTTAATAGTGGTCAAATGCAACATATTGGGAATCTGGAAACTGGCTGCTTAATAGTGGTTAAATGTATAACAACATATTGGGAATCTGGAAACTGGCTGCTTAATACAGGTTTGGTTGCTTAATGGGGTGAGCACTAACATAGGTGTTACTGTACACGCAAATACAGTGAATTTGTGTCCCCACGAGAAAGGAGGGAACTAGTCTGATAAGCATCACTATTATATAGTGCAGCAGATAATTGAAACTACCGTTCAAAATGTGATACAAGCACCAAACTTGGCATATATACTCCTTAGGGGTCACTTTTGTGGGAAAAAACGCTGGCCACCTGAAATTCAAGATGGCCGCCATTTTTTCAAGATGGCCGCCATTCTGACATACAAATTGCCTATTTTACCACAGAATCTCAGTACAGTAACCAATTTAGTTGATCTTGGAGTAAAAACGTAGGTTTTCAAGCATGGGGAATCCAAAAAAACAACTCCAAGGTCTCTTTGGAGCTTCTTTCTATCAGTTCTAGCCCAAAACAGTGAAACATTACAAGGAACACAGCATTTGCAATGATATGAAACAAACTTTTATTAAGAGTGATACATGTATATCTACAACATGTATATTTATCTATTCTGCATATTTTGGACAACCGGCTGTAGATCTTTTAAGTAGAATATATCTCCCAAATATCATGTCCATACCGAGGGCAGTCAAACTAGTCAACGGTCATAATATTGTTAATAAATGTATTAAAGTCTGCAAACACATTATTCCTAGAAGTTACTACATGACATTATGTAGTATGTGGTATACAGTCTTCTTTGCCCTTCATTGTCTTTGTGCATTACAGCTAGATGAGTTGGAGCTGGGCCTAATTCTCACATCTGCAGCTGCATAATGCTTTACAAGTTAGACCAAAGCGGTAGCATTTGCATCTTCCTACACAGCATTCTGTCTTGCACCCGTACTTGGTCAGCTGTTGACAACTCTCTGCAATAGGAGGAAGTGTTGTCCAGAAAACCTGCCACAGATCACCCTTCTTTGTCCAGCCCCAGTCAACAGGACTCTGTGCTTCTGGTTGGCGCAGTGTTGACTGACTCCATATGCAACCTTCCTCATAAGCTGCACGCTTGGCATGCTGAAGCAATGCTGCTCGAGTTGGGGGAATGCCTTCGTAAGGTCTCTGCTTCCTGGCAAACATGTCTAGTATGGCGTCAACCACGCCTGCAGCTGTCCTGTCATACATCGTCACCACAAACTTCTCCAGGGTCTCCAGATCACCATCAGCTACTGTTGGTAGGTACTGGCTAAGTTTTGTGAAGACATCAGAAGCCTCAGGACATACATCCCAGGTTTGCCATGCACACATTTTCCCTTTACCACGGAATCCGGACACAACATCGCAGCCTGTGAAGGCATGGAAGAAGAGAATCCCTTTACTTTTCTCCTGTCCTATGGAGTGATGAAGGTCATGCACAGGAATCCATTTGAGATGGACTTTGCTACCCCCTTCTACTGCATTCCTGGCATGGAGGAAGATGCGCGTGTCAGCTTCTTCATGACTACAAGGAGCCAGCCTATCCGTGCTGACTGCATGGCTGCTAGTAACATCATCTTGTCTTGTCACAATGACTTTATTGGGTGTAGACATCTGTGCAATCTTCTCAGCTAGAACGTTGAACATCTCTGTTTTATTGTCATTGTCTCTCAGGAAGTTCTGCCAGTTTCGGGGAATATTTCCCTTGCTTGTCACCCTTCGTCTGACTCCATGTCCTCGCTTGATCCTTGTCTCTGTCTTCAAACTTGATGGGTGGTAGATATCAAACACAAGGTCCGTTCTCTGGAACTTGGTGGAGTATGCTTGGATGGTTGGAAGGACCAACAACATAGCATAGTCCTCGAAAGTCTTTGAAGTTCGTGGTGGCAGAGAGTTCACCAGTGCTGAGCCGTCAATGATGATTGTATCAGCCTCAGGTTCTCTGTCAGGGATTTCAACATGGCTTTCAAGAATGGCAGCAAGCTGGGATTTCTGACAGGTGTAGAGATTCCCACCTTCACGCAGGGAAGCAGGGAACTGCTGATTCTCATGACGAAAGAACTCCTGCAGGTCACATTCTCTGCTCTGGCATGATATGAACACCTTAGAGAAGAGTTGGCAGTCTTCCTTCAGCATCTTTTGCTTTGTAGCATCAATCGCGGCTGGTTGCTGTCGGAAGAAGTCCACATTATTCTTCTTGATTGGTTCATAGAAGGTGGTAACGTCTAGTGCCAGTCCCGCCATGAACTCATGGAAACGGGTTCTGCCTCTCTCATGATGTGTGCTGATCAGTTTAGCTGCACTGGGGTCAGCAATATCATTGGTGTCCAGTGACAGCAGGTCCTGACTCTCCTCCTGGAAAGGATTTCCCAGATCTGTCATTGCATGGGAGAGCTTCTAAACGTTCTCAAGGAAATCTCTTTGGGCTCGTTGTGTCTACTCATGGTGGCTGGTTTGTTTTATAGCCTCCTTCGCTTCGGATGCTGCCTCATACAGCTCAACTAGGTGGCTGACCTGGGGACCGGCTACCATCCATATTCTCAGGGCTGATGGATCTTCAGTCACGACAATGGCTCCCCCGTCGGCTTTGATAACAGCATTGGCCTGTTCGTGGGCTTGGTCAATAGCCATGGTAGAGACATTCCGACTGGACTTGTGAACAACAAATTTGCCACTCTCGAATTCTTGGGCAAGCTGGAGATGTTTCGCCTTCAGGGTCACCATGTCTCTGAGATGGATTGGAAGCCAGCGTGCATAGTTTGTGTTGTTGTTGGCAAAGAAGTATGGGATTAGCTCAGCCAGTGATTGGCAGTACAGGCTGAAGTTGGCTTCTCTAAATGCTCGAACAAGGAGGAGGATCGCTAGTTCCATGGACAGCACCAGGTGCCAGAACTGAAACTGGGGGCTTTCGAGTTTGCGCTTCTCACACCAGATATTAAAGCTCAGCACTTCCTTAGGGTTCTCAGCTGCCTCTGTGCAGTAGTCAGTGTAGGCTGCCTTTAGGAGTTGATTGAGACTGCATGCTGTTATCTGGTGGATTTGGCGTGTCCTAGTAATGCTTGATGCTGTTAAGAAAGATTCTGCTGTTCCTGAAGAAGTCACCCCTGCCTCCACTAGGGCGCCAGTCCAGCCACTGTCCTTGAGAAGAGTTCCGATTGACCTCAGGGCAGCCATCTCTATATGTAGGCCTCCAAACATGATGACGAACTTGTCCTCATCATACTGTTCAGGCCAGTGCCCCTGGACTTGTTTTGCCACTGCATAGATGGGCTGGTCGGCTGTCATGACAGGTACTTGGTCTGGGTTCAGGAACGATACAGTCTCCTTGATCTTGTCCATCACATGTCTGACTGTAGCAACTCAGTGGGCTGGATCTCGAAGGTAACAGTGATGTGATGGTGGCCTCAAATGCAGGGCTTCTCTTCTTGGAGGCATGGTGGGCTGCCCATGTCACGTTCTATATCCCATCTGTTTCATCAGTATCACCGACCTTCTCCAGCCACTCATACTCGTGTGCCAGGTGTGGTCTCAGGAGACTGGCGTCTGGAACTGTCACACTACCCTGTGGAAGAGAAGTGTTCTTCTTGGCAAAGAAGGCAGGACGGATATTGGTGTTGATCTAGCAACTTCTTGGAGCCATAGGTGAGAGTTAGGTAAGTAGTGAGGACCAGTGCCAGGAGTCCATCGAAATGACGTGGCTGACTGCTGAAACAAAGGTACTACCTCTACTACTACACCCTACACCCCAAACTATATACATCGAATACCTACTGTACTATGTAGGTTGACCACAGGTCTGTTCATTATGAAGGTTGACCACAGTTCTGTAATTTTGATCCGCAGTCCCAAATATGATAACATAAAGACTCTTAATGACTCAGAAGTTCAAGAATCAGATTCTGTGTGGTCTAAAATGTAGGATTCGGTACCAAAATCGTCCATATTGGGCAAGTCTGTGCATATTTATTGCAAAAAGCAATATATCGGTATTGATTATGGCGGCCATCTTGAAAAATGGTGGCCATCTTGAATTTCAGGTGGCCAGCGTTTTTTCCCAACAAGTAACCACCAAGGAGTATTTGTGCCAACTTTGGTGCTTGTATCACATTTTGAAAGATTCCCCTGAGAAAATACATTTATCTGCTCCACTATATAAGGGAACCAGACGTTACAGTGATGCTATTCTGTAAGTTTGGACTAAATACGATGTATACTTTATTTTGTATTACTATGTATCATTTGTTGCTGCAAATAATCGAAAACTAAAATATATTTATCAGACTAAATCCAATATAAGCCGAAGGTCACCCTGATAAGCACGAGTATTATGGAAGCAATAAGGGGGCATAACACAATCAAAAGACATACACGTAACTAATCTATATAATGATCCATTGGTGAAAATATAATTACTAATGTATCAAATTATGAAGTATAATCGTGTTATAGTATATACGCACTCGGCTGTACTAAGACTGTGAACTTTGATATAGAGTGAAGCACGAAAATCAGTTTACACAATGAAAGACATAGGTCAGTTGCTGCCCCTGAATGCTCCTTAAAGTAAAGTCCTTTTAAGTGGTTTCCTCTGTTTTTATCGTTTGTTCCTTTGCAAAATATGCTATCAATTTTCGTCCACGTGCTCATGTTATAATTATTAAATTATTATATCTCGACAGATATCCTACAGTATAGCCTGGATTCCAGTCTGTCGATATTTCACTTTTTAACTTCTGGCCAAATGACATGATATGATCAGAAGCTCAATACGACCCAATTAATAATCTCGGTGTTAAAATATATGTATTTGACTGACCAGGCAAAATGTATTTATTTGACTGACCAGGCAAAATATATCGACGCCTGTTCCCAGGCTACCTACTGTCCAATGGGTATTGTTTGGCAATATTAAACTGAGACATTTGCATATTGCGTGAACTTACTTCGTTAATAATCGGATTTCCGAAGTAAAATATGAGCTTTAGATTATGGTACAGTTACTTACTGACTTGATTCAAATATTAACGGTAAAAACCTAACGTATGACCTGGTCGTAGTTCACGGAAACTTACGAAGGCTTTGGTGGAGATTAATGAGTCTCAGTTTAATGTTGCCAAGTAATTGAGAACTGCGTGGTTCAGGGAAGTAAGAGCAGATGACCCGGGACTGCCACTGGTTCTCTGTCCACGTTTACTGCCAGTTGTAGGAAGCGGTCTACCTGCAGCCGAGAGAGAAAATCTGGTAAGATATTTTGTTTACCCGGTATGTGTTGTGCATTGACAAGAATATTGTATTTCATGCACGCCAGTACCAGCCTACGAACGAGTGTCATGATGACTCCTACGTTGGCAGTTTGGTTGTTGATTATATGCAGAACTGCTATGTTGTCAGTGTGAAGTCTGATGCAGCGATTTCTTAGTTCGGGGCCCCATATTTCTATGGATAATACAATTGGGAACAGTTCCTTAAATGTTATGTTGTGGTGTTGCAATGCTGGAGGCCATGCCCCGAAAAACCAATGGTTATTAAAAATGGCTCCGTAACCATGAGCTCCTGCTGCGTCAGTATGTAAGTGAAGGGTTTCAGAGTCCACCCAGCGGCGCTCTATGAGTAAAGCTCTTCCATTGAAATGTTCTGCAAAGAGTTCCTAAGCCGCAATATCCTTGCGGTGTTCTTTGTTTAGGGTAATGTAATGATGGGATTTTGCCGCCCGTTTTGTCAGGTCATAAAGACGTCGTAGACAACATCTACCCGGAGTAACCACTTGACAGCAGTAATTCAAGTAACCAAGAAGAGATTGCAGCTGCTTAAGGGTAATGGTTCGCTTAACGGATTTAAGTTCGATGCGACGTTTGCAGAGTTTGTCCGCTTTGGTAGGGATGCCTACTGATGCGCAAAATTGGAGGAATCTCTCTAGGTTCTGCTGGCAAGTTGGTGATTTAGGGGGGGGGGGGCGAGAATAAGGAAGTCATCCAATATGTGTACCATGTGCTCTATGTGGAGATGTCTATTAGATATGTATTCCAGGGCCGTACTAAACCGTTCAAATATAGCTGGTGCTGACGAGCAGCCCATGGGCAAGCAAACATCGTAATAGAACAGACCATCGAGTTGGAAACCGAGGAGGTTGTGATCCTCTGAATGAATGGGAATAATCCTAAATGCAGATTCAATGTCCGTCTTACTAAGAAGGGTACCCCGACCCAGCCGCAATACTATTTTAACTGCACTATCGAATGTTGCGTATGAAACGGAGGCTAGGTTGGGATCTATAAAATCGTTTATAGATTTTCCCGATGGGTAACTTAAGTGGTGAATTAGACGGTATTGTCCTGCTTCTTTTTTGGGGACCAGCCCAATGGGACTAATGTGGAGGTTGGACAGAGGTGTCTTGGCAAACGAGCCCTTGAAACGACCCGCTGCGACTTCTTTTTGAACTTTTGCCCTGACAATGACTGGAAGGTCGGTACACGACTTCAGATTAGGAGATGAACATGCAGACCTGGGGCCAGTGTATCCTAACTTAAAGCCGTTTGTGAAGCCTTGCACGAGGTAGCCGGCAAGGGGATAGCCCCTCAATAATGAATGGCATGAATATTAATTGGAGTTACCACCTGGTTTGGGTGCTTTGTTACCGGTGGGTCGAAGTGGAGTGGCTGCTGGTGTGGCTCTAGCAGCCTGCTCTTTGGAAGAGTAGGAGCAATTGAATGGTGTGTGTGAGCCCCTGCAGTAACCGCATATGTGGGGCTGGGTGCATTTTTGGCTACGACATCCTGGTCGCTTGTTGAAGTGCCAGCATGTGTTGTCAAGAAACCGTTTGGACCTGCTAGCATTATCTGATTTTGTTGAAGGCCGAAAGGGCCGAGGTGACTGAAAGCTAGGCTGGCTAGAAGGCTGAAGTGATGTGCAGGCCATTAGCCAGAGTTCGGTGTGAATCCTGTCCCAGGGCAGGGGAAGAGTTTCCCTAGCTAATCTAAAGTGTGTGTCATAGTATAGGAATGACAGACCTGGTCTTCGTGTAGCGATTTCGCGAACGATTTCTGCATATTTTAGTAATTGAGGTGTATGTAGCGGAAATGTTGTGGAGTATATAGCAATATACCGAATGAATGCGGTTGTCCAGGTTTCTATGTTCTGGATCGTCTTAACCTTTGTTGAGGGCGCTAAGCTGATGGTAGAATTATGGTCCATGTGTAAGGTCTACGACGTTGGACTTGATTGGGCTATTGTTGTTGGGAGGAGAAGAGCGAGATCTATGTATTTGTCATTCCAGATAGATTGGCAAAGGGGCTTCTTTATCTGGTTGACGATTGGGGTACTGATTGAGTCCGACATTTGGACTGGGGTGCCATTACCTGTTAGATCATGTGCATGGTCTTGAAGGAGGCTATGAAAAGGGAAGTCTTCCGAGTTGGAAACTTCCGGTGAATCCTCTTCTACTATTGTTGAGGTACGAGCATGTCGCTGTCCTGGTTGTGGTATTGTGATGTCTGTCGGCAGAATGTCGACCTGTGACATCGGTCCAGTCCTGTGTAGGTGGTTGCCTTTGTTGTGAACTGGCTCCTCGGATTCAGAACCTGAATCCGACTCCTGATGCACGATGTGCACAATCCTTTGTGCGGTGGTAGCTACCCGGCTTGGGCCCACTATCGCCTTGCTCCGGTCCGCCTTGTCGACTTTTGAGGCAGCCTCGAGATGTGCTCGTTTTGGTGCCCTCATGCGTTTTTGGCTCGGGCCCTCCTTCAGCTTTTTGCTGCTGGGCACCCGACGGCGGTAGGGAGGTTTCATCTAAAATACCAACAAGTCTGTTAATATGATGTGTATTGAATTTATGTAAATTATTATTTGCCCGACCCCACCTGTCCATACAGGTAGGTCGGAGTCGAGCATGTGGTGCAGTCGACCCCGGTATGTCATGCACCACAAATGCATTAGTATTGTTGCACGCATCATGCCTCTTAGACATGTCGAACCAGATGTGCACTGCACCTCGACTGCGTTAACATTGTTATGTGTATAATACAACTGTAGTGAATGGCAATTGGGTTCATTAAGAGACACCGTCTGATGCGGAAGATGGAGACACCGTCTGGACCGGAAGTGATGCATTCTGGGAACCAGTGCAATGAAGCAAGCATGCCACATACGCTCAGACAACACTGCAAATCAGGCATATTTATCCTGGTAAAGAGTAGCTGCTATAGAGTACCCGATACGTACGTTTCCTGGTCCTATAGCGACTGCTTCAATGGTGTCAGAAGTTTGTTGGATAAAGAGCTACACGCCGTGAAATACTAGAAAAACACGGCGAGCACCTGCTGTGTGATTTTCAGGCTGTAGAAATCGCAGTTGTTGGAAGAGCGTGGAGGCTGCTTGGTAGACTGGGGAATCCGGTTTTAATCGATTGGGGACAGGCGTAAGACGTCCTTTACCCATTGAGTTCACAAAAACAAGGCGCAGTTTCTTGTTTTTTGCTGATATAAAACCGTCAACATAGTCAGACATCTACGCACGTGCATTACCGGAAGTGAACGGAATTACGACATTGGAACAGTTTCCTGGCCTTTATAGTTGGTCTCATCCCATTTGATAGTAACTAACTTTCTTAAAAGGGGAAGGAGGGTCTCTGTCCTGTGTAGTATCTCCGTTTGCTTTTGTTTTTCAGGAAATTGGTAAAACTCACAAGTAAGTGTGCATTTGTGTTGTCTGTCTATTTAGTAGTTAGCATAATATACATGGAACTATGTCTGATAGTAACTTAGTCCCAGAAGGGAGACGAATCGCCATTAATTATGCAATTATTGAGCAACTGGTCACGATCCCTGGGATTAAAGCGAGGCTTGCCCATACGATCGTTCTCATTAGAGAGAATAATGGTAATATTACTCCGGAGGTGTTATCCTCCATTACAAGGAGTAAACTGAGCAGTGAGGCTGTTCGGATGATAGATTTTAGACCCAATGTTCATCTGCCATCCGGAGAATCTCATTCTTCAGAGTCTGATCATGATGATCATTATGCTCAAACGCTCGGTGATGGATTAACGTACACCAAGGAGGCTAGACAGTCTGATTGGACCGATGTTCTTAAGACATTGAACACGGCGACTGGTCTGGTCCAACAGAGGGTGTTAGAAAAGGGCTCAATAGAGAGACCAGTGAAAGACTCTGCCCTGCCTAACCCACCTACTGCTGAGGAACGCTACCCCCTTAATAAAAGTTATAAACGGGAAAGTAGGCTCCATCAATGTGATGCATATGGCACACCTCCAGGTGGGAATCCGTTTTCGCCGGGAGCATCACGAAAGCCAGAATATGCCCTTAATGTGTATGACCCTAAAAGTTGGGAACATCGTACACGTCGTGTTGGGCATCATGCGACCGATTTGTTCAGTGGAACACGGGTAAGGTCCTGTGTACGGGACCCAGTCGCAAGGAGGTATTATGCACCCGATGATAGCGACAGTAGTACTGATGACGAATTCAGTATACGACCTAGTCGTATTGAGAAAGGTCGCAAGGCAGCAGGTCAGGACCTGCTTAATAGGCGAAAACGGGCTAGAGATGTCATCAACATGTTGCCCAAAAATCTAACATATGATGGCAAGGGTAATTGGACTGCATTCAAGCAGAAGTTTGTCCGTTTTGCACATGCATGCGATTGGACAACGGACGAGTGCTTGAATTGTCTGTGCTGGAGCCTGACCGGAAAAGCTGCAGATTTCTACGCAATATTAACTGAGCGTAGAGAAGATCTGTCTTATCGCAGAATCATGCAAAAGCTAGAGAGTCGGTTTGGTGCGAGAGAGCTTCCGGCAATAGCACAGGTCCGGTTTCAACAGGCAGCCCAGTCACAAACAGAGGCTTTAGAGGATTTGGCAGATAGAGTCCTTACATTAGCCACCAAGGCGTTTCGCGATCTGCCCGAATACTATTCCATGCAGCAAGCAATAGCTCGCTTCTGCCATGGGGCTGGTGGATCGTGAAGCGGGGCATCATGTGTGCATACAAAACCCTAGCACCATGGAGGAAGCCATGAATGATGTACGTCGCTACCAGCACGTACACCAAGCAATGTTTGGCAAGACCAAACGTGTACAGCGTAAGATGGATCATGAGGATGACCATCGCGCTGTGTATACGGTACATGACCGGGCAACATTGCCTAATAAAGGGGGGAAAGGGAGTGAAGACACCCCTGACCTAACCTCTATTGGGGCAATAATGAAAACGTTGCAAACTCAGTTGGAGGAACAGCTACGGATAGGGCTGGACAGAATTGCTGCAGAGGTAAAGCAGCAGAGGGGTAGTGGAACTACCAGGCCAGCTAATGGTAGGGGGAAAGCTGGTGAATATTTTGGCTGTGGAGAAAAGGGACATTTCAAGCGGAATTGCCCAAGATCTGGTGACAGGTATGCGTCACGTCACCATTAAATTGGAACGGATATAGTTAAGCATGAAAGTCCGGGTAGCTGGTATGGAAGCAACAGCTATAGTAGACTCCGCAGCCCAGGTGTCGATCATTTCAGATAGGCTATATAACTCGCTACAGAAACCACCTCCGAAGTTACGTGAGGTAAAACTCATGACTGCTGGTAGACAGATGAGTATGAAGGGTTTGGTGGTAGAACCTGTACGGTTAAAGATTGGCACACAGTGGTATAGCGAGCAAATGTATGTGGCTCCAATCGAACAAGATATGCTCCTCGGTTTAGACATATTATATCGAGGGTCTGTCGTGTTGGACATGGGTAGAGGCATATGGGTGTTTGATGGGCAGGGGATAAACCTGTATGGAGGTAACAGTGCAGTAATGCCTGTGGTTGCTCGGGTTACAGTTGCCAAATGCCAGACCATCCCACCTAACTCCGTGATGAGGGTGAAATGTATTCTTAATTGCAAGATGCCCGAGTACTACGTTGAACCTGTAGAGAGTCTGGAAGTCCTTGTACCGAGAGTTATGTGTGGTGCAGGGGCGGTTCCGATTGTATGTGTTGTCTACCCAAGTGACAAACACCGCTTGTTAAAACAAGGGATCCAGATCGGCAAAGCCTATCCAGTAGAAAAGTTCCTAGAGACGGACAGTAATGTGTATGCAGATGCACAGGTAACATGTGAATCTGAGCAGGACATACACAGGCAGAGTGATCTGGGGGAGGTCCCATCAGTCAGACTGGTGGAACCTGAGCTCAAACCATGCGTGTTAACTCGCGAGCAAGTACTGTGTTACTAGAAAAGAACTTTTAGCAGTCGTGCGGTTCACACGCCAATATCGGCTCTATCTGTTAGGGAGACCCTTTACGGTCAGGACTGACCACTCGAGTCTAACCTGGTTGATGCGGTTCAGGGAACCACAGGGCAGTTGGCGAGATGGCTCGAGAAGCTATCTCAATATAATATGGTGCTACGGCACCGGCCAGGCAATAAGCATGGAAACGCAGATTCCTTGTCTATAATACCTACAAGAGGAAGCGTGTGCTCAAAGGCTGCCTGAGGATCTGCCTTGTGGTTGGTGTGAATACTGAGAAATACGGATCATTTATCGAGATCGTAGACATGCAGTACCGTTGGCCTCGCAAAGAGTACAGGGGATCCGCGGTCGACAGTGCACATGTCGTGGTCGGGATCAGTACTAAGGGCAATCGAGGAGGGAACTGGTCGGTCTATGGAGATAAACGATCGTCCATGGATAGCGTAGACATTGCAGACCCTTTGGCCTCGCAGAGAGTACAGGGATCCGCGGTCGACAGACCCAGGTCAGCGTCGGGATCAGTACTAAGGGTAGGCGAGGAGGGGACTGGTCGGTCTACGGGGATTTAGAATCGTCCATGGACATCGTAGACATTGCAGACCCGGAGGCTCCGCAAAGAGTACAGGGATCCGCGGTCGATACTGCGCAGGTCGGCGTCGGGATCAGTACTAAGGGTAGCCAAGGCGGGAACTGGTCGGTCTACGGGGATTCAAAGGGAACTGCAGAAAATCAGTTATACAACGGTGGCAAGCCAGTTCAAGCTAAAAG
This sequence comes from Archivesica marissinica, assembly GCA_014843695.1. Classification (NCBI taxonomy): domain Eukaryota; kingdom Metazoa; phylum Mollusca; class Bivalvia; order Venerida; family Vesicomyidae; genus Archivesica; species Archivesica marissinica. Next base: position 11,184,268 of record CM026399.1, on the reverse strand, counting down.
GCTGAACTTTGCATGTGTAAGTTCTAACCAGAAAGAGACACAGACTTGTGAAGTGACTCAGGATCAGGGGAGGCAAAGGGGATGATGTGATGAAGACGGCGGTGGACAACGCACGTCGTCTTTACTTGCATCATCAACCTCCCAAGTAAGCCGACCGTTAGGACCGGATTGCATGGAATTATGGCTTAGGGGTAAGGCACTAAGCCAGATCTGGATTCGGGTCCGGTGAGGTACTTAGTACTAGTGAACCGCTTAAGTCGGCTAAGCTTGCCCAGGAAAAGTAGAAATGCTTGGAGCATCTCTTGGAATTATAGCTTAGATGTAAGGCACTAAACCAGAGGGGGGTTCATTGATAGACTTAGTACTGGTGAACCGCTTAAATCGGCTAAGCTTGCCCAGGAAAGGTAGGTGTAAGCTTAGGTGTAAGACACCAAGCCAGGGGGGAGTCATCAATGGACTTAGTACTGGTTAACTGCTTAAGTAGGCTAGGCTTGCCCAGGAAAGGTAGGTGTACGCTTAGGGGTAAGACACTAAGCCAAGGATTGAGTCATCGATGGACTTAGTACTGGTTAACCGCTTATGGAGGCTAGGCTTGCCCATGAAAGGTAGGTGTAAGCTTAGGTGTAAGACACCAAGCCAGGGGGGAGTCATCAATGGACTTAGTACTGGTTAACTGCTTAAGTAGGCTAGGCTTGCCCAGTAAAGGTAGGTGTAAGCTTAGGGGTAAGACACTAAGCCAAGGATTGAGTCATCAATGGACTTAGTACTGGTTAACTGCTTAAGTAGGCTAGGCTTGCCCAGTAAAGGTAGGTGTAAGCTTAGGTGTAAGACACTAAGCCATAGAGGTGTTCAGTAATGGACTTAGTACTGGTTAATCGCTTACATCGGCTAAGCCTGCCCAGGAAAAGTAGTTGTCAGATACCTACTTGGGGGTCAGACACCAAGTAGGTCCAGAGAATGTCATTTCCGTCGAGAGATGTCACAAGCCGGTCAGACCGATTGTGCCTGAAGAACAGACCCATTGCCAGAAGGATGTGTAGGAAGTCCTTCCAGATAAAGTGGGGAGGAGTGTAGTGAATGGCAAGAGACACCGTCTGATGCGGAAGATGGAGACACCGTCTGGACCGGAAGTGATGCATTCTGGGAACCAGTGCAATGAAGCAAGCATGCCACAGACGCTCAGACAACACTGCAAATCAGGCATATTTATCCTGGTAAAGAGTAGCTGCTATAGAGTACCCGATACGTAAGTTTCCTGGTCCTATAGCGACTGCTTCACAACTATGATGTGTAGAATCCGATGTGTACCACACCTGGATAGCTTAAGGCTATTACATGTATAATACAACTATGACGTGTAGAATCCGATGGTACCTGGACATAACGGACCCGGACATAACGGCCCCGATTGTGGACAGAACGGCCCCGATTTCGGGACAGAACGGACCCCGTCATTGGACAGAACGGACCCCGTCATTGGACAGAACGGACCCCGTCATTGGACAGAACGGACCCCGTCATTGGACATAACGGACCCCGTGTTTGGTCAACACTGACAATCAATATATTGTCAGCGATCAAACATATTCATGCTAATTCTTAATTAATGAGCATGAAATTATGTCCTTTAAGTTGATAAACATGCATGCGTCGGCTAGAAACATCAGTGAAGTTAATTCACTAAATTAAGTGTTAGTAATCATGTTAATTAATTAAACATCCGTGATGATAAATCACTTGATAAAAAGTTATCAAGCATTAGTGTTAAGTTATTTCACTAGATTAAGTGTTAGTAATCATGCTAATCAAGTATCTTTTGATCAAAAGTTAATAAGCATTTAATCAACTATAGAAGTTAAAATTGTTCACTTTATAATGATGACCAATGCCATGGTGAGCTTCTTTGACTACCTGGATAATACATGGATGACAAACGAGGTGTGGCCGATTGACTCATGGAGTGTGTACGGGCGATCAATCCGCACAAATAATGATGTCGAGGGATGGCATAATCGTCTGAATCGTCGCGCAAAGAAAGGGAATTTATCATTCTATATGTTGGTGACCTTGTTGTTCGACGAGTCCAGAGACATACCCCTCCAATGCAAACTTGTGAAAGAGAGCAAGCTGCGCAGATATCAGAAGAAATCGACTAAAATGATTCAGAGTCGCCTGATGAAGATTTGGGAAGAGTATGGGGAGCACGTCATCACAACTAGTGAACTTCTGAAGAAATGCAGCCGCATCTATGGACCTAACTAACTATATACAGAATGTATTCACGTCATATCAAGCATTTATATGCGATATATGTACTGTTGATTAGTAATATTATGTGCTGACATATATAGTTTATTCAACTATCATTTTCAAAGACGGGATATATTTCCACAAGATGCTTTTAAATCCGTGAAACGAATTACAAGCATGGAGTGAAATAAATACGATATTTCAAAACAATAGTTAAATAAATTATATGTTACTACTCGATCGTTGTGCAAGTGAATTTGATACTTAGTATAGGTTATGTATATGTGCTACATGTATGTACTATTAAATTGATTAGCGATATTAATGACATTATGTGCTGATATATATAATTTATTCAACTGTCAAAGACGGGATATATTTCCACAAGATGCTTGTAAATCCGATAAAGAAACGATTGCTGAGTTTCTTTAGGATAAATTATTTATCGGAATTACAAGCATAAAGGAAATAAATCCCGTATTTTAAAACGATAGTTAAATAACTTGTATATTACTCATCGTTGTGTAAGTGAATTTGATACAACTATCATTTTCAAATATATTTGCCCTCGAATTTATTGCCCTCGAAATGCTTGTAAATCCGATAAAAAAACGTGCGCGGACCGGAGTTTCTTTATCGGAATTACAAGCATGGAAGAATTTGATCAGAAATTATCTACATATTTCGACAAGGTATGTCCAGGTTTACTTCATTTATGAGGACATATATATTCTGTTCACTATATTCTTGACTTATGTAGTAAGTTATTGCATGTCCGATATTTGCCGATATTGATAACGTAAATCAGTGATAGTTTCCGTAAATGACGCAAAAAAAGGTTGCTGAACAATTAAAACATTCAAACCCGTTTGAACATTTTAATTAATTTGACATCATTTACGGAAAATATTGTAGTATTTAAAAAGTAATATCCGCACAAACGGAATTAAAACTGCATTGCATTATGTTAATTAACATTTGTTTTTTATGTGAATAAAAGATTATCACTAGATTAATACACATATTTATTTTGTTGTTGTAATTTGCTAGCCAATTAAGAAGGACACCTGTGATGTGCCAATTATAGTGTTTGCTTGTTATGACACTGAATCCATCTACTCAGGAAATGTAAATTCAACAGTTTGTCGAGGTGTGAATAACAAATTCCAAAGTACAATACACACCATGTCAAAGGTTCATTATTGGAAATATACTAGGTTATGCTTGTTTTTCTAACAATCACAAACTGAAATTCCGGCAATAATTTAGGTAGAAAAAAAAAAGTCTGGTATGCTTTTTATCTGGTCTGTTTATCAAAGACGGGGTCCGTTATGACCAGAAATCGGGTCCGTTATGTCGAGAAATCTGACCAAAAGATGTTCTGTATTGACCAAACACGGGGTCCGTTCTGTCCAATGACGGGGTCCGTTCTGTCCCGAAATCGGGTCCGTTTTGTCCAAAATCGGGGCCGTTATGTCCGGGTCCGTTATGTCCATAATTCAATCCGATGTGCACCACGCCTAGAAGGCATTAAGATGATCATGTATAATACAACACCACGCCTCGAATGCATTAAGATTATCATGTATATAATACAACTAAGACGTGTCGAACCAGGTGTGCAATGCACCTCGACCGCCTGAATACAGATATGTGTATAAATCAACTGAGACGTGTCGAACCAGATGTGCACCGCGCCTCGACAGCATAAAACTTAATATGTGTGTAAGGTAACTGAGTCATGTCGAACCAGATGTGCACCGCACCTCGACAGTCGGTGTCACTTATATGTGACAACCATATTCCCAGTACCTTACACTAACTATTTAGTTAGAAGAAGAAAACTACTTGGCATGCTGGTTATATTGGGTAAGCAATATAGGCTACTATAAACCTATAAATATACTCTACGATTGGCAGCTCTACAGTCGGAATCCCGTATTAGGATGAATTCAGAACCGATACAGTGACAAGGGAATGTTCACAGGCGGTTACCGATAGAGACAGGAAAACTAATGATAGTTTTGGTAATAAAATTATATAGAATACGTATCTGAGAGTATGTCGTAGAGCAGCCACCACAGCAGCACGGACGTCTGACAGCAGGCGATATTGACCCTCATGGGAAAGGTGACAACCGTCTGGAGCGAAATTCCTCAGCTTGCTACTCTCGGACCAAAACCCTTTCAATCTCCATAAGAATGCTTTCTCTTGGAATGAATCCGGCAATATGTCGCTCACTCTCTTGTTAAGCTCGTCTACTCGGTCGTTGAACCATGTAACATCCACGGGGTACCGTGTATGGGTAGTGGGCTGGCATCTGTGCAGTGTCTGACATACTATGACCTGTCGCACCTTAGCGGTATTGATCAGCTTGTCCACTAGTTCCAGAAATTGCGTAGCTATTTCCTCCACTGAAAGTGACGCCTGGTATACGTCATTCGTACCCGCGAACAATATCACGGTGTCGGGTTCGCAATCGTAAACATCCTCTAAATGTCTCGAGAGTGTTGCCAATGTTGCACCAGGAAATCCACTGTATTGAATCATGGGCGAATCTTTCAGTCCCAAATCGAATCGAAAATCCTGTTTATTCCGTATAAACGATTGTGTCCGGCTAACAAATGAATGACCAAACACATGAATTGTTACCGTCGTGGAAGCGGCCATCTTGGTTGTGTTCTCCCTTGTTCGATTTCCGTCGCTAATGAAAACGTAGAATTCTCACGCAAATCCCCGGTTGCCACCTTTATGCAATACGCCAAACTGAGCAGACAAACCTGCTCTGCATTAATGTAATAAAGTTCACCTTGCAAATTTACGAACAACGCGTAAATATCACAAATAACTATTTTGTTTCACGCAGTAAGTGTGTCTTCTTCAACATATAAGAATTAATGGCCCACCTAGATGGTGATTGGCCTGGACGTGCCATGTGACCGCAATTGCATTTGATTGGATGGAACGTGGTCATGCCTAATTCCCTTACATAATCACCCAGGGTGGGAACGTCCCGGCCTCTGTAAATAATGACTCTCGTACATAAAACTTTTTATGCTTTTCATAAAATTATATATATAAACATTTGTTATCAATTAATTAACGTGATTTTCATAACATCACATTTATCATACCGCAACATTTGGTTAGGGAACAACAGTAAAAGCAAAGGATTCCAACTAAAAGGACCAATCAATTCGGGATAAATCAGACTTTATATGTCAAGGTAGGTAATAGAAAAACCAGTAACTCACATTGCGACTCGTCTTTAGTTATTTCCTATGGTCCTATGTTACATGTATAGTCAGACATGCCTTTTAACATCCATCCGCGTGAATGGCAGAAATCAAGGCGTGCATGTCGTATTTGATGACAGTTGAGAATGCACGGACGACTTAACAGGAGAGTCATGTGACTTGTAATTCAAGTTTGACAGTTTATTAGGCATTAAACATAGTTCTTCGTTGCCCATACAGCATGTATGACGGAACAGTACATACTATACAATACATGCTTGTAATCTGTGTTCCTAAATAAAGATACTGTTCGGTTCTGTACAATTATTAGGAAGTCGTAATAGCGTAATGGTAGTACGTTCGCTTCAGTTGCGAAAGTCTCGGGAGTTCGCGCCCAGCTGTAGTCGTTACGATTGTGCCCTTCGGCAAGACATTTAAATTCCACATTGCCTCTCATCTCCCTCGGGTGGCGATGTATTCCATCAGGAATGAGGTCTCGAGAGGGATTTATATAAGTTGTAAGAACTTGTTTCACAACCGAGCTAAAATAAATTTGTATAAACCAATATACAATTACTAATTAATACTAGAGAAAATGGGTGGGGTAGTTTGGAATTACATAGCCCGTATACATACATATTTGAATATTAACAAATGGAAACACATTTTCTGAAAACAGGAATTTGCTAAATTTACTGGACAGTTTCATATGTTTATGAAATGCTTGTAACGAGTGGGATTGTGTACACACTGGGTAATCTTTTAACAAATATGTTAGTTTAAACATATTTTATTCAGTTCATTCAATATATATACGGTATATAAATACAACAGGATATCTGAAATGGATTGGAAAACAAGCTGAGAGCTTATGTAAATTCCTTTCCAAATATGTTAACGGCTGTGGGATGGTGTGCAAAAGAAAGTATTGTATTTTTAACATGCACGTCATTGTTGCTAAGAGAATGTTAACATATTTCCGTTTGTTCTAACAGTAATACATACAACATACTATGTCACATAGATATACATAATCACAAAAAGTGTTCACTGACAGTTATCCTCTAATAGCATTTGCTTTATAAATATATTTTGATAATTTACTAATAACACTATTTTGCGAACAACATGCGAAGTTCATCAATATTATCAGTGTATATTGCATTCTAGTACAATGTATACTGACTGGTACATATATATCATTGTCCGATTAGCGCAATAGTTAGCGCGCTCACTTCTCACCAATGCAACCGGGGTTCGATCCTTGGACCGGGAAGCATGTGAGATGGTACGGTGATCGCCAGATCGAACAGGTGAGTTTTCTCCGGATACTCCGGTTTACTCCTACACGAATGACCACATTTACGCTTTCATCCGCGCCAACGAGAGTGATTAATATAAGTTGTTAAAACTTGCTTCGCAATCGTTGTAAAATAAATCAAGTTTAAACTTATCATTGATAAAGAACAGTAGTAGCATAGGTAATGATTTCCCATGCTTACACCCAACATTTACACCCAATATTTACAGTCAACATTTTCAGTGTAAGTTCCGTTAACACACACACATTAGTTTACATGCTTGTATATTTTTGTAATACTAATTTAGTTGAAGCTCCATACTGAAATACCTTAAACCAAATACCGTTTATATATGTTACATCGAAAGCTTTGCGAAAATCAACAGACGCTTAATACAGTTTTACCTTTCCTTTAGAACAGTACTTTTGTCCTTAAAGCTAAACTGACAGTCTGATAATAGTTCATTTGCCGTAGCCACATTTCGAAGACGTGTATCCAATACATTATAAAATATCTTTGAAAAATACTGCATTACACATACCCCTATACTTATTAACATTAATTAGACATCCCTTATTTGGAACAGGAACAATAACACCCCTGGTCGCAACTAACTGGATATATACAATTTACATACATGTGATTAAAAAGCTTACATAATAATTGCGCCAGTGTGTCTTTGCATTTATAAACATTTCAGGCTTTGCATTTATAAACATTTCAGGCTTGGCATTTTTTGAGCCTATTGGAATTCAGAAATAAAATATCAAATATCAAAATATAAACAGTAAAAAAGGTATCAGGTTGTTCAACGGTAATTACATTTAAGTATTTAACAAAATCAGTTTCAAATCATTATTAGTAGTATCTGGAAAAATATTCTTAAAATTGATACCCTCGTATCTTATTATGATTTTAGTTTTATTATTTCTTTCCAAAATTGCTGTGTTGTGACGAAACTAATCTTTGTTTGATCTTAAAATTACCACCTTAAATTGCGCTTAGGACAACAATACATGCGAGGGTATAATCACCAGTCACCACTATCACTAGATTAATTGTTCCAATAAATTGCATTGGGTGAGCGAAATTGACAAATAGCTAGCAATTTAGAAACTCTCAACTGTAGGTCAACATGACCACCTATTTTATCATAACGGCGCTTGTGGAAGTCGTGATAGCGCAGTGGATGAGCGTTCAGGTGCGAAAGGTCCGGAGTTCGAACCCAGCTTGAGCCGTTACGATTGTGCCCTTAGGTAAGGCATTTAAAATTCCACATTGCCTCTTCTCTCCTTCATGGCGATGGATTCCATCAGGAATGAGGTCTCGTGTGATTAATATAAGTTTGAAAGAACTTGTTTCGCAATCGAGCTAAAATAAATGTGTATAAACTATAACGGCGCTAAAGTTAATTGATTGATAGCGTACGATTTACATTAAATAAATTCAGACAATGTTCATCCTCTATATCGTAAAACGAAACAACTTTATTATAATACAATATGTAAATTGATTTACCATTCTGAATATGTACGCATGTTAAATGTATTGACGTGACCTATACAACAAAAACAACAAGAACAACAACAACTTTTTATTTACCTCAGGTTACAGGTCCTATAACAACATGACGTCATGGATATGTTATACAAAATATAAACAGTGGGTATACATGCTTGGGGGACAGCAATTGTACTATATGACTAATAGACAATAACACAATTATAATACAATTTACGGAAACAATTAGCAGTATATACTTCCAAGTGATTGTATGGGTCGCCTAAATATATAATGTTCATTTTTACTTAATACATACATATATGTTTGCTCATATAAATCTGTGTCTGGGAAAAGTAACCGAAGCATTGACAAAAATAAATTAGTTACTAATATACTTGCGTATGCCAATAAGACTGCTTCAGCACGATACCGTGAGAACAGTATCATTTTATATATCATTTTATATTCATTGCGTACGGGATGGATTCACGATATAGTTGAAACCATTCTTTAGTGGTTGCACGTTGTTTGAAATATGCACTGAAAACTTAGTGACATTCATTGCTAGGAACGGCAAAGAATTAATCGCGCGTTTGTGAATGACACGTTGTGATGTACGTTATTTTCGTTAGTATAATAAATGTATGTACCGGTGGAATAAATAATATGCAACGAATAGGGCAATATATATTGCTATTCACGTTTAAAATGTGTCAATACAATTTTCGCAAATATAGTGAGTCGTGTTAAAGTTTTAACTGATTTTGTACATAGCAATGTTTTATATTTCAAAGTATTAGGGTGACAATAATAGAGCTTAGGAATATACATATGTGTTGTTGAAGAAAAGAACGGGCATTTCAATATATAATGAAATTCGTCACATATATCACTAAGGGTACATAACCTACATTTACGGTTTTCAAGGGGTATGGAACACTGACCAACGCCCGGTTTCCACCGACAATCTGTGATTTCCAGTCCTATAATGGAACAGAGAGAAACGTAAATTCGTTGAAAGCGACGTTAAATATGTTTCCAGGCTGGCGTCTGTAACATAATGGGGTTATATGTTGATTATGTTCATTAATTACCTCCATAATTAGTTGTATAGCATGATACATATTCACGAGTATTGGTTTACAATCTCTGAAACTGGCTGCTTAGCACAGGTGGCTTCTTAATAAAGGTCAAATGTATAGCAAAACAACATATTGGGAATCTGGAAACTGGCTGCTTAATACAGGTTGGCTGCTTAATAGAGATGACCACTAACACAGGTTTGACTGTATTTCTAATAATGCTGACTGTTTATGTTGGAAGAGAAGCAAGTATATTTGGCGTGGACATCCCTTACATGTATGCCTGATCAGCATATTAAAGGTTTTCCCACACATGTGTATTATTACATCAGAAATGGGTTCTGATGTTTAAGTTTAAACAGTACAATTCTAGAATGTTAACTTGTTATGGTCCGTACAAGCGGATGTTTGCACCAAAACAATATATCCGAATTGATATATTGAGTGACAGTTATACCAAACATGTTTACTGGAACATCTGTTAGCTTAACATTTTATGGAATATATGTCCACGCTTGCTTCTCTATAAAAGATGAAATAAATTTAGATTAGGGGAGCCGAACTGGAATTTGAAATCGGCGTATTGTGCTTATGCACACAGTAACACTTTAATGTAAAATAAATACTTGTGTTATAAATTGGACTTGGAACTTTTACTATACGATTACGGTACACGTCTTCCTTATATAATCTTTAATTAATACCTATTTATGAATTGTTTAATTTGCCATTCCAATTCTGTAAAAACTTATCTGTTAACGTTCTTTTTACTAGTTTGTGGATACTTCTCAGGTCAATGGTTTTCTGATTTACCCAAGCAAAAGTGTTTCCCGCTTGTATTTAAAACATGCTTGACTACATCTACCCATTTATAATCGATTGCAGTATATAACATATTCTCATAACAGATTCTTGATAACTTTGTTTCGCTACCAGATATTAGTTTAGCCCACTATTTTATCAGTCTTGATTTAATGACAATATCTATTGGTATCTACCAAATTCCCCATACAGCATGTAAAGTGGGGTACCTTTCTTACTTTTTGTAATATTTCGGTATGTACGCGTTCGATAAAATCATTATTTCCGAACCCCCACACCTCACAATTGTATGTTAAAATGGGTAGTATCGTTTGATCAAAAAGCTTAAGTTGTATATCTATTGGTAAATCAATATTATATATTCTACAATATAAAATATACATATATTTATTGGCCTCGCTAACTAGTTGCTTTTTTGCACTTAAGAAACTGCACGAAGACGAAAACAGCAAACCTAAATACTTAATATATTCTTTAACCGTTTCTACTATTTGTCCATTTAAAGTACATTTAAAATTGTCCGGATTAGTTGTGCCAAAAACTATAACTTTTGTCTTAGTCATATTAATGTGCAGCTTCCAAATGTTGCGGTATGTATTGAAATCAGTTAACATGATCTGAAAATGCGTGCTTGCAGGTGGGTGGGTGTACATGTTTGTGTGTGGGTGTATGTATGTACGTAGGTGTATGTGTGGGGGTATATGTGTGTGCGTGGGTGTGTGTGGGGGTATGTATATGTTTGTGTGTGGGTGTATGTATGTACGTGGGTATATGATTGTGCGTGGGTGTATGTGGGTGCGTGGGTGTATGTATGTACGTGGGTGTATGATTGTGCGTGGGTGTATGTGGGTGTGTGGGTGTATGTATGTACGTAGGTGTATGTGTGTGGGGGTATGTGTGTGCGTGGGTGTGTGTGGGGGTATGTATATGTTTGTGTGTGGGTGTATGTATGTACGTGGGTATATGATTGTGCGTGGGTGTATGTGGGTGCGTGGGTGTATGTATGTGTGTGCGTGGGTGTATGTATGTGTGTGGAGGGTGTGTATGTGTGTGCGTGGGTATATGTATGTGTGTGTGTGTGCGTGGGTGTATGTTGGTGTATGTATGTGTGGGTGTGTGTATGTATGTGTGTGGGTGTGTGTGTGGGTGTATGTGGGTGTATGTATGTGTGGGTGTGTGTATGTATGTGTGTGCGTGTGTACGTGGGTGTACGTGGGTGTACGTGGGTGTACGTGGGTGTATGTGGGTGTTGTATGTGTATATGTGCACTTATGAAATACTGATGTTCATTCACGTCATAACATAAATATAGTTTATACAAATTACGCTTAGCTCGAGTGTTCGATTGGAAAACAAGTTCTTACAACATTAGTGTATCGCTCTTGATGCCTCATGCTTGATGACAAGTTATATATATATGCATGATATACATACACCCACGCACACACGCACACACGCACACACACACACACACACGCACACACGCACACATTAATATATTACTTCATTTAAGATGATTTTAGCACATTGTACACACATTTGAGTAATTTATTTATTCATGTCCTTGCTCATACAATAATAAAATATTACTTATTATGAATGATATAAAACATGTAACATGGGAACACCGGAAGTGTTGTAACAAAATGATGTAATAAAAGGGGTTTATAATCAGTGAGTTAAAGTGCACTATCAGCGATATCTCCATTTATATTGTATGCATTGTGTTTGGGTGTATTATCTGTATCCATGAATACCTTCTCTACAGTGTTGTAGTAGGTTCCAATGTGTGATTCTTTAGTAGACGGTTTTCCAATAAAAGGCTAAAGATTGCTTGACTTTTGGAAAGGTCGTTCGGAGGAAAGATTACGACGAGGGTTCTTGAAGGTAGAGTATGCGAGAGGACATGTGAACGCTAGTGTATGGGGTACAATAGTAAGAAACTAATCACCATGTCCAACACCTTGATATATCCAAGCAGCCACACATCCAAATCTTTCAATAGCGTACACCAATTACATTTATTCGGATATGTCTCCATATCATTTCTCAGTAATTGATATACTATAAAAACATATTTATTGTCCCTTAGTTGTAAAATTCGTAACCAATATATTATAATTTGAAACTTTAAACTTTATTAATTTATTTTACAACGATTGCGAAGCAAGTTCTAACAACTTATATTAATCACTCTCGTTGGCGCGGATGAAAGTGTAAATGTGGTTATTCGTGTGGGAGGAAACCGGAGTACCCGGAGAAAACCCACCTGTCCGATCTGGCGACCACCGTACAATCTCACATATTTCCCGGTCCGAGGATCGAACCCGGGTTGCATTGGTGAGAAGCGATAATTTGAAAGATTTGTATAGTATTGTATGATGTACGTCCCAGTTCACCATATACAAAATAATGTTGTGCAGTCTTTTTAACCCCTAATAACGTTATACAAAACTGCATATGAAACTTTTCAATTGACAAATCATTAGCGAAGCAACTACTTCACAAAAGTAAATCAAAATAGGCGACACTAATTTATCAAATAATTATATCCTGTGTTTCGTCATATGTATGTATGTACCATTAATGTCAAACCCCTTGCGGGGACCTAGACATGTTTTCCTGGGCATGCTTAGCCGACCATAGCGGTTAACCAGTACTAAGCAATGTGTGTGAGGTGCCTTGCTCAATGACACTACATACGTTTCCTGACTGAGTATCGAACCCGGACCGTTCGATTCCAAATCCGACGCTCTACCATTGGACCACGGACGCCACACAAGTAGACATATTAAATCTAGCCTAATTATGAGCATTACTAAGATATAAAAATGTATACATTAAAAGAACTATTTACAGGTGGTAATAATGAAATAATTAGAAAATTGAGTGTGTTTATTTATGAAGCTTTTGAAATACGGACATTAAATAATATGTAATGAGACTTTGTATTTATCTTACATTGATGAAATAATATTGTAATACGTTCATTATATAATCATGTTGTATTGCATACTTTGCCTTCACCACATAATTGTCACCACTATTTGTTAATAGTTTGTATATTGTTGTACCTAATGGGTCATATTGACCTACTGGAGTTTGAAAATAAACATTCTATTCATGGAATGGAAGAAAGATCTATATTAGCTGGCAATTTTGATTCCATCAGAACTCTGAATGTCCTAATTCAATACACCAGACGCTTTACGGACAATTAGCACAAATGTCGGAGTAAACACATTTTTAATTTAAACACTTTGAACTGCGCAGTTATGTAACACTAAATGACATGTGACATGCAATTCTGCAGCAAGATAATTTAAGATACGACTTATTTATTTGTAAAACAAACTGGATTTCAAAATGCTCGATTTTTAAAGAAAGTATTAAAATGCCCAATATGCGTTTACTTAGAATGTGCTGTACACCGACGTATTGTAATCAGCGGATGATTAGATATGTGATCATTGTCTTATATTTTCATTTTTCAATAATAAATTATTACGCTGTAAAAAGTAAAATTGGGGAAATATGGTCACAAACGGACCTGCTTTTGTGAAATTACAATTTGTAAATGTCCTCCAAGTATTGCTATATTTAACAAAATCACCAAGTTTTTATTTAGCAAATCGGCAAACATTTTGCCTTTAGCAAACTGACATGATATATAGAAGAATGGCACAGACACAACACAATACAAACAATAATAGGATTGTACAATCTAAGCATACATACATCTTTTTACAGTACAATTCAAGAAACAGTGATAATTTCAACGGTATTAAAACGTTTCATAAAAACCTCTATTAAATATTTAGAAATTCTTAACAATACGCGTTTATTTTGTGTACACACCAATGATTCAAATTGTGTAATGGTAGGCTAGGACATTGACCCTAAGCGACAGTAATTTATTTCCAAATATATTAACATGTGAATCCTTATTTAATCTTAACGGGATATCAGTCACCAGTTCATCATCACGTGGCATATCAATATACCGATCCAGGGGCACATTCACGGTAAAATCCGACCGATGCCCAGTACTAGCACTAAAGCCATCAGTTAAGTAAACGACGTCGCCTAAATCGTTATGTAATCTAATATCAGTGTTTAGTTGATCAAAGAAATCAAACTCAAACTGACTTGAGCTCGTATTTATATACACCTTTGAATCTTCGGATGGAATGCAGTATGAGCAAATATACATATCATTTGGAAAACCAAAATAATCTTTTTTTCATTTTTAACCAAATTATACCCGTTATACTACCTATTAGGCCCACTGCATCATTTCGCCCTCTTGATAAACTTGGTTTTAAAAAACCGCATAGATTTTTAATTTTTCAGTCATGATATTAAACTGATACATGTAACTTTAAAACCACAGATAAATCACTTAAACATGAGATAATATCCGACCATGGGTATCAACCCAACCTCGTGTTACGAGGAGATAAACATGACTCAATCTCAAAATACGCAGAAACGACATGTTTACTACTATTCTTCCTGTTTCTACCTCCTATCACTTTATCTCTGAGAATTATATTCCCGTTTACAAAGACGAAATTGCGAGTGTCTCATTTTAACACAATGTAGGCGATGTTTATAAAACATACTAAACATGATCTACTCACATTAATTTCCCTTGCTACATTTATTATGATTCGCTATGTATAGGATATAAGACGAAAACGATGCAATATGTAAAATATTGGACTGTCTGAGGCGCGTACGTTGCGCCGAACACAATACATTATTTTACATAGTGGATCCGTTTGAGGCTTATGTCGTACTTAAAACACACTTATATAACAAGATCCTACTAATTAAAATTGTTATTTTCGTAGGATTTAGTATAATACTCTGGCCTTTTAAAGGCAGTCCTCATTAATAATAATGGACTGCAAGTACAAAGGTGTGACGTCACGACAGTGTTTTAAGAAGCGAACTGAATCGAAAGAGATTCAATTTATTTCATATTTCAAGCAAATTAAAGATATTTTTAAAAAGTTGGGATTTCTTTCAGTACTGCAAACCTAGGACACTACTAGTCTATAACGAATGCAATTATATGGCAACAACATGTTCAGACCAACCGACAAAATAATTAGGTTAAAAAGCCAATGAGACCAAACACGTGTGCATTATGCCATAATACAAGATAGTGAATAGTGAAACAACAATTTGTAGTGACAATCTACACAACACACACAATAAACAGGTCACCGTTCAAACACAGAGAAGGCCCTGTAATTTCATACCCAAACACAGTTGGGTTTTAAAACATTTCCTGAAATATATTACTTTATCTTTTTTACATTAATCGACATATTTCTTAGAGAAATAATATTTCGAATGTGTCTTCAATAACCAGACGAGTAGCTCCTACAATATTCGAATGTAGTTTTAATAACTAATATAGTTCATTTTTCTTTTTGGAAAACATGCATTTTCATGACAGGCAGTGTATAGTTTATGCTTTTGTGAAATTATGTGACTTAAGAAGACTTCAGCGACATCTACTTCGGCACCTGTACTATCAGGAGTCACCCAAGTCGGGGCCTCTTCTGTTTCTGCTCTACATAAATGACCTTCCAGCAACTGTAAAATCCCGTGTCAGACTCTTTGCTGATGACTGCGTTATTTATAGCCATTCATTCTGCCCAAGACTCCATGCAACTACAGTATGATCTAGACAAGCTAGCAGAATGGGAGCAGAAATGGAAGATGAGCTTCAACATCAGTAAATGCCATATCATGCATGTCACAAGATCAAAACGAAAGATCACAACAGTATATACCCTGCACAAAAAACTATATCTACCGTATCCCAAGCAACTTATCTTGGTATAGAAATTTCATCCAATCGCTCATGGACTCCGCACATAAATAAAATAACCAGTAAATACAGTCAGAGCTTAGGCTTCTTAAAAAGGAATTTTCATTCACCAGGCAAAACAACTAAACAAGCTGCTTATAACTCTATTGTCAGACATACATTAGAATATTGCCCATCAGTATGGGATCCATACACAGAAAGACAATGACAGAATTGAAAATATTCAAAAACAGGCTGCACGCTTTGTCACCAACACATACAGCAAGACCCCGGGCACAGTCACAAATATAATGAATGATCTGAAATGGAATTCCTTAGAAAGTAGACGAAAAACAAACCGGCTTTCTCTGTTCTATAAAATGGTAAATAATCATGTGGCTGTCAATCCATCACAATATCTCACACCTTACAGCAGACAGTCACGATATTACCACCATTTGGCATATCACATTCCATTCACAACAGTTGACTATTTCAAGTGCTCATACTTTCCGAGAACAGTTGTTCTCCGTGGTCTAGTTAGTGGTTAAGGCGTCCGCCTACGGGGCGGGAGGTCGAAGGTTCGAATCTCGCCAGGGGTTCGTTCTGATATGGCCGGTTGGTGAGCCGCCAGCTAGTTAAATAATGGTTACCGATTGCCTACCAGCCTGACGTCTGGCACACAAGCATAGGATTCGGGAAGTACTGATGTTCATAAAAAAAGAGGTGTCTCATAAGTCAGAAATGGCTGGCCCTTTAAATAGGGGTGACACTATAATAAACAAACACTTTACTTTTACTGCCATCTCATGTAGTCAGCGCTGACTCTATCGCATGATTTAAGTCAGCGCTTGCTGCATCGATGATGAAGCCATAACAGAACACACTTGTTTATATCTTGTTCTTAACAACTATTAACCTCTCTTTGCACACGTCTAGTATATGTACATATTGTAGGCTTAAGGGCGTTTAAGGTGTTACGTTTATGCACCTTTTTTATCACACTACCAGTGTCCTCTTTGGTGGAATTATAGTAGCTGAGGAGGCCTGGTAGCTTCTACCACCCACGGATGGCCATAATAGCTCAATTAGTGACTGCTAGCCATTAACAGAGAAGAAGAAGACTAGTTGATGTGTAGAAAAGATGTGGGGTAAGAACATTTAGGTCATTGCAAACTGAAGGTTGGTATACTGTAATATTTGGCGGAGGAATACAGTGTGTAAACACAGTGACGTTATTAACAGGTGAGCACTGTCAATGCCGTAACATTACATTTCGGTGACGTAAAACAAACTTACAGAAGCGGAAGGTCATGTCTAACGATCAGATCATATATTGTTGTAGTCAATGTGACATATCATCTATGTGTATAACAAGTGAATTACTAAAATTTGGAATCATTTGAAAAATACATCGAAATATGAACGTCTGAAGCGTACATTAATAATTTATGTTCCAGAGTGCACCATCAACGTTCCAGGATTCAGAATTCTCCTGTGGGGAATTTGCCCCAAGATCCCGTAACACCACTGTACCTTCGGTGCTCAATTTATTAGTTTGGCCTACACATTCAAAATGGCTAGCTACACCCCTGATAACGGCATGCATAATACAGCGTACGTACATGCATATACAGTCAAACCGGTATTAAGCAGCCAGCCAAGGGAATCACAGAAAGTGGTTGCTTATCACAGGTGGCTGCTTAATTGAGGTAAAGTGTATAACAAAGTAACATATTGGTAATCTGAAAACTGGCTGCTTAATGCAGGTTGGCTGCTTAATAGAGCTGACCACTAACACAGGTTTGACTGTATTGTATACATACAAGCTAAGCATAATGTTATGCAATACAATAATAAAATTAACATTTTGTAGAAACATCTATAGTTTTTCCTGTTTTGCTAAACGTAAAACAACAAGCCATTACTATGACTAAATCATCGGAACGTGTTATCTCATTTCAATTTCGAGCAATCTCGAGGGTACTATGAAAAATGTAGTGTTTGTTTATGATAGTGTGAGATTGTTGCAGGGTTTTTTCCCCATTAAATTTAGGATGTAGTTACATTTTGGGTCAACGCATGTGGTCGGGCCGATAAGAAAAGTGTCCAATCAACGGGCATGAACACTTCGCTGCCCACTCTGCTCAGACCACAAGCCTTCACCGCAGTAAGTCATTTGTATAGGCCACGTTGCTCAGCAGTCTTTAGAAACATTTGTTTATATAAATTTGTTTTGGGTCATTTCGAAACAAGTCATTGCAACATTGGTTTCGTCGCGCTCGGACCTCATTCCAGATGGAATCCATTGCCATGGTAGGGGGGGGGGCATAGTGGAATGTTGGTGCCTTGCATAAGGGCATAAAGGGTGTTGTTGTTAGGTAAACTGCCCATCGCTCATATGGACAACCGATAAGGACGGTAAAGATACATTAAGGAAGATGGGCACAATCGCAACTGCTATAACGCGAACGCCGGGCCGCTTACACCTGAAACGAACTCACTACCACTGCACTATCACGACTTCCACTTTCCTTTTTGGAAACATTTAAACTCCTTTGTGACTTATGTCATCATTGCTTGTTGTAATGGAGTGCTTCCGATATGATTTGGCCATAGACAGCCGATTGCATAGATACACCACATGCAACATGTATGTCAAATCGTACCCTAGTCTTACCCCAGTACCCCCGACCATTGTACGTAGCGATTTTCGCTGTATTGAATGACCCGAACTTCAGTGTTCAAATATCAAAACAATGTATGTACAGTAAGAAAAGCTTATGTTTTAACATGCTAAAAACATCGATTAAAATATATTCTCTAGCGATGATGTTTATGATGGTGATGATGTTTATGATGATGACCACATTCATTATAAATAACATTAACAAATGTACGTGTTAATGTGTCGAAGATCTAGGGATTATATGGTCGTTATTGCTTCGTCATTTGCTTACAATTGTGGTCTTGTGATTCGAGACGAATTGACAACATTATTGTCTTATTTCAAAATATTGCAGTGTGCTTGCTTCTGAAATAAAGTTCGCTTCTCTTCTTCTGTCCAAAAAATGCTCTATACCCACCCCCCAAACATGTGCCTTCAGTGCTTGATTATGGAGTACATAATTTATGTTTTCGCTTGTGTCTCCGCTATCAGTTGTTATCTCTGTAGTTCATGCAAGGACATGTCACTACAAAGGTTGTTAATATATTTAGAATGTATTACATTTTATATGTGGAGGTCGTGATAGCGCAGTGGTTAGCGCGCGTTCGCTTCAGGTGTGAACGGCACGGAGCTCGAGTCGCACTGAAATGTTACGAATGTGTCCTTAGGCAAGGCATTTAAATTCCACGTTGTCTCTTCTCTCTCCCTCGTGGCGATGGATTCCATCTGGAATGAGGTCTCGACAGTGATTAATATAAGTTGTAAGAACTAGTTTCGCAATCGATCCCAAGCAAGAGCATTTAGTGTGAATGCCTCAGCATGTGCTGGATATGGACATTCAGGTGGACGAACCACCGGCACAAATCGATGTGTTGTGTAGCATAGTTACCTTTTGCCATACGCCTATATACATGTGTAGTGATTAATTACCTTATATGTTGATGACTCTCTTAATTTAATTATTTAAACATGTATGATTATATTATAGGACAACAGTCTTTTCAGTGTGTGTGTGTGTGTGTGTGTGTGTGTGTGTGTGTGTGTGTGTGTGTGTGTGTGTGTGTGTGTGTGTGTGTGTGTGTGTGTGTGTGTGTGTGTGTGTGTGTGTGTGTGTGTGTGTGTGTGTGTGTGTGTGTGTGTGTGTGTGTGTGTGTGTGTGTGTGTGTGTGTGTGTGTGTGTGTGTGTGTGTGTGTGTGTGTGTGTGTGTGTGTGTGTGTGTGTGTGTGTGTGTGTGTGTGTGTGTGTGTGTGTGTGTGTGTGTGTGTGTGTGTGTGTGTGTGTGTGTGTGTGTGTGTGTGTGTGTGTGTGTGTGTGTGTGTGTGTGTGTGTGTGTGTGTGTGTGTGTGTGTGTGTGTGTGTGTGTGTGTGTGTGTGTGTGTGTGTGTGTGTGTGTGTGTGTGTGTGTGTGTGTGTGTGTGTGTGTGTGTGTGTGTGTGTGTGTGTGTGTGTGTGTGTGTGTGTGTGTGTGTGTGTGTGTGTGTGTGTGTGTGTGTGTGTGTGTGTGTGTGTGTGTGTGTGTGTGTGTGTGTGGTGTGTGTGTGTGTGTGTGTGTGTGTGTGTGTGTGTGTGTGTGTGTGTGTGTGTGTGTGTGTGTGTGTGTGTGTGTGTGTGTGTGTGTTGTGTGTGTGTGTGTGTGTGTGTGTGTGTGTGTGTGTGTGTGTGTGTGGTGTGTGTGTGTGTGTGTGTGTGTGTGTGTGTGTGTGTGTGTGTGTGTGTGTGTGTGTGTGTGTGTGTGTGTGTGTGTGTGTGTGTGTGTGTGTGTGTGTGTGTGTGTGTGTTGTGTGTGGTGTGTGGTGTGTGTTGTGTTGTTGGGTGTTGTGTGTTGTTGTGGGTGTGTTGTGTGTGTTGTTTGTGTGTGTGTGTGTGTGTGTGTGTGTGTGTGTGTGTGTGTGTGTGTGTGTGTGTGTGTGTGTGTGTGTGTGTGTGTGTGTGTGTGTGTGTGTGTGTGTGTGGTGTGTGTGTGTGTGTGTGTGTGTGTGTGTGTGTGTGTGTGTGTGTGTGTGTGTGTGTGTGTGTGTGTGTGTGTGTGTGTGTGTGTGTGTGTGTGTGTGTGTGTGTGTGTGTGTGTGTGTGTGTGTGTGTGTGTGTGTGTGTGTGTGTGTGTGTGTGTGTGTGTGGTGTGTGTGTGTGTGTGTGTGTGTGTGTGTGTGTGTGTGTGTGTGTGTGTGTGTGTGTGTGTGTGTGTGTGTGTGTGTGTGTGTGTGTGTCCTTTGTTGGGGACATATGATATACATGTCTGCACTTGATAAAATGGATGGTGGAATTCCATTGTTTGGATCACGCAACCATCATATGGGATTTCACCAGACATGTGGTGATAAAGTGCTTACTAAGCAGCGTACACACAATGAATTGACTGGTGCAAGCCGGAATTAATGCATGGTTTGCAGAGGTGTTGCACTCTCTCTGGCAGTAGACACGGACGGGGTCACAGGGTCATGTAAACGCATGATCATGTGATCAAGTCTATATGATATTCCATGCCAAATTGTCAACAATTGAAAAGCTAAATGAATTTGATTAGTTAAATGAATTGTGGGCAGAGCTTATAGCTCTCCTCACAATTGTCTATAAAACCATCTCGGACAGCTTAGAGAGGGAGAGAGCCTGGTTGGTTACTATTGAGACTAGCGTCTCTGTGTTGGTTATAATGTCGGCTCTTAGATGTAATTAAATACTATTAAGACTTTGTTGTTGCTGTGATTACGTCCAGAGAGCCTCGCCGAGTCCACATCGTAACAGTTGTTACATTTGTTTTGGGTTATATGTCATATTTTTATTTGGGACGAGATGATGCATATACTATTTACATGCTGAAATATGGAGTTCTCGAGTATGCAGACAATTCGATAATAATAGTACATCAGGCAATGCGATCCGGGTTCGATCCTCGGAGATGTGAGATGGTACGATGGTCGCCAGATCGGACAGGTGGGTTTTCTCCGGTTTCCTCCCACATGAGTGACCACATATACGCTTTCACCAGAACCAACGAGAGTGATTAATATAAGTTGTTAAAATTTGCTTCGCAATCATTGTAAAATAAATAAAGTTTAAAAGTCCCATCGGACAATAACAAAGGATAGTATGGACATACCATTGTAGTAAACACACATTTGGAGGCTATGGCTGTTTTCGCCCCTTCCACCAATGATGCAAGTTTAATCATATTTTATTGCAAATCAATAGTAAATATGTCATGCACAAGATACAACAAATAGTATGAAAATGAGTTGGGCCACACGACGACCTGCACCAGGATGCAAGTAGCAATTGTCTCGGATCTGGAGGTTTATGTGCCTGAGATTAAAATCTCTTGTCATATCAGTGCTCAGTTCTGATGTCTTTATGAGCATCTAACACAGCAATAATAATTTCTTTTGGAAAATGTTGTTAGAATTGTTAATTAATAATTATATAGAACAAGATGACAGAAAAATGTCCAACTTCAGATTCCCTGGCAATAATCTTACGATTGAGAAGGGAAGACACTGGAACATAGATAGAGACCATCGATATTACCCATACTGCATTTATAGATAGACCACCGATATTACCCATACTGCATTCATAGAGACCATCGATATTACCCATACTGCATTCATAGATAGAGACCATCGATATTACCCATACTGCATTCATAGATAGAGACCACCGATATTACCCATACTGCATTCATAGATAGAGACCATCGATATTACCCATACTGCATTCATAGAGACCACCGATATTACCCATACTGCATTCATAGATAGAGACCACCGATATTACCCATATTGCATTAATAGAGACCATCGATATAACCCATACTGCATTCATAGAGACCACCGATATTACCCATACTGCATTCATAGATAGAGACCACCGATATTACCCATACTGCATTCATAGATAGAGACCACCGATATTACCCATACTGCATTCATAGATAGAGACCACCGATATTACCCATACTGCATTCATAGATAGAGACCACCGATATTACCCATACTGCATTCATAGAGACCATCGATATTACCCATACTGCATTCATAGAGACCACCGATATTACCCATACTGCATTCATAGATAGAGACCACCGATATTACCCATACTGCATTCATAGATAGAGACCACCGATATTACCCATACTGCATTCATAGAGACCACCGATATTACCCATACTGCATTCATAGAGACCATCGATATTACCCATATTGCATTCATAGATAGAGACCACCGATATTACCCATACTGCATTCATAGATAGAGACCACCGATATTACCCATACTGCATTCATAGATAGAGACCACCGATATTACCCATACTGCATTCATAGATAGAGACCACCGATATTACCCATACTGCATTCATAGATAGAGACCATCGATATTACCCATATTGTATTCATAGATAGAGACCACCGATATTACCCATACTGCATTCATAGATAGAGACCACCGATATTACCCATACTGCATTCATAGATACCACCGATATTACCCATACTGCATTCATAGATAGAGACCACCGATATTACCCATACTGCATTCATAGATAGAGACCATCGATATTACCCATACTGCATTCATAGAGACCACCGATATTACCCATACTGCATTCATAGATAGAGACCACCGATATTACCCATACTGCATTCATAGAGACCACCGATATTACCCATACTGCATTCATAGATAGAGACCACCGATATTACCCATACTGCATTCATAGAGACCACCGATATTACCCATACTGTATTCATAGATAGAGACCACCGATATTACCCATACTGCATTCATAGAGACCACCGATATTACCCATACTGCATTCATAGAGACCATCGATATTACCCATACTGCATTCATAGAGACCACCGATATTACCCATACTGCATTCATAGATAGAGATTACCGATATTACCCATACTGCATTCATAGATAGAGACTACCGATATTACCCATACTGCATTCATAGAGACCACCGATATTACCCATACTGCATTCATAGTGACCATCGATATTACCCATATTGTATTCATAGATAGAGACCACCGATATTACCCATACTGCATTCATAGAGACCACCGATATTACCCATACTGCATTCATAGATAGAGACCACCGATATTACCCATACTGCATTCATAGTGACCATCGATATTACCCATATTGCATTCATAGATAGAGACCACCGATATTACCCATACTGCATTCATAGTGACCATCGATATTACCCATATTGTATTCATAGATAGAGACCACCGATATTACCCATACTGCATTCATAGTGACCATCGATATTACCCATATTGTATTCATAGATAGAGACCACCGATATTACCCATACTGCATTCATAGATAGAGACCACCGATATTACCCATACTGCATTCATAGAGACCACCGATATTACCCATACTGCATTCATAGAGACCACCGATATTACCCATACTGCATTCATAGTGACCATCGATATTACCCATATTGCATTCATAGATAGAGACCACCGATATTACCCATACTGCATTCATAGAGACCACCGATATTACCCATACTGCATTCATAGATAGAGACCACCGATATTACCCATACTGCATTCATAGAGACCACCGATATTACCCATACTGCATTCATAGATAGAGACCACCGATATTACCCATACTGCATTCATAGATAGAGACCACCGATATTACCCATACTGCATTCATAGAGACCACCGATATTACCCATACTGCATTCATAGATAGAGACCACCGATATTACCCATACTGCATTCATAGATAGAGACCACCGATATTACCCATACTGCATTCATAGAGACCACCGATATTACCCATACTGCATTCATAGATAGAGACCATCGATATTACCCATACTGCATTCATAGAGACCACCGATATTACCCATACTGCATTCATAGATAGAGACCACCGATATTACCCATACTGCATTCATAGAGACACCGATATTACCCATACTGCATTCATAGATAGAGACCACCGATATTACCCATACTGCATTCATAGATAGAGACCACCGATATTACCCATACTGCATTCATAGAGACCACCGATATTACCCATACTGCATTCATAGATAGAGACTACCGATATTACCCATACTGCATTCATAGATAGAGACCATCGATATTACCCATACTGCATTCATAGAGACCATCGATATTACCCATACTGCATTCATAGATAGAGACCACCGATATTACCCATACTGCATTCATAGATAGAGACCACCGATATTACCCATACTGCATTCATAGATAGAGACTACCGATATTACCCATATTGCATTCATAGATAGAGACTACCGATATTACCCATACTGCATTCATAGATAGAGACCACCGATATTACCCATACTGCATTCATAGAGACCACCGATATTACCCATACTGCATTCATAGAGACCACCGATATTACCCATACTGCATTCATAGATAGAGACTACCGATATTACCCATACTGCATTCATAGAGACCACCGATATTACCCATATTGCATTCATAGAGACCATCGATATTACCCATATTGTATTCATAGAGACCACCGCTATTACCCATATTGTATTCATAGAGACCACCGATATTACCCATACTGCATTCATAGATAGAGGCCATCGATATTACCCATACTGCATTCATAGATAGAGACCATCGATATTACCCATACTGCATTCATAGATAGAGACCATCGATATTACCCATACTGCATTCATAGATAGAGACCACCGATATTACCCATACTGCATTCATAGATAGAGACCATCGATATTACCCATACTGCATTCATAGATAGAGACTACCGATATTACCCATATTGTATTCATAGAGACCACCGATATTACCCATATTGTATTCATAGAGACCACCGCTATTACCCATATTGTATTCATAGAGACCACCGATATTACCCATATTGCATTCATAGATAGAGACTACCGATATTACCCATATTGCATTCATAGATAGAGACCATCGATATTACCCATACTGCATTCATAGATAGAGACCATCGATATTACCCATACTGCATTCATAGAGACCACCGATATTACCCATACTGCATTCATAGATAGAGACCACCGATATTACCCATATTGTATTCATAGATAGAGACCATCGATATTACCCATACTGCATTCATAGAGACCATCGATATTACCCATACTGCATTCATAGATAGAGACCACCGATATTACCCATACTGCATTCATAGAGACCACCGATATTACCCATACTGCATTCATAGATAGAGACCACCGATATTACCCATACTGCATTCATAGAGACCACCGATATTACCCATACTGCATTCATAGATAGAGACCATCGATATTACCCATACTGCATTGAGGACGATATTTACTTTGTGGAAGATGAACACTATATGTGTCTTGTATGTGGCTTATATGATAGCTTATGGCTGAACTGCTTGGATGAACTGGATATATTTTTTTATTTAAGTTTATTTAACGTCGGTACCGGTTTCCTATTTGAGCGACGGGCAGTTTACCTAACAACACCCTTCCTGGGCAGGCTCCAGCGGTTAACCAGTACTTGGTGCACCAACCTCCGTAAGAAACGCCCAACTTTTTCATATAAATGAGACACGGTCTGAGCGGGGCTCGAACCCGTGACCATCAGAGATGATGAACTGGATAATAAATGTACATGTGTTTTATACAATTTTCTCTGATGGAAACAGTAACAGTATATATGTAATTGCCAAATTTATTGACAACGCATTTGCCCTATGGGAAGTCACAATAAACCCACAGTACTTGATTACTACATGTATATACAAATCAACCATATACGTATTTATGCAAGCATGGCATTAACTATGCATTTACCGGAAACTTACATTTTCATTGATTTTATGCATTGTAATTATATGTACCGATGTGCATAATTTAAGTGAGCACAAATAGTTATTTAACATGAAGAATATGTTCTGAAGGCTGGACGCACCGTATATATGACAATAAACCTCATGTTATGTTATTACATACGGATCTGTAGTCCAGTGATAACACGCTGGACTGGTAATCCAGGGATCGCAGGTTCGATCCCACGTCTGACCCTAATAAAATTAACAGTCTTTCAGATGGGACGTTAAACCGAGGTCTCGTGTCGGTACTTTACACCGTGTAGGTAAAAGAACCAGAGGAGACTCTGGAATGGGTCTCTGTCTGTATCATGCACTATCCTCCAAAATCTAAAACGACTAATCTCTTCAGGAGGCGTCGCTCATATGGGCAACCGGTAGCAACGATAAATAAAACACACACGTTATGTTATTGCTCCATGATACTAGGCCATGAGGTGATAGGAGAAACCACAGGCTTTCGGCGCATACCCTGCCCCCCACAGAGTACTACATCCCCCTGGGTTACTACACCCCAGGACCACGTTACAACCCAAAATACATTGTAGCATCAATCAAATATCATTTCTAGTCCAAAACCCACATTTCTGATAAAATTGTTTTTGAGAATATATATTCTATACCTTCTGGTGATTTTTAAAGACCCTAATATTCTGAAAGAATATTGTCTATAAAGTATGTTTCACTTTGTTTACCCGGTACACTCTTAAGCGTTGTTGCTTTTTGTTTACATTACCGGCTTTTAAATACGCTACATTGATATCAAAATCAACATATATATAAAAGCAATGTTCATATTCATATTTAAACATTTATTTTCTGTCAAAGGTATACACAGTGTAATAAACTACATTTATAGTATGCTAATTGATGAAATACAGTGTTCTATCAGTGAGATATTATCCATATCACTCACTGCGTATCACTCACTGTATTTTGCCAGACTTCTTTTTTATTATCTCCCTTCCCAATACACTATTCTTCAGCGTGTCACACGTGTCATTTAATTTTCACCGTTTACCTGGCTTCAATGACACTATTTACCTGTATTATTGTTTTTGTTATGAAACAAATCAAAAGCGAAATACAACTGACAATGTCACTGCAAATTGTAACAATAAATCCAATAAATGTTTTCATGTATTTTTCCTCGATTCAACTTTAAATTCAAGATGGCGGCAGATTTGTGTATCGAGTCGACTCACGACGTATAGTCATCAATGTATTCATCCGCGCAAAAACACGGCGGCCAGCTATTTTAATTTCTTCATTTTGTGTTTGTTTTTCACCAATTAGCATACAATAAAAAGAAAATGTGTTTGTTTTGAGTGAATATGGAATATATCTCACCTCGAAGCTACACGCTCGTGAAAATATTTGAAATTTTCTCAGTGAGATATATTCCATATTCACTCAAAACAAACAAATATCCTCTATATATTCTAGTATATATGTCATTGTGGAAATATGACAGAAAATATACGCTACCAAGAGAATTTTGGCAAAAACGACTACATACTTCTGTAAATAACACTCATTATATGCATAAAAGGTCAATGCATGAAACTATTTCAAAGCATATATCAAATGCAGTGATTGAAAAAATGTATTTTAACGAATGCAATGTGCTAATTTAAATTGCCAAATCAAAGTCAACGTCTTCTGACATATTTCACATGCATGCTGGTCGTTCTTCGGACTGTGCGTTTTACACAGTTCACAGTCTTGCCTTCGCTCGAGTGTCTGAGCATTTAGACTCAAGCGAACGTTTTCCGGAATACACGCACTTCTTTAAATCGTCATGCTGGCAGAAATTCTCCATGCACATGCAATACTCATGTGGTCTTTCTATGGTATGAATATGCATGTACCGCTTCAAACTGCCAGATTGGTTGATAGTCTTATTACATATATTACACTCATCTGACCATTCACCAGTGTGTATGAGCGTTCACCAGTGTATATGAGCGTTCACCAGTGTATATGAGCGATCTCCAGTGTGTATGAGCGTTCACCAGTGTGTATGACCGTTCACCAGTGTGTATGACTGTTCACCAGTGTGTATGACCATTCACCAGTATGTATGACCATTCACCAGTGTGTATGAGCGTTCACCAGTGTGTATGACCGTTTGTTCACCAGTGTGTATGACCGTTCACCAGTGTGTATGACCATTTGTTCACCAGTGTGTATGAGCGTTCACCAGTGTGTATGACCGTTTGTTCATCAGTGTGTATGACCATTTGTTCACCAGTGTGTATGAGCATTCACCAGTGTGTATGACCGTTTGTTCATCAGTGTGTATGACCGTTTGTTCACCAGTGTGTATGACCATTTGTTCACCAGTGTGTATGACCGTTTGTTCACCAGTGTGTATGAGCGTTCACCAGTGTGTATGACCGTTCACCAGTGTGTATGACCGTTCACATGTTATGACCATTTGTTCACCAGTGTGTTGACCGTTTTTCACCAGTGTGTATGAGCATTCACCAGTGTGTATGACCATTTGTTCACCAGTGTGTATGACCGTTTGTTCACCAGTGTGTATGACATTTGTCATCAGTGTGTATGACCGTTTGTTCACCAGTGTGTATGAGATTCACCGTGTATGACATTTTCACCAGTGTGTATGACCGTTTGTTCACCAGTGTGTATGACCATTTGTTCACCAGTGTGTATGACGTTTGTTCACCAGTGTGTATGACCATTTGTTCACCAGTGTGTATGACCGTTCACCAGTGTGTATGACCGTTTGTCATCAGTGTGTATGACCGTTTGTTCACCAGTGTGTATGAGCGTTCACCAGTGTGTATGATCGTTCACCAGTGTGTATGACCGTTCACCAGTGTGTATGACCGTTCATCAGTGTGTATGAGCATTCACCAGTGTGTATGACCGTTTGTTCATCAGTGTGTATGACCGTTTGTTCATCAGTGTGTATGAGCGTTCACCAGTGTGTATGATCGTTCACCAGTGTGTATGACCGTTCACCAGTGTGTATGACCATTTGTTCACCAGTGTGTATGAGCATTCACCAGTGTGTATGACCGTTCACCAGTGTGTATGACCGTTCACCAGTGTGTATGACCGTTTGTTCACCAGTGTGTATGAGCGTTCACCAGTGTGTATGACCGTTCACCAGTGTGTATGAGCGTTCACCAGTGTGTATGACCGTTTGTTCATCAGTGTGTATGACCGTTTGTTCACCAGTGTGTATGAGCATTCACCAGTGTGTATGACCGTTTGTTCATCAGTGTGTATGACCGTTTGTTCACCAGTGTGTATGACCATTTGTTCACCAGTGTGTATGAGCATTCACCAGTGTGTATGACCTTGTTCATCAGTGTGTATGACCGTTCACCAGTGTGTATGAGCATTCACCAGTGTGTATGACCGTTTGTTCACCAGTGTGTATGACCGTTTGTTCACCAGGTGTATGACTTCACCAGTGTGTATGACCGTTCACCAGTGTGTATGACCATTTGTTCACCAGTGTGTATGACCGTTTGTTCACCAGTGTGTATGAGCATTCACCAGTGTGTATGACCGTTCACCAGTGTGTATGACCATTTGTTCACCAGTGTGTATGACCATTTGTTCACCAGTGTGTATGACCGTTTGTTCACCAGTGTGTATGACCATTTGTTCACCAGTGTGTATGACCGTTTGTTCACCAGTGTGTATGACCATTTGTTCACCAGTGTGTATGAGCGTTCACCAGTGTGTATGACCGTTCATCAGTGTGTATGAGCATTCACCAGTGTGTATGACCGTTTGTTCATCAGTGTGTATGACCGTTTGTTCATCAGTGTGTATGAGCGTTCACCAGTGTGTATGATCGTTCACCAGTGTGTATGACCATTTGTTCACCAGTGTGTATGAGCATTCACCAGTGTGTATGACCGTTCACCAGTGTGTATGAGCGTTCACCAGTGTGTATGACCGTTTGTTCATCAGTGTGTATGAGCGTTCACCAGTGTGTATGATCGTTCACCAGTGTGTATGACCGTTCACCAGTGTGTATGACCGTTCATCAGTGTGTATGAGCATTCACCAGTGTGTATGATCGTTCACCAGTGTGTATGACCGTTCACCAGTGTGTATGATCGTTCACCAGTGTGTATGACCGTTCACCAGTGTGTATGACCATTCACCAGTGTGTATAAGCATTCATCAGTGTGTATGAGAGTGTGCATCTTCAAATTACCAGATTGGCTGAAAACTTTATTACATAGTTCACACTTAGATAGCCGTAATTCTCACGTTTGTATGCTCATGTGCGTCTTTAAAGTACTAGATTGACCAAAAGCCTTATTACAAATTCCATGTGGCCGTTATCCGGCATTCATGAGCATGTGCATCTTGAAATTGCCAAATCAACTGAAGCATCATTATATAATCCACACTCACTGAACACGTTATTACATATTTCACACTAAGTTGGCAGTTTTCCAATATGCTTCAGCAAGTGCCGCTTTAAAATGCCAGACTGACTGAAAGACTTGTTACATACTTCACACTGATATGGCCGTTCTCCAGTATGTATACGCATGTGCTCCTTTAAATGGCTAGACAGACTGAAAGCCTTATTGCATATTTCACACACATGTGGTCTCTCTCCTGTATGCATGAGCATGTGCCGCTTTAATGTGCTAGACTGGCCAAAAGTTTTATTACATATTTCACATTCATGTGGCAGCTTTCCAGTATGCTTCATCAAGTGCCGCTTTAAATGGCCAGACTGAATGAAAGACTTGTTACAAATTTCACACTCATATGGCCGTTCTCCAGTATGCAAGCACATGTGGTCCTTTAAATGACAAGACAAACTGAACGCCTTGTTGCATATTTCACACACATGTGGCCGTTCTCCAGTATGCTTGACCATGTGTAACTTTAATGTGCTGGGATGGCTAAACGTTTTATTACATATTTCACACGCATGCGGCTTCTCTCCGGTATGCTTGAACATGTGGAGCTTCAAACTGACAGACTGGCTAAATGCCTTATTACATATTGCACATTGGTGTGGCCCTTCTCCGGTATGTGTGAGCATGTGCCGGTTTAAATTGCTAGATCTACCAAAGGCCTTATTGCATATCTCACACTCATGTGGTCGTTCTCCAGTATGCTTGTGCATGTGCTGCATCAAACCGCCGGAAAGGCTAAGTCTTATTACATATTTCACACGTGTGTGGCCCTTCTCCAGTATGTGTGAGCATATGCCGGTTTAAATCGCTAGATTTACTAAAATTCTTATTACACATTTCACACTCATGTGACCGTTCTCCTGTATGTATTACCATGTGGGTTTGTAAGATGGTAGAACTACTGAACGCCTTATTACATAGATCACACCCGTGTAGCCGCACTCTGGAATGAATGGTCATGTCCTGCTTTATACTAGACATTCTGAGAATCCTTAGCTACAATTATGCTGATAAATGTGAACTGATATAGTAGGTCAGTTCTTACACAGCATAACATCTTACACAGCATAACAGTCTTCTTACATCTTACACACAGCATAACAGTCTTCTTACATCTTACACAGCAGAACAGCCTGTTTACACCTTAAAACAGCATAACAGCCTGTTTACACCTTAAAACAGCATAACAGCCATCTAACATCGATTTTACAATTTGAAAAGAATGAGCATACTAAATGAATTTCATAATAAACGAGAGCACCGAGAGATGCATTTGGGGCACCAATGATATCTATCCTCTGATTTTTTTTCTAGTGAATATTAAATATATAATCCGAGGCGAATAACACAAATCTGTCCATGGTCCAAGTAATCAAACAAATGAACTCATCTAGATCTGTTCCTGTACGCACCATGTTTCATCTCCTGTAAATAAAATACTATTAACAATTTACAAGTCATAAATGCATATTTCAGCAATTAGTTGCCAGTCCAGCCAATTATTATAATAATTCCCAATTGTCATCATCATCATCATCATCATCATCATCATCATCATCATCATCATCATCATCATCACCAGAAGCAGCAGAATTAGTCAGGTTCCAAAATCCGGATATTAACATCATATATTGTATTATATAAATCAGCAAATGTTTCACTCGTAATTATGCAGGGTAGAAGTTTAATCAGATTCCTTGGAGAAAGTAACCTCGGCGTATAACACGATTTAAAACACAAATATGAAGTGGTTGTTAACGCGTCCGAGGAATATAATACACATGATACCAATGATTCATTTGGAGGTATCTTGCCTTAAATTAGTACACAATACGTTAATACAAACACAATATAATAATTAACCTATGGCGATTATTTCGCCCACATCGCCCTCTAGAATGATCCCCGTTTCGTTGTTTATTTTACCTTACATCGCTGCTTTAAAAATAGTTACTTTGACTCTTTGACGCTTTAAGATTCTTCATTTTAATATGTTCATTTAGACAGTAAGACACTATGTATTCATCCGCGGAAATAGCATTTCAAAAATTCCGGCAAAATAAAATCTAACAATTAACATCACTATAAGTGTTTTCAATCTATGAGTCTCATAAATCTCAATGTCTGTAATAAAGTTCCTTTAATTTAGTTTAAACATATTTTATTTCAAGAATCAAACATTCGACATAGTGTACGGTAACATACAAAGTATTTAGGTGGATTGGATTGAAAGTTAAAAACTTATTAAAAATCCTCTCCAATGGTATACAACTGTACATAAGTTGGCGAATATATACTTAACAACTTTTCTAACTCCACACTTTAATTTTTTAAATATCTTTTTCATGACAAACAAGGCATTTCTCAAATTTCGTCCGCTTTCATTGTACACTATGTAAAACATATTCCTTTAGATAAATCCGACCGTAAACCATTCTATTTATATAATCTGAGATGCACGTGCATTTCATGCTTTTTGCCTGTATGTGTATATTGCGTATGTGCTAATCCTACAAACCGACACAAATGACATCTGTGGTCATTGAGATGTAGAAAAAACATAAATTTCCAACAGTTTATGATACCATGCGTCGAATGACAGTAGAAGAATGAGGGCGTGCTGTGGGAATGGTCCAGGGTGGAGTCTCTAACAGACAGGTAAGCGTTGAAATATTATTCAGGGAGGATCAGTAATGATATGGGCAGCTGTCTCCCTTCATACGAAAACAAGGGCGGTTGTTGTTCCTGGCATATTGAACGCACAACGTTACCAAAATGAAATTCTGACGCCAGTTGCGATACCTCATATTCGCCAACATAGGGGCATGCAGTTCATGCACGACGGCGCAACTTGTCACACCGCGGCCAGTACCCGAATGCTACTGGCCAGGAATCACGTCAATGTCCTGCCATGGTGTTCGAAATTGCCAGATTTAAATCCCATCGAACACCTCTGGGATGAACTAGGACGCAGGATTCGACAACTTCGCCGCCAACCTCGCACTCTTCAAGAGCTAGAACGTGCCCTGATTCGGACATGGAATTCTATTCCACAGGTCTACATTACGAATTACATCAATTCCATGCATTCTAGGTGTAATGCAGTCATTATGGCGCAGGGCGGTCACACTCGGTATTGATGTATTCATTATGTTACTTTATATTTTAGGGTTACGTTATTGTACAGGTTACGGATTAATAAAATTACGTCCGATTATTATCATTGTTATGTTTTTTTAACACAAAATGATCACTTAACATTGTGTCCAATTTTCAGTAAAATATTTTATTATTTGACACAGATAACAACAAAAAACCAAGTGTGGAGTTAGAAAAGTTGCTAAGTATATAACTATCATTGACAACTAAATGTATATAATTTGATTTACAAGCTCTGAAATTATATAAATAAAACCATTCTAAATGCAAAGTAAACTAATCTGCTAACCAACATGTTACCATGCATGTTCCCGATAGCCTGAGATAATTACATGTACGTGCACATCTGTTTCCATGTACTCTAGTGTAATAAACATATTACATGTCCAAATGTCACATATACATTTAAATCATTTCATTAGTTACTGTTTCTTTCATTTACTATCTTGTCGGGAAGGGCTGTAACTAATGTTGATAGAACGTGTGGCCTGACCAGTTTGCGTTTCTTTAGTATGTCATGTTTTGTATTCACATGTATATATAAAACAGGAAAATTACGTGTACGTCTGTTTCCTAGTATTCTAGTGACCGAGTAAAATCTTAATAATGATTAAACATGTGGCGTCTGTGGTCCAGTGGTACAGCGTCGGATTTGGTCAGGCCACGTATGTAGTGTCATTGAGCAAGGCACCTCACACACATTGCTTAGTACTGGTTAATCGCTTAGGTCGGCTAAGCCTGCCCAGGAAAACATGTCTAAATCCCTGCGAGGGGTTTGACATTAAAGGAACATACATACATACATACAAACATGGCAATAAACAAATAAAACATATTACATGAGTCACTGAATGACCAAATATCACAGTTACATTTATAACATAAGTGTGGAAGTCGTGATGGCGCAGTGATAGCACATTCGCTTCAGGTGCGAAAAAAGGTCCGGAGTTCAACCTGTCAGTAAATATAGATATGAGTAAAGTTGTTGTTTTGAGAAATGGTGGAAAGCCTCGCAAAGATGAAGTCTGGACATATAATGACAATGTTTAGGTGGTGAATAATTTTAATTACCTTGGAACTGTTTTTAACTACACCGGTAAGTTTATGCTTACCAGGAAATGGTAGCAGGTAAAAGCCTCAAAGCTCTAAATGTGTTGTTAAATAATCTGCATGACTTAGGTTACAAATATACATTCTGAAAAAGTGCCACAAACATTAGGGTAATCCTTGACGCAAAGTCGAATTCACATGTGAGTGAAATTGTAGTTTTATTTTAAAAGATGTTATAACGCAATCTGAGTTTAGTCAAGCGCATTAAAGCAGCATTACATCGTAATAAAGGATGTTTTCGGTAAAATATAAATACTAATGTGTGTGTGTTTACAAAAATCAAAATAGTTGCTCAGAAATGATAAAATTCCAATAAATTTAAACCGTCGTATACGCGAATTTGTTTATCAACACACGAAATATAAACATGCACAGCGCGCATGCGTGAAACAACAGAGGTTGTAGAAAACAACGTATATATTCTGAACATAAAAGACTATCTATCTATCTTCCTCTAATGTCGAACCCCTCGCGGGGATGTAGAATTGTCTCTAAAAGACTTAGCTAACAGAGGTATGAATCAACATATCAAGTAATTTAATTAAAAAAGACAACGTGGGATAAATGGGGACGATGCATTCTGAATGTAAACAAGTGCGGACGATGCGTTCCGGTTGTAATCAAGTACGTGACCGATCGACTCAGAAAGTCCTACTTTCGGTTTCGAGTTTGTTTTATCGCAAAAAAACAATGTTTACCAAATGAACATAAGCATACAAAGTATAATGTTAGAATGTGTATGAGCATTGCTACCCATACGTAAGAATTGAATTTTTCAAATATCTTTTATTTCATACGATGTAATGCTGCTTTAAATGCAAGAATGGTCACTTTACTAGCAATATTATTTCATCTGCTATAAAAAGAGACTGACAATAAGTTATTCACCGACAAATCTTAAGAGTTCTGAAACCAGGTACAACCATTATACTATGCACTGTGAAGCTATGCCACATGTATACAGACCACCATACTTTGTACAAACGCTACTAGACCGCCTCCATGGTTGAGTGGTTACGGTCACTGACTTGTATACCACTGTAACCTATCATCTCTGATGGTCACGGATCGAGCCCTGCTCAGACCGTGTCTCATTTATATGAAAAAGTTGGCAGTTTCTTACGGAGGTTGGTGCACCAAGTACTGGTTAACCGCTGGAGCCTGCCCGGGAAAGGTGTTGTTAGGTAAACTGCCCGTCGCTCAAATGGGAAACCGGTAGCGACGTTAAATAAACTTAAATAAGAAAAACAAATAAAACAAATAAAAAAAACCAAAAAACAAATGCTACTTTTGTAAACATTGAAAGAGATTATTGGATTTTTTTTAAATTTTAATGATCAGTGTTTTTTATATCAGTGGATAGTAGAACAAACTATTTTATTTTACCTTGTACTATACTTGGACTACAATTGTGTTATTTTCAGTGCTCCCAAGATAAACTAAATTTTTTGGGAGTAATCACTTCTCCCTCCAGATGATTAGGGAGAAGTGAGAAAATTTAGGGAGAAGTGGGGAGACTTTGACTTTTCATCAACTGCAAATAGTGAAACTGAATTTAGTTGAGGTAAAAATGGTTAAGACTTATTAAGAGGGGGATGCCATTCCAAAGACGTATTTTTGTGGGAAAAAAGATTTAATATGGTACTGGGTTCGGGACTGCGGAAGTAAGTAGTTCAGGTTCCTAGTGGGTGGTAGGTGGCTACAGGTATTGCTTGTCACAACCACTATATTCAGAATGTATCAATGTGTATGCAAATAGCCCACCATAAAAATCGGACCTGAAATAAATTATACGGATAAATCTACTTACTATTGTGCAGATGGTGTCGTTAGGAAAAGGGAGATAACAAGAAATACATAATATTGACACATACTAAAATCTTTGCACAATATCAATACAATCCGTACAGTATCGGTATATTACACTTTGCAGTTTTCTTGCCAATACATGTACATTGTATCTCCAAACGAGAAACATTATCGCCTCCCCATTAATGCATGCACGAGGCAGTGTGTCTTGGTAGATTTGAAATATGACAAGGGATATAGGGAAAGGTGTTTGCATGTCCAAGCGCTTGAAAGTGTCATTGCCAATATTAAAAAGGTTGATATCGGTCTCTGTTGTATTGATCATTACAGATTGATGGTTATTCTTGAGCATGTGTTGTATGCTGTCTGCGTCCTCGTGGTTGCCAGTTTGTAGGTCAAATAAAGCTACTGTGTCAGATGTATCAGGTGGACCTGTGTCAGATGTAGCAGGTGGACCTGTGTCAGATGTAGCAGGTGGACCTGTGTCAGATGTAGCAGGTGGACCTGTGTCAGTAGTATCAGTTGGACCTGTGTCAGCAGAAATATCAGTTGGACCTGTGTCAGATGTAGCAGGTGGACCTGTGTCAGATGTAGCAGGTGGACCTGTGTCAGTAGTATCAGTTGGACCTGTGTCAGCAGAAATATCAGTTGGACCTGTGTCAGTAGTATCAGTTGGACCTGTGTCACCAGAAATTTCAGTTGGACCTGTGTCAGTAGTATCAGTTATACCTGTGTCAGAAGTATCAGTTGGACCTGTGTCAGAAGTATCAGTTGGACCTGTGTCAGAAGTATGAGTTATACCTGTGTCAGAAGTATCAGTTGGACCTGTGTCAGAAGTATCAGTTGGGGATGACAGAATACTTGGATATTGGTATTCGTTTAACTTTTTCTATTCATACATGCTCTTCAGGCGTCTTCTTCTTTGTGTAAATTCTCAAGAAAGTATTCCTAGCTTATATATTTGTTAGTACTGTTACTTTAATACTTTCAATGTTTCCTCGGTGTAGTCTTGTCGACTGCTTTAAGCTGTCCTGGAAATATATCTTCCACACTATTACAACTCTTTGTACATCAATAGTTTATTACGTAATTTAGAGAAACAAACATACGATATGAATATCTCTTCTGCATATTCTTGAAATGTCTTGACTGGTACTGGTACTCTTTGGATCAAGAGATTACACTGCCACTATATTGTCAATTATTCTACCAGCTACTTCTTGCAGGTCATCTGATTTTTTCATATTTCTTGAGTTGTTCAAGGTCAGCTTTGTTTGTTCGTTTCATCCCATTGTTGCCTGCAAGACCAGTGGCGAAGTATGATTCTCATGTTTCACAGTTGCCATTAGTGAGGTGCACCAGTTTCAAAATCCATAATCGATTATAATAGGACGGGTAAACCGATTAGATGATCGTTTATTAATCGGGCTACTGATATAATTACAAATCAAAATCAATCCATCTAATTTGTGAGTTTAGCAATCTATTTAGTGCTAATAAATTACTACATCTAACTTACATGTTTCTACAAATTAGTTACAAAAGTTACTACATCTGAGTACTAGACTTTAAGTTAGTAGACTGCCACCTGAATATACAGTTAGTGTTTAAGTTAATAAGAGGTCAGAACATACTAGTGAAAAGTCTAGTACTAGATGTTAGAATTTTTGTTGCAAATGTGCAATGCTAA
The DNA here is from genome assembly GCA_014843695.1 of Archivesica marissinica. Taxonomy (NCBI): domain Eukaryota; kingdom Metazoa; phylum Mollusca; class Bivalvia; order Venerida; family Vesicomyidae; genus Archivesica; species Archivesica marissinica. The sequence continues at coordinate 11,145,496 of CM026399.1, read as the reverse complement.
TAAAATACAGCGAATAGAAATATTGTGTTTTTATTTATTTTAACTATAAACAAACATCAAAGTACGAGACAAAAATTTAAAAAAAGAATCGTCGATTATAATCGATTCCACATTTTCACAATCGATTATCACCGATGTCCACACTGGCGACCATTTGTCGGCGACTTAGCGATAATCGGTTTATCACTAGTTGCCATCTCGGTTTTGGCATGATACATCCTTGCATATATAAAGCTATCGTTTTGATGTCTTTATTGTTTCTCTGCTCTATTTCGTTTTGAATGGCTTACTTTTATTCTTATTTAACTGCTAATACAATGAGGACGATTGGTCAGTTAATTTGATTGCCACAAACTTGTCAAACTGTTCCTTTCCTGTGTAGTCCACTGTCATGACAGAGTTGGCATCCTCTATGTTTGCTATTACTTCGGCATTTAATGCTATTAAATCACGTTCCTCAAGAAAAGGATTGCTCATGTTTTCCATTTCTGCTATAACGGCATTTCCTTCTGAAAGAACCTGTTCTGTGTGCTTGAATATGATAATCAGAATCTTTAGTAGTAGTCTGGCTACTTGCCTCAAGTTCAGTATTATCAATGGAACATATCTTTGCTAATGTAAACATAAGCGATATATTAACAAAGTAACAGACAGGTAAAAGGTGATCACAATATCACAAACCTCAGGTGAGCTGTTAACTGTATACATTGAGAGCTGTATACATGTGTTACAGATATGGCAAAATACTAAAGTGTCTGTTTTGATCAATGAAACACTTTAATCAAGTTTTCTGTACAAATCAATAGACTCGACCAAAATACGACGACAAACCATCTCGACAAACCACATCTCGACAAACCACATCTCGACAAACCATCTCGACAAACCACATCTCGACAAACCACATCTCGACAAACCATCTCGACAAACCACATCTCGACAAACCATCTCGACAAACCATCTCGACAAACCATCTCGACAAACCACATCTCGACAAACCACATCTCGACAAACCATCTCGACAAACCACATCTCGACAAACC